>CM046660.1:127825736-128415736 GCA_025594165.1 Tamias sibiricus
TGGTATTATTTGAAGATAAACCTCAGTTTTCTCACCTATTGTTTTATACCACATTATTCACCTTATAGTGGGCATGAAATGACTACCCTCCATAGCAGACATCTATCTCCAGCCTCTGGAGCCTAGGAGGTGTTTCACAATCTTACAAAGAAAATATGAGCTTAAACAAGAAGGATTAATTTCCAGTTCAGATTTCCAATGAAGTCAGGCCTGTGATCCCAGTGACTCAGAGGCTAAGGCAGGAAGATTCCAAGTTTGAGGCCAGCTTGAGCAATTTCACAAGTCCCTCAAAAACTTAGCAAAGGCCGGGCGCGGTGGCGCACACCTGTAATCCCAGCACTTTGGGAGGCTGAGGCAGGAGGATCGCGAGTTCAAAGCCAGCCTCAGCAATGGCGAGGCACTTAGCAACTCAGTGAGACCCTGTCTCTAAATAAAATACAAAAAAGGTCTGGGGATGTGACCCAGTGGTCGAGTGCCCCTGAGTTCAATCCCCGGTACACACAAAAAAAAAAAAAAAAAAAAAAAAAAAAACTTAGCAAGGTCCTCAGACTCTTAGCTTGACCCATTCTCAAAATTTTTAAAAATGATAATAATAAATTAACTGGGGATGTAGCTCAGTAGTAAGGTGCCCCTGGGTTCAGTCCCCAGTATCCAAAAAAAAAAAAAAAAATCCTGTTGGAAATACATGTTTTCAAATTTCATTTCCCATCATGTAGCCGCCTGAAGCGCTTGGAGCAACGGAGCGCGGGAAGAACTTCAGAAGCAAACTGGAGACAAACAGCTTTTTATTCTGATAACTTTTCTCTCTGGTTCTAACAACAACTAACACACGCCAAACACTCCACTAAAATGGCCTGACCCGATCAGCAATTTCGGCCAAGTCACTCGAGATCCCGCAACAAATCCCGTGAGACTATGGGTGGCGACAATGGCCAAATCTCCACGGCTCATAGTAAACTGCAATTCAAGTCAATCTCTAAACAGGGCTCCTACACCATCACACATGCAGAAAATGCAGACGGTAGAGTAGAAGACACTGAGAGTACACTCTAGTCAGAGTCAGAGCTGTAGTACCTGGGTCAGCTCTTAGGCTAATGATCAGAGACTAAGAATTCTCTGTAGATCCCAAAGCAAGACCTGGACAGCAACACTGACCAGATACCTAAGAATCAAAGGGTACAAACATAGGACACATAAAAGTGTAGCCCTACCAAATTGACAGAGTATTTCGCTACCTCAGTAAGCCAAGGTTTCTTACCAGATAATTAGTAAGGCAATAATTTATAATTTATTTTTATGCATATACTGATAAAATGTATATATTTATTAATATAGTATTTGATTAGTCTTTGATGGAACACAAGAAACCCTTCTATTACTTCCAAAAGGAATTTAAAGAACTTTTTAGGATTTATCCTATCTTATGTATTTCTATAGAGTGGCACCTAAAAAAGATCTTTAACTAAATTCCTCCTATTTTACTTCTAGACTAATAGAAGAAGTGAGCTACATTCCCAGAAGAAGTGTATTTAAAAAGGGTTACAATTGTCTGTAAGGGACAAAAACACACACACACACACACACACACACACACACACACACACACGCACACACACATGAAATAGCCATAGTTTAAGCAAGATTGAATTTTGTTTACTTTTCACATCCCCATGAACAATCTAGATCTGCCATATCCACCAGGGACCCAGTCCCTTATTTTATTATCTAGCCATCTTCAATATGAAGCTTCCAACAGGTGATTGCTCTGGGATAAAAACTCCATCTTCTGCCACGTGTCTGCATTTCAGCAGGAAAGAATGACAAAAGAGAAGTCAAGGTATCATTATCCTTCTCTTTAAGGACATACATTCCATCTGCAGCCTCTTAGTCAGACTTCGTGACATAACAACAACCAGCTGCAAGTGAGGATATGAATTTCAGTTCTCTTTTAGGCAGCCACAGTCTAGACAAAAATCAGAGGCTGTCTGCCTTATATAATACTGACCTAACAGGGTGTTTTTCTGTTTAGAAGTAGCAGCAGAAAACACTTATAGAGAACTTATCATATGACAAACATTTAAATAAATTCTTTTAAAATAGCTTTATGGATTGATTGTGCCAACACCCCAAAAAAGACTGTGGAAGTATTAACCCCTAGTACTGTTAGGGTCCGGTGTCGATATTTCCCACAAACCACAAAGAGTCAGACCAGCAATGCAAGCAAGGAGCGGAGTTTTATTGAACCAGCTAGCTGAGGTCAGACTCTCTTGCTGACTCTCAGGCCAGGCAAAACGAGTCGACCCTGAACAAAGAAAAACTTTGGATTATATAGTTTTTCTCTACGTCATTTTCTACATGCACAGCTTGCATCTGCAGAAGCCTGAGTCTAAATTTAAAGATAAACACATTTCTGGAGAACTACAAGGTCGCATTGCCCTGGTGGTTTCTACAGATAACAAGTATGAAGCCATAGTATGTTAAACAAAACCGAAGTTGCATTGAAAAACAGTCTGCTGTGAAACCTTGAAAAAGCAGTTTGCTCTGAAACCGGCCAGATGGGTTTTTTTTTTGTTTGTTTGTTTGTTTATGTTTTGTTTTTAATATACAAGGTAAAAAAAGGATATGGGTGCAGAGGACTCCCAGCTCCAAGGCGAGCTGAAGTGTCCTGATCTACAAAAAGGAGGCCCTTAAGCCCGCCTTGGAGTTACATTGATCCAACAGTACTTCACAATGTGACCTTCTTTGGAAACAGGGTCTTTGCAAGTATAATAAAGTACAGATGAGGTACTTAGAGTGGACCCTAACCCAATATGCTTGGTGTCCTTATGAAAATGAGAGATTGTGACACAGACATAGATATACACACGGAGGAGTGTGTGAAGGCATGCAGGAAGGATGCCAAGTGAAGATTGGGGACTTACAGTGGGACATCTACAAGCCAAGACATGACAGATTGCCCCCAAACCACCAGAACCGAGGAAGATGCAAGAGTCCAACCCTAAGGTTTTGGAGGGAGTGTGGCCTCACTGCTACCTTAATTTAGGACCTCCAGCCTCCATAACTATGAAACAATACATTTCAGTTGTTTTATGTCACCAACTTTATGGCACTTTATTACTAGTGCTATAGAAAACTAATAAAATTTGTTTATTTCATTTAATCCTCATAACTAAAAGGAAGGTATGTTGGCCTTCCCTTATTAGAAAAAAAGTACATTTGAGACTAAAAAAATTAAATGACTTGCCACAATTCCTTCAGCTTTGATTCAAACCTTTGATTGAAAGGTTTTTCCAGAGCCTGAGCTTGTAATCTGCTGTATACTAACTGAAGAATTAACCAAAAGTCCTTTTTTTTTTTCTTTTCTTTTTTTTTTTTTTTTTTTTTTTTTTTTTTTTTTTTTTTTTTTTTTAGATCTACCATTCTCTCTTAGCTTGGATATTACGACAGAAAACTGAGAAGTACTATGAAGATTTTAGGCAACAGTTTTAGGCAATTCCCTTGGTCCCTCTGTAACATAACATTGTAGGCTTGGATATGAGGTGTCACCCCAGAGCTCCTGTGTTAATGTAGAAATATTCAGAGGTGATATGATTGACCTGTGAGACCTGTAACCTAATCAGTTCATCCTAGTTTAAACAAACAGACGGATGGTTACTGAGGCTGGTGGGGTATGGTACAGGAGATGTGTCACTGGGGGTGTTCCCTAGATGGGTGCATCTCCTCTGCAGCCCATTCCTCCTCCTCCTCCTCCTCATCCCCTCCTTTTTATCCTCCCCCTTCTCCTCCCTATTCTTTTTCTCCTCCTCCTCCTCCTCCTCTTCTTTTTTCTGTCTTTCTCTCTCTCTCCTTCTTGGCTACTTAAGAGAACTGCTTTCCTCCACTGCACACATTTCCCAAGATGTTCTGCCTCATCTTGGGCCCACAGCAATAAAATTAGCCCACCATGGACTAAACCTCTGAACCCATGAACCAAAATTAACTTTTCATCCCTCTTAGTTGTTCTTGTCAGATATTTTGGCTACAACAATGAAAAGCTAACTAACATACTTATCATCTAACCAGGATAATTTTGAGGATGAAAAAGATGCTACTCGTAATTATACTGGGATAAAAAGACTAAAAAGGGATTGGGCAAGGCAGGGTTCACAGTCACCCTAACTTTTCATTCTTCAGTGCTCCATCCTCATCCCAACTCCTAACTGGGAATGTCTCTATGCTCTAAAAAGACAATAAAGACATATAAAAATACTTCAACTCTGTAATAATAATAACATGGTGCCCCAGGACTA
Organism: Tamias sibiricus; assembly: GCA_025594165.1. Classification (NCBI taxonomy): domain Eukaryota; kingdom Metazoa; phylum Chordata; class Mammalia; order Rodentia; family Sciuridae; genus Tamias; species Tamias sibiricus. Next base: position 127,830,026 of record CM046660.1, read on the forward strand.
AAATAGTACTTAACGTGTAATATAAAAATCCCAGAAAAGTTACAAGAATGACTTTGTAAAATAATTATTCCATGAAGAGAAAGAATACATTTTCATTATTTAGCTGAAAGTATCTAAGCAAAAATCCAGACTCTCCAAAGACTAAGAATCCTATCCCTATAAAGTTAAAAAAGAGAAAGGTTTATATTGTTTGAAACTCTGCATATTAGTGGTTTATTTGTAATAGCAACTAAGCCAATATCCCAATACTGTGGAAAATACCAAGGGTCCATTTTTTACAAAATACAAAATTGCTCCTCTTACAGACAACTTTCCAAGATTAAGGGAAAATAAACTCTCATAAAGTTGTATATTGAAAGTTATTTCCTTTAGTTTCATCCCTACTTGAACCTTAATAATGTCAAAAAAGAATCCAAGTGCCCATGAGGAAGAGCTTTCTAAATTCAAATTGCTGCCCAGATACAGTTGCCTTTGATTATTTCTAAGAAGGCAAGGTGTTCTTTGAAGCCAACTATCCTGGACTGCAACCAAATAATGAGGAAAAGCAATATTTCAATGTGGGCTCAGTATCTATATAATTGTACAATTCTATAAAAAGCTCAAATTAAGTCTCTCTCTATTCCTGAAAGTCTGGTTTCCATGGCCTCTGGGACTAAAGCAGACTCAATAAAACTGATTTTGTTTTTGTTTTTGTACGCGAACATGCACTTTACCCTTCAAACAAAAGACTCTATAATCTGACTAAACTGTAGGGTTCTAACACATTAGCTGTGTTTACCTCTGCATGGGAGGATTGTTAGTGATTCTCTGGGTCCTTTTCTTTCTTCTTGAAATTTTCTCATTGAGAATATAGTACTTTTGAAATTATACTACATAACAATATTTTTAAAATTATAAGAAAGGTCCTTTAAAGAAATATTATTAACATATGAATAGAATCACTGTTAAGTATCTAAGTGTATATATTACTATTATACATATTATAATATCATGTATTACTATCATATATGTATGTATATATTGTTACATACATGTGTGTATACATATATATGTGTATATATATATATATATATATATAATATATTCCCATCTTAGTTATGTTTGCTTTGTAACAAACAAGCCCCCAAATTAGTAACCTACAAAAAACAATCAACATTTATTAGCCCACATTTTCTGTGGATCAAAATTTTGAGAGCAATTTGGTTGGATAGTTTGGCCCAGTGTCTTTCATGACCCTGACAAAATGTTAACATTTGTTAATTTGATGGTAGAGAGTTTTTGTCATTTATAAGTCTCTAGTTTTTCCATATTTTTCATTTTCCATAATTTTAAATAAATATGTATGAAAAAAGTCTCTTTTTTTGATAAGTATTTGTACCATCCTCATTGTCCCTGAAACTCCGGTGCAATCTGCATCTGTGTGTTTGAATACTCAGGGCCTCAGTTTCATCATCTGTAATACAAAGAGGTGAACAGAGAGACATTTAAGATTCTTTCTAGCTCGGACACCTTTTCCAGTCCCCGTGAAGCCCTCTTTCCCTTTCTTGATTTTCTTACCTGTATCCAGTAACAATCCATCTTCCTTTTCTTTAAGTCTCCTTTAAGAGTTACCAAGAAGCATTTGATCAAGACATGCACAATAATCAAGTTTTCTAAAACCTTTTCAGCTTTTTTCCCCCTATTTATTTTCTAATAAGTCCTTAAATTTCTATTTATCATTAAAGCCCTACATTTTCATTTGCCATCTCTGCCCTAGAAGAGGTGTAGAGGAAAGGAAGTGCTAACAGGAAAGATGCTCCGTGGAGCAGGGGTGCCACTGCGCTCTTACCTGGGCATCAGATCATAACCGTATAATCTGGGCAGAGCAATGTGTGGAACAAGTTGTACTCTGTCGCTTCGTTAAGAGTAGCTCTCAGTCATCCCTGTGGGAGGGGAGGGGAGGGGAGAGATGCGGGGTGGGAGGGGAGAGAGCTGCCCGGGTCAGAAACTTCTGCAGCATCCTGCTATCAGGAGGAGAGTGCTTGTGGCTGGGCAAACTCCCCTGGGAAAACCGCCGGGGCTGTGAGGACCCACAATTCGGGTCTATAACCCAGCAGCGGGTGAAGAGAGTCTGGGCAGCCAGCGGAACCGGCTCCCTCAGCTCTTTGGGCTACGCGGGTACCTCCTGTGCGTGCAAGGTGGAGGGGGAGGCTGGGCAGTCGAGAGCCCTACTGCGCAGCCCCAGAACCTTCCATTTGCTCAGGATCACCGCGCAATGGGGTACCAGGGGCAGCAGCCCCTCATCCCGCTGCAGGTAAAACTGGCAACTGGGTCAGGCTCTGAAGCCAATTCCTCTGGTTTCATTCATGCTGCAACAGGTCAGCTACATTCATTTGGGGGGTCTTAGTTTACACCGTGAAAAATTCTGCAGGAGAAAAATGTTCTCCTTGATCCGACTTAATCTGACTTTCTTCCTTGGAAAGTACTTTTCAATAACCTCTTTATTTCACACAATCTCATTGCTGGCTCCCCACAGATTCTGTACTCTGGATTTGCAAGGATCAGCTGGGGCAGCTGCAAACTGACACTTGAGGATGGAGTTCTTTGCAAAGCTCCGTTGAATTACTATTAAATTATACGTTATTAGCCTCATAATTATTTTATTGTAGTTATTCATATTGCTTATTACTAGTAGAGTAGTATCATGGTAGAATCCTGCATTGGATATTTGTTTGATATTTTCTAATTTTTTGAGCTAGTAAATATTTGTTTAATCACCATTTTATCTATTAAAATAGAGAGATCTAGATGACAGAGAAACCCTTGTTTCTGAACAAGAGCATAAAAGGAAATCTTGTCAGTCTGCTGCTGTTTTTAATGTTGTCAACTCGATTATAGGATCTGGTATAATAGGTAAGTGTTCTGTGTTCTGTTTGTTTTGTTTTGGGTTTTAAGTTAAAAAAATCAAATCTAAGACTCAATATGCTGCTAGTGATCATTGATTGTTTTTAAAGGAGAAAGTGTTAACAAAGAAAATTTGTAATTTTCTTCCATAAAAATCTTCTTTTATTTTTTTCCCCATTGTAAAAATATTTTATCCTGAGGATGGAGTTGAGATTCACACACTCTCCACAGTTTATAGCATCCTCCACATGCATGGTAGAGTTGCACAGGGAAGAGGCTGAACTTTGTTGTTTGTTTTGGGTACTGTGGGTTGAACCTGGGGCCCTTTACCACTGAGCTGCATACCCAGCACAGCCCAGCCCTTTTATTTTTATTTATTTATTTATTTTTGAGACATGGTCTCACAAAGTTGTTTAAGACCTTGCAAAGTTGCTGAGACTGATCTCGAACTTGTAATCCTCCTGCCTTAGCCTCTGAAGTTGCTAGTATTATAGGCATATGCCACCAACCCTGGGCTTTTTCTTTCTTTCTTTCTTTTTATAGGCTGCCTGATCAATTGATAATATTGTCTAATTCACTTCTTTCTTATTACTTGTCAACCATTACTCAACTCACCTTACTGTGACCTTGTAGAAGTACAAAGTTCAGATATTTTTAAATGTTACAAATTCAAAAGTTCAATGTGAAAATATGAAAAATTAAATCCATACAATATTTCCTTACCTGTCTAAATAATGTTAAATTTTAAAGTACAAACTTATGATACATTCATTTTAAATATCATTTAGTCAATAACACAGTTTGTTGGTTGTTCTTAGCAGAGGAGCCAAATAATCAATTAAAATAAACAGTTCATATTTTCCCAATGTTTTTGAAGCAAGGTAAAAATTCTGAAAAACAAAGTGCATTGTATTATAGTAATAAAAAGCAGTTATTTTTTCAGTGTTTATTATTCTTTTCATTGTTTGAAAGTATTCCATTTCATAAAGGGCAAAGGAAAACAAAATTATGCAAACTGCAATACTCATTGAGAATACAAGTTTTTGCTACAAAGTTTTAATATTTAATCTACTGAAAATTGTATGCTTATCTGGCTTGAGTTACTTTTCTTCCTTTTTCACAAGTTGAAGTTGATATGCTTCTTGATTTTACTTTCATCCATATATGGACATTTACTTAAAATGATACATGATTTGAAGGTATCTGAGATAAAGCAGAAGAAAGTAGCGTCAAAAGCTTATTTAAAATTCTGCCTCCATGTACCATGGAGGTAGGGGCAGTTCTGCGTGGCAGAATTCTGGAGCTAATTGCTGATGTACATGCTTTAAGTTGATCTATGTCAGCAACATTTAAAACACCACTTAATTATGTTCAGCAGCCTTTTTAAATTTTACTTTTTAGAAAATAAAACATCTGGGTGGAAATATTTAACTTATGGTTAAATATTTTATTTTTCATAATCTAAAATAGTTCACTTTCTCCAAAAACATGAGACATTATTTCATATATCTCCTTTAGCTTCATGAAAAACATTTTTGCATTCACATTTTCCTCCTTTTTCCTATATGGTTGCTGCATTTTGATTCCAGGGTGAGTCTTTCTTAATATCCCATAACCCTTCTTTGCTCCTTACTATCCCTAACTGAAAGGTTTGGGGGTCATTGCTATCCATATGTTCCAGAAATATATCATCCTCACACTCAAGTAAACATTATTTGTTGGAAGTGGCATCTATTTCTCATTTTCTGCTTTTTAATTCTTATCTCATCACCTCATAAACTTGCTGTCTTGACATGTCCCTAACTTAAAAATATTTTGTTCTGAAATAAGTATTAATATGCTACCATTCAATTTTAGGACTGTGTACCACTTACAACTATGTCATAAATATATTAATTTACTTGTTGTATACAGGAATTAAGGAAATTTCTGTATTTCTACATGTCTTATTAATGTGAGGGTTGGGGCATTTATGTTTTTCCAGGATTGCCTTATTCAATGAAGCAAGCTGGGTTTCCTTTGGGAATATTGCTTTTATTCTGGGTTTCATATATCACAGGTAAAAATACTATATAATTGCCTATTGCTGCAACTTGAATTGTGCAATGACTCCTTTATACACACAAAATTACCCTGCAATTGAATTTCCTTATTAATTAAGAAGCACATCAAAGGATCCTAAAGAATTTAAGCATTATGTCTGAGGAGATTTACTTTTCATCCTAATCGTTTAAACAGATTAGAAGAAGTAAAAGAACATTATATATTACCAAGCCTAAATCCTATTCATGTGCCTCCGTGACTTCATACAGAAAGCAGTAGATGGGAAAATCATTTTGAAGGTTGGTTAAGACTAAGAAAAGAGGATGCTCTCAAAGTGCAGGCAGCCGGACTTGTGGGCAGATGCCTATGAATGAAAGTCCCGTGTTTGTGCAGGTGGAACTGCAATCCCAGAGCTCAACCAGCAAGGTTCCCCATATCCACTGCCCACCACCACCACACCTACTGTGCTCCATGTTTGCCACTGCCTTTAAATGCAGAAATAAGGTGCTTCTGAATCCCTTCTCTTCTGCTCCCCTCTCCGTGCAACATGGTCATTCACCCCTGTTTGGCCACTCCCATCTAAATGCAGGCTTTATCACTCATAATCATCTCCTCTTCCTGTTGTTTTTATCCCAGCCTGTTATCCAACCAGCTCACCTTATGACAAACATAGCATCTTTCCTCCACCTTAGGATCATTAAAAAAAAAAAAAAGGCAGCTGTTCTAAATAGACACCATCTGTAGTAATCACTTGGTGACCACTTTGAGTGGTAACCTAGTACCCTTCTACTAACTAGTGCAAAAAAAACTCACTGTGCCCTTCTCTGCAGTATGGGCCTAGGCCTCAGGAGAGCCACCTTCTTGTGAGATTATGACTCCCACCCAACCCTCAACCCCTGCTGTCCTGTAGCCTTCAGCCTGGGGCTGACTGATAGAAATCCAAAAGCCAGCCTCAGCCTCCCCTCTTTACCTCCACAAGGACCAATATGTGGCATGGTAGGAGCTCCATAGTTCTACCACCACAGAGACACATCCTTGGAGATTTGTCTTTTCTACCCTGTCCTTCTACTCCAATCCTCCTGGAGCTCTTACCCAAGAACCTCTAGCTCACTTTGCATCTGGAAGCCCTGACAACATGCCATCCTTCATAAAATCTCGGACTCCCAAGGCCAGCCCCTAATCCCGCTATTTTTCCTTGTGCTGAGAGACAGTAAAGCATATAATAGATAGCAAATTCAAAGACGCAGAGTTATTGGACACCTTTCCTCCCTGCCATCTTCTCCCCAAACGACCCTCAAGACCTAAACTGCTTCCAATTCTACAGCTCTTACTTTGTAGCTTAAGACTCATTACCTAGTGGCATGGGACCCACAATTTTGTGCTTATTAAGATTTTCTGGTGTTTAAAATTTGGATTGCATTTATTAAAGCACATATCACACTAGACAATCTTATTCAAGGAATTTTTTTTTTAATTTCCTGTTTCGCAGTCAATCAGCACTGACAAACAATTAATTTCCACCCAGGCATACAATAACTTAAGTGAACTGTAAACATTTACACACATTGTCAACCAGTAGATAGAGAAACCAAGCAATATATATCACCTGAGAATTCAGGACTTAAGGAGAATGAACAGTTTACTAAAGTCAGATCATATGATACATGAATAAATGATAATGTAAGTGACTTCCAAATAATGATACATGTAAACCCATGACAATGACTGTGAGCTGTCCTTTGCAAAGTCACATATTACCAAGTTCGTGGAAATTACCAACTTATTCATGTATTTGCATGATTCAAATACTTGAAATTTTTTTGATAAAGGATTGCTACACAAAAGCCAAATAATTTATAGGTTATGACTCACTTTGTTTCTTGTGCTTTGAAAGCAAAATCTACATGTAGGATATAATTTTTCACATATACATAATGGTTTAAAAGAAAATTTACCTACTAAACAACTTTAATTCATTCATTACTTATTTTTAAATGTGCCTGTAATTAAAGGGAGGTCAAAATATTATAGTGATTGATATTTGAAATACCTTAAACTTTTAAGGGAATATATTTATAGCCTGTATTTTTTAAGCAGACAAAAGCATTTGTATTCTGTGGACTTAATTCTTCAAAATTGTTAACTTTAAGCAATACATCTTGAACTTTTATAAAATTCTCAACATTCTCATCTCAAACATACAGTTTTCCCCCAAACCTTCACAGTATCTGTGAAATTGGTTTACTTCTCTCAGTGACTAAAGCCTTCATTGATTGTCTTCCTTGGCCAATAAGTAACTGTTCAGTTTTTCCTGCTTCTAGTGTCTGTCTACTTTCTGATGAGTCCTGGTTATTGCTGTAAGAGTTATCTTTCTAAAACAGCCTCATACCTGCTACAGCCCCATTTAAAACACTCCACAACTCTGTAATGATAACAAAAACAAAAAAATCATCGCAATCAGATTCCTTCATGATTTGGTCACTGTATTTTTACTCTCATTTCCAATTACTTAATGACTTGTCACTAACACTGTCACATGCAGACTTTTCTCTTTTAGCCATTCTGGACTATCTCATTCCACATGTAAAATATACTTTTACACTGCCTTCCTGATAGTTGTCTTCCTGCCTGACATTCCTTTTATTCTCTACCTGGCAAAATCCTGTCTTTTGACCTCTCATGCATTATTTAACTCTTCAGTGAAGTCATTCCTGATTTTTAGTAAAGGAAGTAGAATTGATTGTGATATCCTTTAGGCTTGAATGATAGCTTAAAGTATTGTTATTAGGCCATTTATCACATTAAATTAGAATCAAATAGATAAACAATTAGCAACCCTCGTATATTGAATTAGTTAATTTTATCAAACATATACGGATCACCAATGTGCTGGGCATTGACACTGCAGCCAGTATGGTAGTGATGAACGTTATTCATGCTATTTTAAGAGCTCACAATGTAATATGTCAGACAGAAAACACATAATTATAACACATCATGAAAATACACGGTTATTAGCACAGCCTCAATAGAATAAGCATATTCTGGGAAGGAGGAGATATCTACTGAGTGTTTATGGAAAAATGTAAGTTAGTAAAGAAAATGGATGGGTACTCTAAGCAGATAGAAATGTGATTCAGTATGGCTAACGTGTAGAATTGCTCTCATGTAAAGATAATCATTACCATTTCCTGAGGACTGGCTATATGCTGAGCATAATGAAACCACAATATTAAATCCTTCTGTCCCCACAAGGTAGGTATTCATGTCTTATTATATGAAGGAAGAAATTGTGATTTCACTAGATTACAATGGTTTATGCAAGGTCTGCAGTTACTAGTGACAGAGTTGAGATATTAATTTAAGTGCATGGATTCTAGTTCCAGCCTACCATGTCCTGAGTCTTGAGTCTTCCATTTCTAGCAATGTGGAAATCAGCAATTTGTGTAAACTTCCATGCCTCACTTTTCTCATTTATCAAATTGTAATAATAACAACAACAACTTAGCATGATTGTGAGGATTAAATGAGTTAACATGTAAATCTGTGGGAAGAGGCCTGGCTTACAGAAAAGTGTTCTAAAAGTATTGGCTACTGTTTTGTGGTTGTTATCATTCAACCCCAACAATGATGCTTTTTTCAACCACCATATGCAACCTGTTAAAAATAAGTAAAAACAGCACAACTTTTCATTAATTTAGTTAGCCCTTGTGGTTTGAATGTGAGGTATCCCCCCAAAATCACATTTGAGACAATGCAAGAAGATTCAGAGGTGAAATTATTAGGTTGTGAGAATCTTAACCAAATTAATTCACGAATCAGTGAATTAATCCCCTGATAGAGATTAACTGAGTGGTAACTGAAACAGTAGAGTGTGGCTGGAGGAGATGGGAATTGGGTCGTGGCTTTGGGGTATATATTTGTATCTGGCAAGTGGAGACCTCTCTCTCTGCTTGCTGATCACCATGTGATCTGCTTCCCTCTGCCATACTCTTCCACCATGATGTTCAGCCTCACCATGAGCCCTGAAGAATGGACCTGGCTGTCTATGGACTGACACCTCTGAAACTGTGAGCTCCTAAATAAGCCTTTGCTCCTTTACAGTTGTTCTGGTTGGGTCCTTTAGTCACAGCAGCAAAAATGATGATCAAAACACCTCTCTAACTTATCAGACATTGTGGTAGACATTTAAACTCCATGATCCTCATACACTCTTCAAGATGGGCATATTGCTTTGCTTTACAAAGACTCAAGAAGGGCTGCACAGATAAACACATATGGTTTTCTGCCCATGAAAGAATTTTATTTTTATTCAAAGCACTAGTGGATATCCCTGGAGAGTTTAAAGCAGAAGACTGATTAGATTTAAACTATAGTTAGATGCATCTGGGGGAGGAGGAGTGTCAAAATTGTACTGGGGACAAGTTTGGTGGATGGAAGAACTCTAAGAAGGTTATTGCAGCAATCCAGGAAAGAAATTATAAAGGCCAAAGCTCTATAATAAAGGATGTTAGAGATTGATAATTAGGAGATATTAGTCAATATTTATGATGCAAGAGTTACTGGATTGGGGGACCAAAGTTATATAGCAAGTAATGAATACTGAAGAGTTTAGGAGTAGTCTCAAGTTTCTGTTGATATTTTTCACCAATTGGAGAAGCAAGGTCAAAGAATTAAGTTTCAGAACAAATACACAGATTTGCATTTGGACATTTTAAAATTGAGATAACTATGAGATCTTGAAGGTAAGACTTATTAGGCAGCTAGATATAGAAGTGTGGAGTTTTGAAGGGTCTGAACTGGAAACACAAATTTGGGTGTTACTAACATCTGCATGAAAATTGAAAACAGAGTTGTGATAAGGTCACAGGAGGACATCTCAAAAGAGTGAGCAAAAATCACAAACATACAGGATTTGAAGCAGAATAAAGAAACTGGTGAAAAAGAGTATAAATGCCAGAATGGTAGGAGGACAACCCAGAGAAAGTGCTGTCACAAAGACTCAGTGAAGATAGATGAGTTAAAGGGAAGTGATAACTAGAAGGTGAAAAAAAAAAAATCAGAGCAAGTGGTATTGTGGATTGGGAGAGGAGGAAAGAAATTATATTCATCAAGTTGGAAACTGTTGACCTTGTGGAAAGAAGCTTCAATTATGGGGAGAAAATCAAGGTGGAAACCATACCACAGTGATTCATATTTTCTTGTTTGAATTCTAATGCATTTCCAAATTACTTAAAGGATAAGAAGAAATCACCATGATGAAAATATAAGAGGGATAGATTAAAGAGAGCCAAGCCGGGAGCCACACTGGTGGTCCATGCATGTAATCCCAGCTATTAAGGAAATTGAAGCAGAAGGATAGCATGTTTGAGGACAACCTGGGTAATTTAGCAAGATGAGAACTTGACTCAAAAAACAAGAAAGACTGGTGATGTAGCAACCCTGGTTTCAATCTCCAGTGACTCAAACAAAATTAAATGAATTAAAATAAAGAGCCAGTACCACACCTTGTACATGTCTTTGTACTCAATAAAGCTGTAGTGTCCTTCAGTAAAAATAATAAAAAATAAAATAAAATAAATCAAGTTAAATAGAGAAATTAACTTTTAAATGTAATTTCTGTATATTTATATTTTTAACTTTAGTTCTAAAATTGGAACTGGAATTTCTAAAATGTGAATTTTTAAAATATTCTTAACCATGATAAATAAAAAATTAAGTTGCTTTGTTACAAAACAAATGCTCTGAATCTCCTAAAATTTATTTTCTAAAATGCCTATAGCACTTCTATTCTCAATATTTACTCATTGACTACCTATGAAACTCTTAAGCACCTGTGATCTGTTGCTTGAAGAGTTGTCACATTCTGGTAACAGTGGTTATATTGTTGGTTGGAAAAGTAAATTGGAACCCTGGCACTTTGACTCCAGTCTCTGTCCTCCTTCTGTCCAGTTCACTGTCTGGATATGTTAAGTACATATGCAGTCTAATTAAAACAATATTTCACTAAAAACAAGACAGTTCATGAAAGGTGACATTTTTTTATATATAAAAAAATTGTCATGATAATGCTGTACCACTAAACTTTGCTTTAAAAATTCCCTTTATCTCAGTGATAAGTCAAAAAACTCTTTGTATCAAATGTATTTTGACATTTGTTCAATTGTTATTTTTTGCCACAGACTTTTCCCTTATTTTGTTGATAAAAGGAGGGGCCCTTTCTGGAACAGACAGCTACCAGTCTTTGGTTAACAAAACCTTCGGTTTTACAGGGTATCTCCTCCTCTCTGTTCTACAGTTTTTGTATCCTTTTATAGGTAAGATGATTATGAAGATGAATATTACAATGATTTGTATTAACATAGCTACTTTTGAATAAAAACATTTTAATAGAATTTAAGAATCATTAAAGAAAATTAGCAATTGAAATATTTTCTAAATTAAATGTTTACATCTTCACTAATTTCCTCCTTATTTTCTGATCCTTTTGGTCAATTTTCTGAGTGTTCTTCTAAAATAAAATGACATTGATTTTCATCTAGTTAAGCTTGGGCTTTTCTTATTTGGCAAAACTGTAGAATGTTTTGAAATTAAAAGTGAAGTGAATGAGAGACATAACAAATTTCTTTTAAGGCTCAATACATTTTTTTTTCTTTGTTGTGAAACCCTAAGGATTTGTGAAATTGATGTACTAGACAAACATGCTATCTAAGGTTTCAGTGGGAAAATGCTACGTGGCACTTTTTTAAATTTTTATTCTTTTTTAGTTGTAGATGGACACAATACCTTTATTTTCATTTATTTATTTTTGTGTGGTGCTGAGGATCGAACCCAGTGCCTCACACGTGCCAGACAATTGCTCTACCACTGAGGCACAACCTCAACCCCCTGCCTGGTACTTCTTAAAGAGTAAAATGTTAATAGACACCAATGCTCAAATAAACTTCATTTCTTAAATCAGTATCAAAGAAGTTATTGTCCAAATGTCTAACTGCATATGTTTCCACAAAAGGCCAACATTGTTATTTTCCCCAAATGTCTTACAATTTCAATTGAGGGAATATTTTGGTGCATTCAAAATTTACTATTATTATTCCTCACTTTAAGAAGTACATGTATTCCTGAAAAAAGATTTTGAAACTGAACTTTAATATCAAAATAGATTTGCATTTAAAATTTTAAATGAGTATCAGAACTCATTATTTAAAGGTGTTCTGGGGAAAATCAATTTGTAAATTGAAAATCCTTTTTTCAATATTTATTTTTTATTTGTAGTTGGACAAAATACCTTTATTTTATTTATTTATTTTTATATGGTGGTGAGGATTGAACCCAGGGCCTCACACTTGGTAAACAAATGCTCTACCACTAAGCCACAACCCCAGCCCTGTAAATTGAAAATCTTTTTGTAATATAAATTGATATTCTATCATAAATCTGTTTAATAGTTATTTTAAGGTTGTTCATATTAATAATTATAATACATATTTTAAAAGGTAGGATTATGCCAATACTTGGAAAGCAATAACTGATTACATTGAAATTATTCAAGATGAGATATGTGGTGGCTTATTAATGACTATTATTTTAATTATGTTTTTAGCTATGATAAGTTATAACATAATAGCTGGAGATACTTTGAGCAAAGTTTTTCAAAGAATTCCTGGAGGTAAGTAAAAATAAGACTTTTGGAGAATTAAATTGATCTATTTTGTATGATTATATATAGTTAATGTATTTCATTATAATTTATAAATAAAATATTTGAAACTGGAAGAGTTGGATTACTCCAGATATCTTGCAGTTCCCATGACCCATGTTGATCCTAATTTTTTATCTATTTTTATACATAGTTTTTATTTAGCCAATTATAAACATTGTTATTCTTCATATACTTAGAATAGTCTACATTTTAAATTCCTTATACTTCATATCACAGCTCTGCAGTGACATTTTTTTTTCACATCCTATTTATACTGTATCTTTTCTAAAATATTTTCCCCATTGTTTGTATCAAGCTATAATTTAATGCAATAATATTAACTCTTTTTTAGTGTAGATTCTGTGAGTTTTGACAAATGTTTGTAGTCTTATAACCACAGCCACAACAAAATCCAGAACCATTCTATCACCCTCCAAAGCTCTGCCCATCTCTCTCTATAGTGAAAAGTGCCCTCATCTACAGCCCCTGGCAACCACTGACTTGGATTCTATCCCTGTCTTTTCCTTTTCTCGAGAATGCTGTGTAAATGACATCATTCAATGTGTACCTTTTGGGACTGGCTTCTTTTCCTTGGCAGGGTGTGTTTTAGATTTGTCTAGATCTGTAGTTGTGTCAGTAATTGGCTTCTGGGGAACTTTCTATTTTATGGATACATAAGACAGTGTGTCTGTCACCCAGAAGAGGGACATTCTTGTTATTTGCAGTGTGGGATGGTTACAAAAAAGTTGCTACAGTATTCTCAAGCAGACCTTTTCAACATGCACCATGACCCCACTTCCTGTTCAACTTTTCACCCTATCGTGGTTATTAGAATAATTCAGAGGCCATGAATCTACTTGCTTTGAAGAACAGAGAAACTGATAAGGGGACTATCAAAATAATATAAAATTTTATAAACCATGGGGCTGGGGTTGTAGCTCAAAGGCAGAGTGCTCGCCTTGCGCTTGCGTGGCCTGGGTTCAATCCTCAGCACCACGTTAAAAAAACAAACAAAAAAAAACAAAAAACCGAATTGTGTACAACTAAGGCAAATAAATAAATATTTTTAAAAAATTATAAACCAGGCATAGGTCTACCCATAAGTTATTTTGTTTTTGTAATCTATTTTTATTTTTACATAGGTTTAAAATCATTTTCATTTAGGTATAATTCATATTATTTCGGTTATATTTTATAATTAACTTCTTTTCTATTTAGTTGTGTCACCAATGTGCTACTTGTATCTCCAAAGACTAAATATTATTTGTTGTATTTTAGTTGATCCTGAGAATGTATTTATTGGTCGTCACTTCATCATTGTGCTTTCAACGGTAACCTTTACTCTACCTTTGTCCTTGTACAGAGATATAGCAAAGCTAGGAAAGGTAAGTTTTACATATTGAATTGATGTAGAAATGAACCTTGTTTCCAGCATTAATTTGTTGATCTAGCTTCTATTTGGCAAAGTTCTTAATTACAGTATTCTTTTTAGTTTCTTATAGTGTATTTGTGATGATACTATAATAAAATGTGGTTGAATCATTAGCTTGTTTGGGGGAACCGATAGCTAAGTAATTGATGAATGTGTACTAAATATGTTCTTCCTGTTTCTTTTTCAAGATAGATACCCTAAGTGGTATCAGACAGCACATTTTAAATTTAGAAGTATAAAGAACTATATTTAAAGCAAGTTTAAATTATTGGAAAAAATGTTCCATGTTTAAACAATTCAAAACTATACTAAGCATCACAAAGAAATGAGAAATGGTTGAGGAGATAATCATGTTTAACATGATTTAAACATTATGCAATATATAGATGTATTGAACATTGCATTAATACATGCAACTTTTATGTTTTTGTGTATTAGCTAAAATTTTAAAAATAAAAGAAATTAGAGTAAGGATGAATCATTCAATGGCACAAAATATTTTTATTTGTAGATTTATGCCTTTTTCCATTCAGTAAATTTAAATGTCAATGTGTTGATTCATCACTTGTTGAGAATTTGGCCAGTGTTTTAGTCTTATTGCTAAAGATAAATACTGAACTCTTTCTAGGGAAACCAAGCACGTAATTATTCTACTCACCACATAAGCTCATTTGTGTAAACTAGACTTTCTGACTGTATTTTATATGCTCACCCTCAAGGAATGTTTGTATTTTGCCAAAAATGTCATTGGTGCTGTCTCCGTGATTCCATGCATTCTGATGAAGAATATTTTAAAGGGCTATTTATATGACACTTTTATATTCTATTTTGAAAATTCCAACAATTGACTGAATTTTTACTTTTCAGTGTGAGGTTTGCTATTATGTACCCAATAATGAATTCTCTCCTTCCACTTGTATTCTTGATAATTGCCATTTTGCCTGGAGTGAGATGAAATCTTAGTTTTGATTGCATTTCTCTAATTGCTAGAGATATTGGACATTTTTTTCATATGTTTGTTGATCAATTGCATTTCTTCTTCTGTGAAGTGTCTGTTCAGTTCCTTAGCCCATTTATTGGTTGGGTTATTATTATTTGTTTTTTTGGTGTTAAGTTTTTTGAGTTCTTTAATTAATCTCCAGGGTACTCTACCTGAGTTGCAGGTGGCAAAGATTTTCTCCCATTTGGCAGGCTCTCTGTTCATGATCTGGATTGTTTCCTTTGTTGAAAAGAAGCTTTTTAGTTTGAATCCATCCCATTCATTGATTCTTGATTTTATTGTTTGCTCTTTAGGAGTCTTGTTAAGGAAGTCAGTTCTTAAGCTGACATGGTCAAGATTTGAGCCTTCTTTTGCTTCTATTTGGCACAGGGTCTCTGTTTTAGTGCCTAAACCTTTGATCTACTTTGAGTTGAATTTTGCGCAGGATGAGAGATAAGGGTTTAATTTCATTTTGTTACATGTGGATTTCCAATTTGCCCAGCACTCTTTCTTGAATAGGCTGTCTTTTCTCCAGTGATGTTTATTGCTTCCTTCATTTTGAGCATTTCTGCTTGATTTCTTTTTAGAATCTCTATCTCTTTATTGTAGTGATCTTTCATTTCCTGAATTTTATCTCAGACTTCACTCCTTATATCATCCTTTTATTGCAGATCGGTTTAACTATGTACATTCTAAACTTCTCTGACATTTCTTCTACGGTGATGTCAATGGATTCTATTATTGGAGCATCTTGGTTTGTTCAGGGCAATTTGTTCCCTTGTTTTTCATGTTGTTTGTGTGTATACCCATTTAGCAATGTGGATCAGAGGCAGTACAGTTTCTACCCTGTAAACCTATAGGTCCCTGAAGGTTTCTGGTACCTGTCCTTTAAGGCAGAGACAAATAATAACAACACCCAATGCAAACAATATACAGCCTTAAACCAAATAGCTCCTATTAAGATGTCTGGAGTTTTGTCACAATAAATAGCAATACACACAGAGCAGTTGATATTTTAACCAGTTAAATACTGACAAAATCAAAGGAGCAGAACAGCCCCAGAAACAGAAGAAAAAAAAAAAGTACAGTTTTATATTTTATTCAGAAAACCACTGAAAATGTTTAAAGCCATGTTGCAAGATTACAACAATAGTCATATTTGGTATTTGTTTATCTATTTGGGGGTGAGGGACCAAAACTGTGACTTGATAAGTTACATGCCTGAGGTTATCAACACTAGCATATAAAAATATAAATTATTAAAGAATTAGACTTTTAAAAAAAGAAACTGTGCATAAATTTACCCAAGTAAAAAGGAAAAAAAGATGAAATATTTTTAAAGTAAATAATCTATATGCTACACTAACAATCTTTACACCTTTTCTTGCAGATCTCATTTATTTCTACGGTTTTAACAGGTGTAATTCTTGGAATTGTAATGACAAGGGCAATTTCATTGGGTCCACACATGTAAGTCTTGTTACATTTGTTAGTCTTTGATTTATAGCCTTCGCATAGATGTTTAAATGACATTTTTTCAATGCAGAAATATAATCAGAAACATGAAGAAAATACAGAAATAAATTTAATCAGAAACACCACTTATCCTTAGTGTTTGAAAAACTAAGAGAATATAAGTACAGGCAAGTAAACATGTATTATTCAGTTGAACCCTACAGGGTGAAGGGGTTAAAACAAATTTACTGAAGATTTTAGTGACCTAGCCCTAAGAATTAGAATAAGAAAGGGATTTTGAATGGTGGAAAACAGGAACAAAGTAGACATGGATTTATTTTTAACAAAGTTTGTCAGTCCAAGACAAAATGAGAATAAAGAACATAATGTTTTTCCCTATTAAATTAAATGTAGTCACTTTGAAAACTGCCTTTTGTTCTCTTCTAAGGTTATGTTCTTTAATTATTTTGTGTTAAAATGCTCCATCAGCCAGGCATGCCAGCATATACCTGTAATCCCAGTGACTTGGAAGGCCAATGCAGGAAGATCACAGGTTTGAGGCCAGCCTCAGCAACTTAGCAAGGCTCTAAGTAACTTAGTGATACTGTCTCAAAATACAAAGGGCTGGTAGGTGTGGCTCAGTGGTTAAGCACCCTTGGGTTCAATCACTGGTACCAGAAAATAAAAATATTTAAATAAATGCTCCATCATTTGTTAACTAATGATGATAGTTGGCAGTGGTATTTGTTTTAAATGTTATTATTTGGTCAAGTAAAATGTTGGCACATTGCTATTGGTTCCCCAAGTCTTAAAAATGTTATTTATCCTTGAAATTCATGTGTGTGTACTGCTAACCTAAGCTACAGTTTTTATGCTTTGCCTATAGAACAGGTTCACTAGGTAAGGACCATGTAACTTACATTTGTAGTCCCAAGAATTTGCTGGAATGAAACCAACTAAAATAGTCTTTAAACAGAGTTGGATTTCTACAATGCATAATAAGTATTTGTTGAATGAATAAATAATATGTTAGGGAGTTTCATGACACCTTAAATATTTTGTCTGCACTAAACCAGGCAAAGTAAAATAAATTCAAGACTTAATGTCTGAAGCAGTGCAAGGGACACTGAGTCTTCAGTGAGTGGGATCTATGACAAAAAATGAAAAGGACACCTGGTGACGAGCTCTAATTGATGATGCAGGCCACAAGGTAATTTGTTTCCCCATTGACTGATTGATGCTCTGCAAAATTAACTTCATTTCAACTGTATATATTTATGAAAAAATTCTTAGTTTACCAGAAAAATGTAAAAAAAAAAAAAAAACTCAAGTTTATTTGGAAGAAAGTATTAAATATAAAGTCTAATTATATTTAACATGGCCAAGTAGAACCATGAAAGAGGGGCAGAAGAAACACCAAGAAAGAGCGTTCAAAAGATTGGGGGAGATTTCTGGAGGGAGAAAATATGATCTGGGAATTGAAAGATAAAATAGAATTCTTCTAGATAGATAAGGGGGTAAAAGGCATTACAGGTCCAAGAAAGGCATCTATAAAAGTTCAAAAGCATATATTCAATTCTACTGATATTTATTTAGTATCTATTATATTGGTTCTGTATGTCAACTCTGCTTTTCAAAATCTAAATTTATAGCAACAAAAAGCATTCAACAGAATATAATAAATAATAACTTGGGCTAAAATTTTAATTATATGAGACCAAAGTATTGTAATTGAAACATTTTATTATGAAAAAATTATTCTAAAGAGCAAATCATATTTTAACAAGAAGTCATATATTTGGATTTTTTTTTTCTACCAGTACTGGAAATTGAAGCCAGGGGCTCACACATGCTAGATGAGCACTCTACCACTGAGCCCCAGCCCTATATTTGGTATATATAATACTTTGAGGCAATATTAAAGGGGGGATAGTAGCTAAATTGGGAAGTAAGTAATGAATCCTTAATTGTGCTCCAGAAGTGCAGTGTAAATCAGTGATTTCCACCTCTGGCTTCATATTAGAATCCCCTGAATAGCTTTAAAATTTGTTGTTTCCAGGCCCCACCTACAGAGATTCTGACAGAATTGACCTAAGGGACAGGCAATTGAATTCATTATTTAACAGTTGATGATTCTGTGAACAAGGATCTCGGTTTACAGGGATTCAAGGCCTCTTGGCTAAAAGAGATTAAAATCATGAGTATATAACTGACACATCATTTCTAAAATTAAACCAGAGATTTTGTGTTATTTTAGTTACTGTTGTATGATTATTTTTCATGATTTATCCTCAACTATTTTCAGTATTTTTATACATAAATGAAATGTGAGATACTATCATGAACACAAAGTAAAATATCTCTGCTTTCAAAGGCTCACATTTAGTGAAGATTATAAAGCTATACAATGATTTATCAAATGAATAATGTGGCTAGATACAGAGGAAACAGGAAAGAGAGTCCACATCCTGGTGGGGTTAAATAAATTGATTTTGTGGCCTAAGAGCTATTTAAATTCAGCACTATAAACAAAATGTGGCCAGTATCTTCCTCTAACAGTGATATCACATTTAATCTGAACCTTTGAAATTTTTCTAATAACAGGAATTATTTACTTAACTCTCTCAATATTTAGATGTTAAAGGAGTATGTTTTTAAATACTGTGCTACCTTTTATTTCTGTTTGAATACTACTGCAAACAACTTCTGTTTGTCCCTATTTAAGATCAGGCTAATTAAATCCCATGTTCAGGGGTTGACTAGTCAAGCAGGATTCTTTCTGAAAATATGGCAGCCATGAATGCTTATAATCCATAAAACATGAGAAATTCAATACAGCATGTGTGGTTTTCTTCATTTTTGGTTCAGATGAATGATCAGAAAAGCTGTAGTTTTTTCATAGGGCCTTTAAAGTGGTATTTGAAAAAGATCTTTAAACCCACTATCAGAAAAGAGGAAGGTCTGTAATGGCCACTGGTATTGACCTTGTTACTATGGAAACACCTTTTTAGTGGTTGTGTTTTAAAAATAAAACACAATTCAATTTCCTTTTCCATAACTCATAGGGCCATAAATCCTGCTTTTTGATATGATTTCAAATATCTCCCAGTCCAATGACTTTCAGTTCTTTTTGGAAATTATGTTCAATTTTATTGTATTTTCTAACCTTTTGCTTTCTACAAACTGAAGTAGCAAGGAAATTTAAATTGCTTTCCAGAAAGTGTGTGAGTATAAAAATGCAATAATATATTTCTCCTATTTTTTTCTATTTTTTTTCCCCTAGCTAGAGTAAGAGGCATTAGGTTGCAAAATCCTTCACTTTTTATTTTCTCATTAATAGTCAATTTTTTTTACATTCAGAATGGGAACACATAGTATGTAGGTATTGTTCCAAACTAAAAAATGTTTTTAAAACTATTTTCCCTTCATATGACATCTTTTACTTTTAAAAGCATTTTATTTTTCTTCTTTGGGCTGGTGTTGTGGCTCAGTAGTAGAGCACTTGCCTAGCATGTGTGAGGCCTTGGGTTCAATCCTCAGCACCACATATAAATAAATAAAATAAAGGTATTGTGTCCATCTACAACTAAAAAATGCTTTTTAAAAAGGATTTTAATCAATAACATGGAATTTTAAACATAATTTCAATAAATGTGTCTGTACTTTTAACAAGCATTTATACATATGCAGTGTGTATTAGTACATATTAATTTCCTGGATACTATTCATCCATTCTTAACCCTGAAATTCTACCATTTAATGCTACATATAAAGAACTAGAGAGGTTTAAAGAATGAGTAAAAATATGGGGTTTAAAATATTAGTAAAGGCAGAGAAAGAGTACATATTTGAGGAAAGAAATAATTCATTCTGCCAAATACTGGCCATTGAAAATTTTGATGATATATAAGTTATTACCCTTTTTGTTGTGCAAATGACAACCAAGGAATTATGAACTGGTTGACACAAAGGAGAATTTATTGACTCAACTGTTAAGTTCAAGATTAGTATTATCATTAGTTATGATTGGATATAGGATCTCAAATAATAAAATCAGGTATAGTTTTTTGTTTTCTAGTTTGGGTTTTTTGTTGTTGTTGTTGTCCAACTTTATTCTGTGCTTCCTGTTCTGGCTCTTGTATCTGAATGATTTTCCTCACTGTGTCAAGATGGCCACAGCAGTCTCAACCTATATCCATTAAAGTCCAAGTCCATAGAAAGGGAAAGAGCTTTATCTTTTAGCGTTCCTCCAGCCTCACTCCCAGAATTAGTGGTGGTTGGTTCTAATGAGGGCTCTAATGAGGACCCAGGATGATCTCAGACCTGGTCATCACAGTTTGTGTTGAGTTGCTTGTGTTTGGACTATACATGCCCATTCTTGGAACTAAGAATAGGGTCAACCCTTCCAACCAGTAGAAAAAAGGATGGTCCCAAAGGAAATCAAGTCAGTGATGCTAGGAGAAGGAAGAGTGGCCATTGTATGGTGCAAACTGCATAAATCCTCTTCAGATAATAGGAGTTTCAATCAAATGGTACAGGAGGATGCCACAGAGAGAGAATTAAGATTTAAGAAAATGATAAAAAAATTAATTTGGCAAATCTTCCCCTTCTCTCTTTCCTTCGTCCTTCCCCTTCTCCACTTCCTCTTATTTCTCTTCTTCTTTCTTCTTTGATGAAAAGTAGCAAATGAATAAAAGTAGTATGGAAAAACTGTCTTGAGTCAGAGCTCTAAAAAGTACATCTTAAAAATGCATTTAATATATATATATATATATATATATATGTATATATATATATATATATAAACCTGGGAGATAGTGAGCACATTATAGATCAAGTCAAAAGATGAAACCACAACTCCCCTATGAAATCTTGAAAGGTTGAAATTTAGAATATTGGAAAGGAGCTAGTACATTTCTTGAAATAGTAGAATAAGGATAAGGAAAATAAAACATGGATACCTTCTCAAGACCATAGTAGGGAATTTGAGTGTCTCTACCCAGTAGTCTCTACTGTCTCAAAGGTGAGATTATTACCTGAGAGTATGATGAATGGGAGTAGATTCAGGACTTGAATATTCTGGTTGATTAAATTTGAAGCTACACACAGAAATAAAATGATTGTTAAATCATCTTTATTCAGATTTTATGCAATTTCCTCTGTGTGTATTTTATTTTTCTCAACATACCACAAGTACCATGATAACAGAAATCACACTTGCTTTTTCACACTGCATACCTATTACTCATCAGAGTGCCTAACATGACATTAGAATTCAGCAAAGAATTGTTTAATTATCAGTTGAATATTTGAATGAATCCATATGCTTTCTGGATTTAGTCAGTCCAACTTGACTGACTAAAATTTCAAAGTAATGAGACAATAAAAGTTGTCTTGAGACAATAAAAAAAAATCCATGTCAAACAAAATTCTCCTAAGTCTAGTTCCAATGCTGGCAAAATTTGATCAATATAATATGTAATAGAATTATTAGTTGGTGCCATGGAAGCAGAGGAAGGGCTCCTAACCCAACCTGTATAGGCAGGTAACTTATTAGGATAAGACAATATATGATCTGGTGCTTGAAAAAACACACAGGTATTAGTTGCATCAGAAAGGGATGAGGGTTGATTATGTCAACCTTCTGTTGACATAAATGTGTGAGGTCCAGAGATGTACTGTGTATTGTGGCAGAAGTTCAAGGTTCTAATGTTAGAAGGAATTTGGACAGCAGGGACACACTGCCATTGGTTGGGGAGCTAGCATGTAAAAGTAAGTTTATGCTACTCCTTTCTAGACAGTGTGTCTAGTTCTGTCATCCTAGGATTTCCTTTTTTCTCCTTCTTGTGTTAGGTATCCTCTATCCATAATGCCTTGATAATTTTGTCAAGAATTCTATATGCTCTTATGTTGCTCTTATGATTTTAACACGACTAATCTCCATATTGTCAGTTTTGAAAAATTGCTGAAAATTTTGCTGTCCCTTTTGTCCATTTTGCTGCTACAAAAATATCACAGACTGGGTAATTTATAAAAAACAGAAATGTATTTCTTGCAGTTTTAGATGCTAAGCACAAGATCAAAACTGGCATTCAGTGGCTGGTTAGGGTTGCTCTCTCTGCTTCCAAGATGGTGCCTTGACTCTGCTTCTTCTAGGGGGAGACAAGTTCTATGTCCTCACCTGGTAGAAGGGAAAGAACAGCAAAAATAGCTGAGCTACTCCTTTGAGTTCTTTTACAAAGTGAGAGTCCCTTGTGGCCTACTTACCTCCTAAAGGCCCCACACCTTAATATGGTGTACTGGAGATTAAGTTTCAACAAGTATTTTATTTTACCTATTTTATTTGTTTGCTTATCTGTTTAACACCACCGGGAATTAAACCCAGGGTCTCATGCATAGTAGGCAAACACTCTACTACTGAGCTACATCCCCAGTCCACAACATTAATTTTGGAGGGGATGTGATCACTCAAACCATAGCACCCACCAGCCCCAACAACCAATATAGCTTCTGTATTTAAGAAGGACCTAGAATATGGTGCTTCTGGGCACTAAGTTTGGGTAGAACATAAAAGGAAAGGAACTTATAGAGTTTAGCAGAGACCAACATGAAGGGGAAACTTTATGTGTAGTGGTAAGAAACTGGGATTTGTTCTTTAGTTGAAGGGGCCTTGAAAGTTCTTAAGCAGAAGAGTAGCCAGTCAAGTCTCCATTTTAATTGGACTTCTCTTACAACAGAGGTGAGGACAGATAGGAGTGTAGAAACCTAGGAGGCTATCCATAGCAAGTGTCCAGGCGAAAGACAGTTGGAACATTATAAAGCAAGGCTGATAAAAATGAAATGGAGGAAATATTCAAGTAATTTCAAGCTGATAAAATTAGTAAGACTTAGTGACAGAGGATTTACCTAGGGGTAATGGGTAACACCAAGACTCCCGGCTTAGACAAGTAGATCCGTAGATGGTCCAGAACTTGCCACCAATTTTGAGAAAATGGAAGAGTCTGTTCAATCAATTAGTATTTATTAAATAAATGACTGCAGGTCAGTCACTCTTCTAGGTTTGGGGCCTGAGAAGAAAATGTACCCCTGCCCCATTCTGTGGTTCTCTTACAGCTTATTGATGGTGAAATGGAGCAAATAAGCACATAAAATATAAATTCAACAGACATCTTAAAATTTATTTTTCAAGAGATGCAGTCTCACTACTTTGCCCAGGTTGGCCCTGAATTCCTGAGCTCAAGCCATCCTCCTGCTCAGCCTCCCAAGTAAGCTGGGACCATAGGCATACCCACCATATCCAATTCTCAATAGACAGGGCTATAAGCAGGGTGCTATGGAAATGTAGAGGGCAGGACCCTCTTTTAGTTTCCTTACCAGGATAGGACAGGTAGCAGATTTGGGGAAAATATAGTAAGTTTTTAATATTTTGATATCTTTATATTGTTATTTTTGTTAAGGGGGTAGTGGGGGAAGAAGGAGAAGTCATCCAGAGTTACAGAAATGCAACTTTTAGAGTATCTGGAGAGTCTGATAGGGCCAAGACTGTACAGGGACAGCACATAAGATGAAGCAGTTACACGTGAGTAGAACCCCGATGAAAATAATTATCAGGTGCTCACATCTGAAATTATGTTTATTTTTAATATAAGCTTACATCATATTTTAATTGTTTTGTAAAAGACAATAGAGAACCAAAACAACATCCAAAATTCTAACAAATTTTTATTATATGAAAGAAGTGAATCCCACCCTCTCCTACCCATACTCTGATGTTCATTCTGAACAACAATAAACAGGTAAACACAATTTTTAAAGGGTTCACAGAGGAATTGGAACAATAAAAAAAAAAAAAAAAAAAACAGCAGATGACAATAAGACTCAAAAGAGGTTGGTGTTCCAAATAGAAAAGAAAAAATTTTTTTTTTATATTTTTGTTTTTTTTTTTTAATTGAAACCAAAATTATATTATGGCAAAAAGTCAGCCTGAAGTTTTATGTACATTTTAAATCAAAATCAACTTTTTAAATTTTATTTTTTAAAAATGGATCAGTTTTGATGTTAAAGTTTCACAAGAAGACTTTTCCCCGTCACGTTTTCATGTTCATGTAAACCACAACTGTCTAAAGAACAGAATACATGTAATGCAGAGCAAGGAAGTGGCAGAGAGCTATCAGCTGATGCTGGAACTGCAGGAAGTGGTCAGATCTGCCTGTCATGAACAGCCTGTGGTCTGACAGGAAACTAGAGCCTTGTGTGCCACCCAGAGCACTTAACTCTCAGATGTGTGATTGAAGAGGTTAACATGTAAAACTCACAACCAAAATGGAGGCTCTACCAGGATTGCATAATTTGGAGGTTGCCTTTGTTTAGCCAGAAAGAGCAAGGGCATGTGCCAGAGAGAGGCATGAGGTTGTTTGATCATCCTGAAGTGGAAGGGTTCCTGTTCTAAGGCTCAGGAGCAGTCACCCTGAAACTTATTAGGATTTCTAAGTGGGTGAAGACTGGAGGCATACATGGGACTTGCTTCCTACTGCCTGGCCTTATTGCTACTCAGCTGGCGTGGAGATAAGGATGAGAGCCTGAATCCCAGAATCCAAACTCAGATAATTTTGCAGAATGAATTCAATGTCCCCAACTTCTCCACCTTTAGCACGCTGCCAAACACACACACCAAGCACCAGAGGCTGGCTGAGGTGTATCTCAAAGCTAAAGCTCCTTTGTCCTTGCACATGAGAGCCCTAGCTTTAATCCCAGCACCAAACAACAACAACAGAAGACAAAGACAAAAATAAAACAAAACCCAAGTATGTGACTTAGCATATGCTTAGATTTTGGAGGGTAAGGGAAGCAATCTTTAAAGGTATTTACCATACTAAGGTTGCAAACTGCTATAAGCCAGTCCCCAAATTATCTTTCCTACTTTTACATATATATAATACATATTATGATATGTATTATGATATATGGAGATATAGCACAGCATTTAAGGTTAAATAATAATTTTATTTTTCTTTCTTTCTTTTTTTTATAGTTTTTTCCCTACAGTGAGCATTTTGCTCTCAGAGTTATTTTTTTAATATTTATTTATTTGCTTTTAGTTGTATACGATGCATTTATTTTTACATGGTGCTTGGATCAAACCCGGGCCGCGCACGTGCTAGGCAAGTGCTCTACCACTGAGCCACAACCCCAGTCCTCTCAGAGTTATTTTTGACCCATTTAGCTAGGTGTCCAGTTTAGCTTTTAAATTTGATCATTTTTGTTACTCCTCTTTCAAATGTTCAAACATATGGATAACCTATCAATTTTATTATCATTATTTATTATTATTTTTTCTGGAGACCTCCTTCCCAAAGCCTTCATTCTGTGGTGCTGCTTCTCTCCAGACAGACTGGAGTCTCAGTTTTCTCCCCATTGTCATCCTAGGACTTCTTTTATCTCTTACCTCCATCTACTGACCTCTATCCAGGACCCCAGACCTTCCATTTTTCTTATTTTTTCCTTTTTCTGAAGCATCCTTGGTAGCTTTCTGGTGTTTCTGAGTCTATGCTCGCAGGGTTTTGTGAAGCAAATCATCTCTTTCTCATCATGAGCTCCCTCTACTTGGCTGTAATGTCTTCCATCCTCAACTGCTGCCACAACAATATTTTCACAAAATATGCTTCTTTTTCATTTCTTGCCTAATGTCTTAAAGAAGTAGGGTAATTGCAGCTATAAACTAACAGGTAGAGAAGGGAAGTAGATAATCCAGTAATTAGATAATTTTGTTCTTTGAATTTTTCACTGACACATAAAAATTAAGAGGAGGTGGGTGCTGGTTCTTTAAATGCTGTGGAAGTCCCTTTAGCCAAGAGGATGTGGCTTGCCACAATGGGAGGAGATGCAGTAATCATGGTTTGCCACCTTTTTTTCCTGCACTTTTGTAATCAGAAGCAACAATCAGAAATCTGAGCGTAGATCCCTGTATCTGGAACACATGGTGCTTTTTTGTCCACTGGCTCCCACAAGCTGCAGGCAAGTTCCTCCTAGAACATGTATGTGCATGGCTGTCTGCCAGAGGGCTGGTATGGGACTTAGGTGGTTGTTCCCATGCTGAAAACTGAACTTTATTCAAAGTAACCTCAATTTACCACCTAATGCTTCTTCTGGAAGTTTTAAGCTTCAATAGGCTGCAGAGTTCTAACATGGTTATGTCAGGCAATGCAATTGTGTATGTAGGGAGATAGACAGGTTTCTGACGTTTTCCCAGAATCCTTTTTTTTTTTTTTTTTTTTAAATAAGCTATCTTGTATTGCCCAAGGTCCCTTCTTTCTTGAAGAAAAAATTATGAATACCATAAAGGAGTTTTCATTTCCCATATTTTGCTGATCCTTACACCCAGATTTAGACATGCATTATTACTTTAATGATAATGCATGGAAAAAGAACAAGAAAAATGGGGACTCATGAAACATTATCCACTGTGTACCACATTCTTTCCTTCATCTTCTCATTCAACTCTTACATTAATATATAAAATAGAATTATAAATATTGAGAACAGTATCACTAAGCAATCTGCCAAAATTCCCCTGCTAATAAATCATAAAGTTATAATTTAAGTCCAAGTTTCTCTGAGCCTAAAGTCCATGTTTTTTCTATTATAGTCTGCGGTGTATTTCTTAGTCAAAGAAAATGTGTTCTTTGCAATGAAAATTAAGTTCATTCTTATTTTAGTTGTTGCTTTGTTGATTATGTTAGTCACTATTTGGTCTTTACCCAGCAAGTACTTTTATTAAATTAAAGAAGCAGGAGGAGCAAGATGGGGGTAAAGAGCTTCCATTCATCAGTGGGTAACACTCAGACTTGCAGGTTAGACAACACTGAGCTCAATGGGCTAATTCCAGAACTGTTGGCTCATGTTTTAACTCTAGACACACTCTAGCAAATGCCATTGATTTCAATTCTTCAGGGAAATGAATTTTAACAGAATAATCTAGAACAAACTTAAATAGAGAGAAGTTCTTATTTTGGGGTTTCTTCTGACTTTTTGTGCAAAAGAAATACTTCTGAAAAGTCTAGGTTAATTAATGTGGTTGAATTTGAATAATCAACTGAAAACCATTCCTTATTAAAAGGTAACTTATTGTGACTTATTCTTTAAAATAAAGAATTGAGCCATGCACAGTGGTGCATGCCTGTATACCAGCAATTGGAGAGGCTGAAGCAGGAGGATGGCAAGTTTGAGACCAGCCTCAGCAACTTAGTGAGGCCCTAAGAAAATTAGCAATACCCTGTTTAAAAATTAAAAATAAAAAGGACCAAGAATGTGGCTCAGTTGTAAAGCACCTCTTTTAATCCCAAGTACCAATAAATAAATAAAATCAAGCATTTATTCAATAATTTAATCTTTTAACTGTGAAATAATTAATTCATATTTTATAGTAAATTATGACTCTTATGTACTGTCTTTTACCTTATATCTCTATGCATAATGACACTTTAAATTATGTTCCTTCCTTTTTTCTTTTTCTTTCTTGGCAAATTCTCAAATACCCATGGTTCTTTAGAAGTTAACGAAGTACACTTGCTAGTTATCTTTACACACAACTACTTCATTCTTTTAGTTGTCACTTGGAAATTTCAAATGGCAAATAGTAAGTGTAAATTAATGCATAAGCTATGTTACAGGAAAAATGAAACTTCTTTAGGTAATTTGTATAATTTCTTTAGGCTATCAGAAGATAATTAGACTTTCTACATGACTCCTTTTATATCTGTGCATTCCTATACAATAGTTACTATGCACTTGTGGCTATATAAATTTAAGTTAGATAAAATTAAATAAAATTAAAAATTAATTCTGCAGTCACACTAGCCATAACTTCAAACGCTCAGTAGCCACTTGTGACAACTATATCAGACAACCATATTGGACAGCATGAATATAGAACATGCCTATCATTAAAGAAAATACCATTATACAGAGTTGTTCTATGATGCAGGATATACAGCAAAATAATTCACCTCTTTATTTAGTCTTTTTCTCTGCAGTATTTCCAGTGATTGTAACAATGATTACCACATAGCAGTCAACAAATATTTGTTGAATGTTAAGTGAATGAATAAGTAAGTAGAAAACAAGAAGTATCAAGTTTCAATTCTAGAATATTCATTGAAATTCAAGGTTAAAAACTAGGTTAAGATCCAGAGAGGTTTTGTTTTTACAGTGCTGGAGATCAAACCTAGGGCCTTGCATATGCTAGGCAAGCCCTCTGCCACTGAACTACATCTCCATCCTTTAGAGAGAAGTTTTATGTAGAAAATACTGTATAGTTACATACAGCTCAGGAAACAGGAACTTGGACTAGAAAATCATTTTTTATGTTTGCATCGAATCTTGATGGGCAATAGATGATCAAAATTAAAAGTTCATTCATTTTTGTTTCCTCAGAGATAACTATTATGTGCTAAGGTTAACTTCATTCATGTTCATGCTTTTTTACCTTTACGATGCACATATTATTGACAACAATACATAGTACCAGTCAATATGTTTGTAAAACAAATACTGATGATTACTGAGCAATATTTTTTTTATATTCTCTTCTATAACTTAGTATTTTACCTGAATATTCTGTTCCATATATTTTCATTTTTGTACATTTAGCATTTAACAATTGCTTTATAGCATAAAACTTTGTGATTATGTCACAATCACATAAAATATACAAGTGTGTGTATGTGTGTATGTATGTGTCTTTTTTCCTGTGAAACTGGTTTTTTTCTAGTAATCAATCCTAGATTATTTTATAAATGATTCAAAAGTCACATTCAGTATCTTCTCTTCCTCTAGATTTGGGCAACATGCATTTTTCCTGTCTCTAATATCTTCTTTGGCAATTCTCATCTTTAAAAATTACCATCATTAAAATGATAAGAGGGGCTGGGGATGTGGCTCAGCGGTAGAGCGCTCACCTAGCACGTGCGCAGCCCAGGTTCGATCCTCAGCACCACATAAAAATAAAATGCATTGTGTACAACTAAAAGCAAATAAATAAATATTTTTTTAAAAAAATGATAAGAGAGGGGCTGGAGTTATGGCTCAGTGGTAGTGTGCTTGCCTAGCATGTATAAGGCACTGGGTTCAATACTCAGCATATAAAATAAAATAAAGGTCCATTGACAACAACAACAAATTTTTTTTAAGTGAACAGAGAAAATCTGAAATTATCTTTAAGTATTATTGCACATGCCAGGAATATGTTCAAAAAAACATAGGGACCTGAAAACATTGAATGAAAGGAGGAAAATGAAGCTCAAACTCCTCCATTTTCATTATTAATAGAAGTTTTAAAAGCAGGACACTATCACAATCTGTTTTGAAGGGGAAAAGAGAGTATTTTTCACAAGTAAAAAACCCTATGGAGAAGCATATCATTTAGAACATACTAGAAATTTAGACAATCTTCAAATTTCCATAGCGGTTATTTGTCCTTGATCTAAATTATTTTCTAAGAATGATACACAAAATGTGTGTGTTTTCCACATTAACTCTGGAATTTAACAGGTGTGCTGGGACTGCTAATGCTGACTATAGTGAGAGCAGTGCAGGCAGCAGGTGGCAGCAGCTCCCGCTCCAAGAGGTGGACTCAGAGCAGGTCAGGGCACCTTATAGCCTTCCTCCCCGCAGTCCTTCCTCATACTTCCATTGTGTCTATCACAGCTCATTTCCTGCGTGGAAAGAAAGGTGATACCTGTAGAAATCCCACAAACTTTGGCAAAATACACAGGGTTATTTTGTGTCTTATTTACATAAAGAATGAATAACAAAATTAGGAGTGGATTTTAATCTTTGGAATTTCTCTTTTTTAAATTTAAAAGCCCCAGTGCCTTCATTCTTTATAGCTTCCTGTGCCCATCTCTTCTACCTTCATGCATTATTCTAGGTATTATCCAAGTTTTTCCTTTATAGGAAAGTTGGTCTTATTCTTATACTTTTTGCTGCCTTTTTCTTTTTTTTTTTTTTTTTTTTTTTTTTTTTTTTTTAAGAGAGGGTCTCCCTATGTTGCCCAGGCTGGCCTCCAACTTGCCATCCTCTTACGCAGCCTTTCAAGTCTCTAGAATTATAGGTGTCTGCCACCATGCCCTTTTTTGCTACCTTTTCTTAAATATCTGTAGATAGTAATGAAGATATTCATAAATAATGATGATAAAACTGATAAACATGTGCTATATTGTAGTCTCTCTTTCAGAAGTTTTACACATTTTTTCTAATCTGCACAGTAATTCAATGATTTAAGTATAGTGTTATCCCCACTTTATAGATGTAGAAATCAAAGCACAGGAAGGTCAAGTAACTAGCCTGAGGTCTCATAGATAATAAATAGAAGAGGCCAAAAGAACACAGAGACCATCCGTTCGATCTTGGAACCTGTGCTGTTTGTTCATCATTGCTGATTGGGGACAAAAGGATGCTAATCAGGCAGGCAAATTCCTGCTCATACTGAGTATTTTAATTCTGCTAGGGTACAGGTTGCTTCAAGATATGTAAAGTGTATATATTTCCAAAACTCCTTTTGAGGAATATAACCACAGGTGGAAACTCAAGGCCACTGGCAGAAAGTTCAACATGGAAGAGACATTTGATGAGGATGAGGTTTACCAAGAAGATGAACCCCAACTTCCTCACTTATTATCTGTGGGAGCTTGGAAAATTATGTCACCACCCGAATATTGACTTTCCTCATTTGTTAAATGATGAGAGTAATACTCAATGTTGTTGTAACAGTTAGATGAGATGACACAGCAGAGTTCCCAGGACATGTTCAGTACATTCTCAGTTAGGATTAGTTCATATACATCACCATCAACTGCAGTGCAAAATCTACCTTGGGTAGATGGAACCTGAAAAAAGAGATGAATAAAGGGCAGCAATTGGACATTATTAATTTTATATCTCCCTTAATGAGAGTCTCAACTGATGAATATATAATAAATGCTTATTGTGAAATTGATGAGCAAACAAATCCACAAAATTACATAGCCAGTGGATATTTTATATATTTAAAAATAGAATCTGCACAAGTATTCCACATGCACTTTAGAGGACTGGGGTTGAGATAGTATTAATGTTCCCAGGAAATTTACTTATGACTAAATAAGATTCATGGGAGGCCCCTTATTTACTTTGGGCTTATAGGTCACCAATTTTTATTTGTGACACCATTTCTTGCTCTCTGATATATTCATGTTTATATTTTTAAAGGTAATTTTTCAAATTAATTGGTTCTCTTCTAGACCCAAAATGGAAGATGCCTGGGTATTTGCAAAGCCCAATGCCATTCAGGCTGTTGGGGTCATGTCTTTTGGTGAGTACGTGGCTTCAAAAGGCCCTTTACCAATAAGGAGTCACCTATTCACTGAAAAAGAGCTATTTCATATTTATGCCTGGATATTTGGTATCCTAAGTTTTAAACTTCCTATTAGCAGTATATGATCTAATTTATGCTCAAACTTTGCTCACTCATTACTAAAATTTGCTTCAATTTGGAGAAATCCGTTTCTCATGCAGAAACCCTTATAGTTATCTTGTTTCTTAACTTGGAATTCTAGCAAGTGTTATGGACGTCTTCAAAATTTGCACACAATGTGCTAAGCATTGGCTGGATATCTAAAGCAACTCTGTGTCCCAGATGGCAAAGGAAGTCATGCATTGATAATTATGGTGTTGTTTAGATTTTCCTTTAGATGGGAAGGGTCATTAGGAAAATGAAAATGGGAGAGAAGTTTGGATAGTCTGGTTTATATCAAGACATGAAGACACACATAAGCCTGACATGAATGAAGTTTCTCATTTCTAGATTCATTAGAAAAATTGTTTTCTTGTACATTTAATAAAATAATATTTTGAACATCAGTTGATTGACATTCTAAAGTAATATTCATCTCTGAATTTCAGAATAAACAAACAAAACCCTGGGCTTACTTCAATAATGCTTGCTTCCTTTTTTCTTGTTTGTATTACAGCATTTATTTGCCACCATAACTGCTTCTTAGTCTATGGTTCTTTGGAAGAAGCCACGGTAGCAAAATGGTCCCGCATCATCCATATGTCCATCTTGGTTTCTGTATTTATCTGTGTGCTCTTTGCTACGTGTGGATACTTGACTTTCACTGGCTTCACCCAAGGTAAAATGAGAGATTCAGTTCCATGGTACTTGTTGCTCATGTGGATTGGTACCAATATACCTAGTTTCTACTCAATTTTTAGTACAAACTTGTCCACTCTTATATTTGAAATAATCACTCTTCCACTCATTCTTTTCTCTACCCTCCTGCCTCTCTGCTGTTTCCTCAGAATTACCCTCTGAACTGCTAATCTTAGTTCTGTGGTCCATACCTTCTCCTTCCATCTTCACTCCAGGCTCATGAATCCTGGCTCAGGTCCTCCCCACACTCTACTGCATCTTCAAACTCCAACTACCAAAGGCCTCCAGGTGCTTAAAGCTAAAAAAAAAAAAAAAAAAAAAAAAAAAAAAAAAAAAAAAAAGGACGGTAGAATGAGATGAATATCATTACCTAAGTGCATGTATGAAGTCACAAATGGTGTGAATATACTTTGTGCACTATAAGTGTAATATGAAATGTAATATATTCTACTGTCATTTCTAACAACTTAGAATAAAAAATAAATAAATTTGAAAAAAAAATCTAATAATCTCACTTGACCTTCAAACAACCCTTGGAAGGTTAAGTGGAATAACTTGTTTTACCTCCTCTTAAGACACAAAGAGGTGCAGTGGCTTGCCATGCTGGTTGGTGACAAACTGGAGAACAGGTCTTCTGACACCAAAGTCCCATATTCTTTCCATTTTCTTCCTGGCTCCTCCATTTTGGTCAACCTTGACCCACTGAAATCTGTCTTTTACCTCCAACTCCTCTAGGCTTAGTTTTTCTGTGACATTAGAATGTTCTTGGGAGAATGGCTGCCTTGTTTTAAACAGAGGTTACTGTGATTTTACACAGATATTTCTCAGAAAATGAAGAAAGATGTCTTAATAAATAATGATTAACATGATACCAATGCAGTTAAAATATAATACCTGTGTGTGCCAGTAGAGAGCAGTTAAAAGTGACCTTGAAGGTCTTGATAAGAACTATTTTGAAATATTGGCATGTGTCACTATTGCTACATAGTTTGTCAAGATGAATGGCCTAAGGGCTCTGGTCTGGCTGGGACCTTGGGTTTTAAATGCCTCTTCAGTAAAACATAAACCTTTTTTTTTTTTTTTTTTTTTTTTTTGCTAGTCACACCTTCCTGGTATTTTTTTTAAATAAGTAATAATTGCTCAGATATAACTAAATCTTTCTCTAACAAAGCTAACAGGTGTTTCATGTGATGGTTGTTGTCTTTATCTCCTGGCTATAATTCCCTAAAATATATTTCATGTCAAGCTGGAATAAGCTGACCCTGGTACTTCAAGACATTTCTCCTTAGGCAAATCTGGTCTTGTTTGTACAAACTGTGTGCTGCTTTTCTCCCCTTGATGAGTAGATAAAGTCCAGCTTGTGAGGCAGTAGGAACTCTAGATTACTGCTGACATTTTTGTTGACTTTTGATAAGATGTAGGGCCCATTTATTAGTTAGTGGAGGCTAGTAAATGGGGAACTTCAGTCCTTTTTATTTTCAGAGATATGGAGCCTTTTCAATCAATTTTCAGGCAGTTCCCTGCCACTACTGCTTTGTGGTACAAACTCATTCTGCCCAAAAAGGACAGGAGAAAGGAATATATGTTTATTTTACTTGATGGGGGAGACAAGAGGAGGTCACTTAAATGGGTCTTCAGGAGACGCAGTTCATTTAGGGTATTTAGCTTTTTTATGAAAAGAGTACAAAGGTATTATTTTGTTTTCTTTTTAAACAGTCATGAAATGTGTGACTTTGATGTAATTTTGTATTCAGTGAAGTTGAAAAAAGGCAACTGCAGTTTTCAAATTTAAGCGTGCTACTTGGGAAATAAATGGGTCCAAATGCATGTTATTTGGGAAATAAACATGTTATTCAGGAAATAAACACGGCTGAGTGTTTTTGGCTGACATCACTTCTCTGCCCTAATTAGATTTCTGCATTTTTTCATCAATTTCTGCAAACACATGGAATTTAAAGAACTGGTTCAAGGTATATGGTTCATTATTTAGTCTGGAACTAAATTTAATGTTCTTTCTGGGAGACAGCCATATTTTCAGTTTTGAAACAGTGCATTTACACTCGGGCACATCAGATGACATAAAAGACAATATGTTTAGAATTCCTTGGTGTGGTCCCAAGACTGAGATTAACCTCTATAGCATCATGTGCAGGAAATCCAACTCCCCAGATGTACTGGACTACTCTTCCTTTCAGATTTGTCCTTGATCTAAGAATAGCACTTCAAAGGGAAATTTGTTTATTTTAACAATTTTTTTTATTATAATGCAGTCACTTACCACAAACAAAGGCCAGAAGCAAATTTAAAGTCAGGGCACAAGAATTTAGGGAGTTGATTCTAATGTTAAGAAGACAATGGATAAAGTATTTTTCAGAAGTTGATACAAATTTGAGGCAAATCCACCAAAAACAAACAATAAGAATAATAGAAAAACTATTAGTGCTGAATTTCTCATCAAATGGGACATGTATTGATTTTAATATTGGTGAATAGCTATATAGTTACTGAATGCAAACACATTTAGACCTGGTAATCTATTCCTGTAATTAAATGAAATGAAGATTATAGAGCTTGACTTATAATAATAAATATCTCATTTGTTATGTACCTCCAAAATCTAGTATCTAATAAATAGATAAATTTATTTTATATTATTCTCTAGGGGACTTATTTGAAAACTATTGCAGAGGTGATGACCTGGTAACCTTTGGAAGGTTTTGCTATGGCATAACTGTCATTTTGACATACCCAATCGAATGCTTTGTAACTAGAGAGGTAAGCACGATTTTTTTTTTCAATACTTCATTCAGGTTCTTTCTCTCTACTACATTTAAATTAAGAATATTTAAAATAATTTTATTCTAAAAATTCCCAAGTACATGACAATGATATAATTTATAAAATTTTCTTTCTCAACTACAAAATATCAGAATTTAAGATTAATTTGTATTTAAATGTTTGTAATTTTTTCAAAAGTTAGAACTGAAAATTATGTTTATAAGCATAAGCACAAATATTTGTACAAATGCATTCCAAAGTGAATGTCAGCCTTTAGTATAGTCAAACTAAAGCTCTTGGCTTTTTCCTTTTTCCCTTTTTTCTAATACCGTGTATAGAACCAAGGGTGATCTACCCCTGCAGTACATCCCCTGTACTTGATATTTTGATACAGGATTTCATGTTGGTAAATTGCTGAGGCTGGCCTCCAACTTGTGATCCTCTTCTCTCAGCTTTCTGGAGTAGCTTGGATTATAGGTTTGCACCATTGCACCTGGCTTACCTATTGGCTTTTTAAAAATAGTATTCTTACAAATAAATTACCAAGGTTTAAAAAGCGTTTTTCAAAATTATGGTTTTTTAATGTTTGTGATTTTTTTTAATTCGAAGTTGTTATATATATATAACAATATCATGTATTACAATTCATAGTACATATATAGAGCACCTTTTTAAACCTTTTTACATAACACTTTTTAAACCTTTTTAAACCTTTTTACATAACACTTTTTAAACCTTTTTACATAGTATATTCATACTATTCATGTAGGAAGACATTTTGTAAGTCAATGTGCATTGAAGGAACCATAGGTGAGATTCTAATTGGTTTTGCTATTTTTTAAAAACTAAAATGTTAGTCCCTGGGGAATCAAAATGCAACTTTTAAACCTATAGTTTTACAGATATACTTCATTTATGTATTTATATGTGACATACAAAAATTATATAAATAATGTAAGTATACAATATATTATTTCTCTACAAATTTCTTGTTTATAAATTCAGGTCCAATTAATGTTATATGGCCCAATTGGATTTGTAAAGGAAGATTAGCTGAAAGACAATGAGTCCTTTTGGTGTGAAATGTGATAGCATGGTTTGTCAGGAATCCCTTTTGCTGTCAGCTAAACACCCACTGCACTGGTTAGCAGTAAAACATGATCCTGCAGCACAGTGGTTCTTTCAGGAGTCGTACTGAAAAGAGCTTAGTCTTAGAATTTATTCCTAGGGGCTGTTTACACAGTGCACTATGTGAATGGGTCTAATGTAGTAAGTGAAACATCCACAGAGCCTTAAATGCACTCAGTAATCAGCAAGCCTCTCAGGACAGCCCTGAGCTTCCCTTCCCATGGGCAGTGCTGACTGAGGATGATCACTCTTT
This sequence comes from Tamias sibiricus, assembly GCA_025594165.1. NCBI lineage: Eukaryota > Metazoa > Chordata > Mammalia > Rodentia > Sciuridae > Tamias > Tamias sibiricus. Next base: position 127,866,868 of record CM046660.1, read on the forward strand.
CTCTTTTTGTCTCTTTCTCCTTTTCCTAGGTAGGTCTCCTCATCCCCAGTGCGCCTAAACCCGTCAGGCCTTGTACAGTGGGAACTGACCGTTGGCTCTCTCTCTCTCTCTCTCTCTCTCTCTCTTTCTCTTATCTCCCTCTCTCTCCCTTTCCTGGGAGTAGTTGAAAAAAGCCCTTTTTCGGCCTCTGGCCTCCGGACTTGGGTCTCTCCTTCCCGTCCAGGACGGGACACGGAAAATCCTTGCGCAAGGTGACCCATTGTTCTTCGGTCCCTTTGGACCCCATCTCTGTTTGACTCCAGTGACGACTGGGTCTCACAGACTTGGATCTCTCTGATATATATATCTTGAGGAGGACGCTCCTCAGGACAATATATCTGTCCCGTTCGGAACGGGAAAATGGGGGCTTCTTCTTCTTCTTCTGCTGCTGCTTCTTCACCCCTCCTGGCTGACTCACTCCTATCCCTCCTGGCTGACTACCCTCCGATCACTCTCTTCTTTGCTCTTGTCCTCACTCTCTTCTTTGGTTTTGCTATCACTCACTATTTGTCACTCTTGTACCCACTCCGACCCCTCCCAGCCAACTGTCCTCTACAGTGCCTCTTAAACAACCTAGCCACTCTCGGCCTAACTCCCGATATACAACCAACAAGACTTACCAAATTTTGCACCCAAGATTGGCCCACATACCCCTTAGATAACCAAAACAAATGGCCTGCTTCTGGGTCCCTGGATCCCTCTATACTGAGAGATCTTTTCAACTTCTGCGAGCGATCAAAAAAATGGGCAGAGATTCCGTATGTTCAGGCTTTCTCCCTCCTCCGTTCGAATCCCTCACTCTGTACCCACAGCAGCTCCAACAATAGCCTCCTAGCCTGCCAACCGGCTGCTCCCCTACCATCCCCCTCCTTTCTTGATTTCGATCCTGCGGATGAGCCGCCCCCATACCAATCTGAAACCTCTCCGCCTCCCTCGGCCCCTCCAGCCCCACTTCTACACACTCCTGCCACCTTCTCCTCCAGCCCACCCCTTACGCGATCTCGCACAATGTCTGCTCACCCTCTGTCACTTACTCCCGCCCAAGTCCTGACCCCACTCCGGGAAGTTGCGGGTCCAGAAGGAATTGTCCGTGTCCATGTTCCCTTCCCAATGACCGAGGTAGTGCAAATCGAGAAACGATTGGGCTCTTATAGCACTGACCCCACTACATACCTCAGGGAATTTCAATGGGTCCTCCAAGCTTATAGCCTTACCTTCCATGACATCTATATGATTTTGGCAAATACCCTCCTCCCTGAGGAGCGTAGGCGAGTCTGGGAGCAGGCACGGGCCTATGCCGATGAGAACCATAGAACCAACCCTAACCATCTCATTGGACCTCAGGCTGTCCCCGAAAGGGACCCTAACTGGGACTATAATTCCCCAGGGGACGTGGCCTTGCGAGATCAGTTTTCCACTTGTATACTAACTGGTCTTAAGCGTGCAGCACAAAAAGTAGTTAATTTTGACAAGCTGCAGGAAATCATACAAAAAAGGGAAGACACCCCCTCTGAATTTCTAGATCGACTAACGAAAGCTCTCCAACAGTACACCAATTTAGATCCTGACTCTCCAGGGGGACGTCATGTCCTTATGACTTACTTTTTGTCCAAAGTTACCCCGATATACGGGCTAAATTGAGAAAATTAGAGCAAGGACCTGCAACACCTCAGACCGAGATCTTGGCCACGGCCTTTAAGGCCTATCATAATAGAGATGAGAATACTGAACGCCGTAGGTTTCAGAACCATGAAAAGGCCGAACGAGCAAGATTTCAAATGCTGGCCCAGGCTTCACAGGGCACTGACTCTCGGGCCTCACAAACAAGGGGCCATTACCCCGCGCAGAGGGGACCTCCAGGGCCGTGTTTCAAGTGCGGGAACGAAGGACACTGGGCTAGAGCTTGCCCCAACCCCAGGCCCCCTATGCGCCCATGTCCTAAATGCTCCAAGATGGGCCACTGGGGTGTTGACTGCCCCAGTTCCCGCAGGGGGACTGGATCAGTCATGAAACCCAACCTACTTGGACTAGCCGCAGAAGATTGACGGGGCCCTGGGTTTCCTCTCCCGACAGTTGACATCGACTTACAGGAGCCTAGGGTCACCCTTCTTGTTGATGGCCACCCCATAAATTTCCTACTAGACACAGGAGCCACTTTCTCGGTCTTGAGGGAGTTTTGGGGGCCCACCACCTTATCGTCCCCTGTTGTCGGGATAGAGGGACACACCATTCACCCCCACAAGACTCCCATGCTGTCTTGCCGCCTCCACCTCCATTCATTCCCCACCAGTTTCTAGTAATCTCTCAATGTCCTGTGCCTTTATTGGGCTGAGATATACTGGTCAAATTTCAGGCCTCAGTTGTGTTCTCTGACCCGCCTCGCTCAGTTCTTCTCCCCGACTCGTCTCACTCCGTCTCCTCTTCCGTCTTCCTTCTTAGCATTTTAGAGCCTGATGCGGAAACCTCCTGTTACCCTGCCCCCTCCCATCTGGTAGACCCCAAAGTTTGGGATACCCAGACTCCATCCCTTGCTCACTGTGACCCTATACGAATACACCTTAAAGATCCCCAGTATTTCCCTAATAGAGCCCAGTACCCACTCCCAGCCACTAGCCTCAGAGGTCTCCAACCTATTATCTCAGACCTTCTGCGGAAACGCTTTCTCCGACCCACCCATTCCCCATATAATACTCCCATATTGGCAGTCAAGAAGTCCAATGGGTCATACCGGTTAGTCCAAGATCTTCGTCTCATCAATGAGGCTGTTAGGCCCATACACCCTCTGGTCCAATCCTTATACCATTCTCTCCCTAATTCCTTCCTTATCTACTCATTTCTCGGTCATTGACCTTAAGGATGCCTTCTTCACTGTCCCTTTAGCTCAGGAATCACAAGACATCTTTGCCTTTACCTGGACTGATCCTGATACTCAATGGTCCCAACAATTGACCTGGACAGTCCTCCCTCAGGGTTTTCGAGACAGCCCTCATATCTTTGGACAGACACTAGCTGCCGATCTCAAAGACCTTGAATTCTCTGACTCCACTCTTTTGCAATATGTAGATGATCTTCTCCTTTGCAGCTCTTCCTTCTCCACAGCTCATGTCTTTCTTGTTCTCAACCTTTAACCAGTTTCTCCTTAGGGATCATCTGTCACTTCTCATCACCTCAGGGCGAATTCATTTTTTTGGTGCCAACCTCCTAGGAATCCTTTTCACCCTCAAGCCTAACCTACCTGTCTTATCATTCAGCCGACAGGGACCTGGAAGAGGGAAGAGTGCAGCACTATGTGTGTCCTCTGCTACTAGCTATGTGTGTCCTCTGCTACTAGCACTTCTGCTCACCTGAAAATGTGGCACTCACAGGCCCGTTTTCTACCTTGACTAGAGGGAGAAGTCGAAGAAACTGTTACTTTATGCAGGTTTTTAAAATGTAAGAGGCTTTTAGAAATTTGCTAACTGTTGTTAGATGCAGGAAATGGTATTCTTGCAGCATCTGCCCAGTACTTGAGGTTCAGAATGATCTCTAGAACAGAAAGAACTGCATGGTACATTCCCATGCACTTTCTGGTAAACTGTGTGTGGACTGTCTTGAGTCACTTCACCTGGGCAGCTTCTGTCTTCAGTACTTGGACCTGAATTTCTTTTCTATCCTGCCATGACAGGAAAACAGAACTAAATCAAGATCTTTGCCATCATAGCAAATATTAGGCAGAGGAATGTTATATATACCTCACCCATTCACTTCTTTCTACACACACACACACACAGAGAGAGAGAGAGAGACAGAGAGAGAGAGAGAGAGAGAGAGAGAGAGAGAGAGAGAGAGCGCTAATGTAATGGAAACCATTTCAATTCATAGGTAAGATACCCTGCCACATATAAAGGGAACAAAAAGGCTGTGTGTCCCTAATAAATATCCCTCACTAGCCTACCTTGGATTTTTTCACTCTCACAGTCTTATATTAGAAGTATTGATAATAATGGATTTTAAATAAGATAATATTTGGAAGACTGTTCAAATCATAATTAGAGTTATTAGTTCAACTCTTTAGCAGAGCCGTGGCAGCATCTGACCTCTGGGGAATGTTACCTAACGAGGTAACACAGCTTGGAGAGCTGCTTCTTTACCATATTAAGCATCTGACTGTCTCCTACCATGCCAGCTCTGCCTCCTGATCGTCCGCACAGTCACTACTCTATTCAATCTCCCTCCATAGGTTTGTTCCTACTCTCACCTCTTTGCTCTTTTGCATGCTGTTGACTCATTTGGCAATTCAGCTTTAAATCTTATCCACGTTTCAATCCCTATCTCAAGCCAAGGTGGGTCCAGAACTTTTCAGGAACACTGTAAAGGAGACTACTCCAAGGGATATAGATCTGGATAATTGAAGCTCTTTCTAGTTCTAAAATATATTTGATATTTTTTGTACTGTCACAAATTGATAAATTTGTTTATTTATTTATTTTGGTACTGGGGATTGAAATCAGGGACACTCAACCACTGAGCCACATCCCCAGCACTATTTTGCATATTTTTTATTGAGAGACGGGGTTTCACTGAGTTGCTTAGCGCCTTGCTTTTGCTAAGGTTGGCTTTGAACTCACAATCCTCCTGCCTCAGCCTCCTGTATAAATTTGTTTCTTTAGATTGGTTGTAGATTTCCAGTTAGGATGTTAATTCCAGAGAATAGGAAACATCTCCCAGACATCTTCTCTTTGTAAATTATACCACAGTGTGGGATATATTACATAGTAGACTGTCGATTGGTTTCCTGATCTGAGTATTAATAGGAAATAGTGATGAACTGTTCTCCATTTTTGTTGAGGAAAAGCAACATAACATGGACTTAAATTGTAACAAATAGGATTTCATTTCTATAGAATCAATTTCCTCTTAGTAAAGGATATTACACAACCAGCATCATTAAAAGGAAATGTGGTAATATCTTCCTAAGAGGCCATTCAAGTAATCTAAATAGCATCTGCAGTTTTTTTAGTAGTAACCTTGTTAGGCTCAAGAAGAAGAATAAGGTAACTTCCTAAGGGTTTTCTTATTCTTGAGAGATGCATGTTTTTAAACCCTGGTGTGTCATGCTCTGTGTCTACAATATAATCCACTGACTGACTAATAGCACCAAAAAAAAAAATTGTTCTTGCATTATGTGTCTATATGTAAGTAATTTGGAAAGATAAAACAGTCATAGTGAGAAGACTCGATTGTCTTATTGGCAATATTATATGTAGTCCTACATGCTATTATGAAATACTCTGTCAATAAATCCTGCATGCCTGAAGACTACCTCTCAAAATAATCTGTTTATTTGGCAGGTCATTGCCAACGTGTTTTTTGGAGGGGACTCTTTCATCATTTTTCCATGTGGTTATAACAGTGGTTATTATTACCGTAGCCACATTGATTTCATTGCTGATTGATTGCCTTGGAATAGTTTTAGAACTCAATGTAAGTACATTTAAAGATCTACTTCTTCGGTCCTAAAATTCTCTCTTAAAATAATGGTTCCACTGGGTGAGGAGGCACTCATCTGATCTCAGTTACTCTGGAGGGTGATCCAGAAGGGACACAACTTGATGGCCAGCCTGGGTGACTGAGAGGAGACCCTGTCTCAAAATTAAAATGGAAGAAATGTTGGGGATGTAGTTCAGTGGTAAAGTACCCAATTCTGGGGGTGGAAATGTTTCCATTTAACATAAGATGTGTTTTCCTAACAGAATTGTCACTTTCTGAATTAGAATGAAAATGTGTTTGTAATATAAATAGTAAATATTTATAACAATGATACTCTGTACTTCATAGGACTATATAGTTTTGAAACAGTGAGTCTCAAATGGGGGTTAATTTTTTTTTTCCACACCAACGTCTATAGGTATACTAATAACTGGGTGGGCAGTGCTATTGGCATCTAGTGAGAAAGTGAGGGGTACTGCCAACACAACATCCCACAGTGCACAGCACAAACCCTCACAGCAAAGTATCGACTAATCCAAAATGTCAAGAGTACAAGGTCATGATTGCATGATATGTAGACATTTCTAAACAAAATATCAATTAAAGGGACCTGGAATTTTCTTTGCTGAGTAAAAATATATACCTAGTGAAGCTCATTGAAAATATGAAAGGAATAGAATTGTATCCTGTACAATCACTTACCCAGGCCAAATTTCTCTTTCTTTTAATATTTTCCTCTCTCCAGATCTTTCTTTTATAGCATTTACTGCCACCATTCAAATCTAGATCTTCATCAGATCACATCTGAATTGATCCTTTTTTTTTTTTTTTTTTTTGCTTCCACTAGAACATATTTGAGTTCTACTTTCAGTTTATCAGCATCCTGCCCCAAATGTCTCTGCATTCCTAGCAGAGCAAATACAAACTCAGTTGTCCCTATATTCTGACCCTTGCTTTTATGAAAAGCTGTTTCCCCTTTACTTAGTAAAATCTACCTTCAGCACCAGCCAACCTTCCTTTTGGCTTGTATATATGCCAAATCAGTTCTTTCTTTAGTCCTTTGTCTTACCTGTTTCCCTTTCCTACAATGATCAGCTTCCTTTCATTTCTGTCAATATATCACAAAGACATCACAATCAAGTGCAAATTATAACAAATTTTTTCATAGGTCATGCATTTATTAATTATTATGTACCATAAAACAGGAATGATGGAAGGAAATCAGAAAGGATCCTTGCTTTCTCACAAACATAAAAGTTCAACTGCTATGTAGGTGAAGAAGACGGCAGGGAAGTAAATGGGATGTGTAAAGACATTTTTGAGGAAAATATGTCATATTTATTTGGTGATAGGTTTAATTAGAAGAACAGAGGAATAGAAGGGCACTTACACATGACTCCTTGGTTCTAATTTCTAAGCTGAAACAGCATAGGTTTCTAATCAAAATCACACCATTTGGCATTTATTGGGTTATGCACCATGAGAGGGCAGACTTTTATAGGTAGGATCCCAAGTCATCATTCATGCATTACATTGAGAGGTAGGGCTTGGAGAAGGTACCATTGTCAGTGCCTAAGACACTATTCCTTCCAGATGCCATTATGATTTGAAGTTCCCAGCAAAGGGCCCAGGAGATTCTGCCAAGAACACACTACTGAGAATTTTCTGGCAACAGAGTAAATAGAAAGTGGAGAATATGCAGCTTCTCAAAGCCTCAGGGCATTAGGAAATTGCCCTTCCACTAGTGGTGAAAAACAAAGCCCAGCAGGACATGGTGGGGTGTGCCTGAAGTCCCATTTATTTGGTAAGCTGAGAAAGGAGTACTGCGTGAGCCCAGGAACTCAAGGATAGCCTGGGCAACATAGTGAGACCCTATCTTCAGAATAAACCAAACAAACAACCAGGAGGTGGACAAATGCCAAAGGTATCTTTAACCTGCTTCCTAATTTTGCATAGGACAGGACTAGTAGGTCCACTCAAGATTATTTCATGTAGCAACCTTGATGCAATAACTTTAATGAAGTAACTTAATTTGTATATTATCTCATATTATGTGCTATTTGAACCCTCCGAAAATTTGTCTTCCCTACCAAATTGTAAGCTCTTTGAAGACAATGTGTAGCCACCTTCTTCATTTTCCGTGATACTGGAATAGGGCTAAAAGCAGTGTGCTGAAATTCCTACATGGGTGATTGCCCCTTGAGACCAAAGATCAGGACCTATTTCCACAAATGTTCCCACATATGACATGGGTTAGTGTAGTACCAGGAAGTAGCATGTGACATAAAATGAAATAAAAAGTGTTGGTGTTAATAGCTGTAGTGATCTTTCAACTATCCTATAGAGACTAACATGATCCACAAACCTGTTTTCTCCTTGTTTTATGAAACACCTTGTTTGAATTCTCGAGGTTTTTTTTAATGTTGTAGAATTTTGTTATGATGGAAAATATATCTATCAGCTGCCTAGAAGGCATCCACATCTTATTAGACTAAGAAATGTTTTGTTCACCTCAAGTTAGCCAAGCACATACATATGGCTCATTTTTTGGGAATGATATATTTTTGTAAATTTAACCATTGCTTTATGTAGACTTAATTGATAATTTTCATGACACGTATGCAACAAAATCCTAAGCACATTAACACTAAATATTCACTATTGTACTTATGTTAAATACATTTGTAACTAATATAGAATCCTGGTTATTATAGTCAGAGAATACATTGTAAATATTAAAAAGTCAAAATCTGAGCTGCTGTGGAAACTATTTTAAAAATTTAAAACACAATTGTAGATTCTCATTAAACTTGCTTATAGATACACACAAAACAATTATAGGAAAGTGTTATATTGTTGGCTATAACCAAATAATCCAAGACAATAACACTTGTTGTAAAGCATTTTGGAGAAATTAGTACAATCTAGAATCTCTTCTCTATAGATCACCTGAGAATATGTGTTTTTCCCATCAATAAAAGCCTTTGGTATACACAATAACATCTTCTGCTCTTTCCCCACTTCCCTTTTGTGTGGACGCTGACCACGAGTAATCGAACCAAATTTAGCATCATTTTTGTCAGAATTAATACATGCTGGACATGCAACATGTGAGGAGTAACTAAAGCATACTGTGTTCCACTGCATAGGAATAATATGACCTAACATGTGCATATGCTGGGCTAAGTGCTTTGTGTGCATTATATTCCTTGATCCATGTAAACTTTACAGATGCAGAAATTGAGGCCCAGTGATTAATAAATCATACTAGTTCTAAATAGAAGAATCAAGATTTGATCACAGGTGTTCGGATCCTCTAGCCCACATATTTAATCATTGCATTCATCTGAGATTTGCTATGTCTCAGGCATTAAATTATTTCAAATAATTCTGCTTTTGTATCCATTTTATAATTAAAAATCTATGCATTGAGTTCATTTGCAAATAAGGTTAAGAGTGATGCATAATACATATGAATTGACTTTAATATGTCAGGAAATGGAATAAAATAAAACTAAAACTTTTTCATCTTAAATTGTAGTTAATAGCTTTCATTTTAGTTCATATTTTGGGGTGGAGGCTTTTGGAGATTGAATCCAGGTCTTTGTCATCTTCATTAATATTTGTAGTACTTTAGGAATTATTTTCTGTTATGGCTTCTCAATTATCACTAAGTAGAACAATGACCTTCATAGATGTGATACATATTAGAATCATATCTTACAAGATTAGGGAAATGTTATTTAGTAAAATTGAACAACAAAGGATAAATTATTTGGGGTTATATTACTCATTCAATAAAATTAAAACCTCATTTAGAGTTTAACGTTTATTTCATCATTTTTATGCCAGTAGACAATGAAATATTTTTCCAAAGCAAATGTACCCTCACTTTTAAAGGATTAATTTTAAAAGCAAATAAAATGTACGTAAATCTCATTATTGGTAATAAGAATCCAGCATCTTGGCACTGGCATTGCTATTATAGAAAGAGTCATGTACAGTAATTGGGCCCTATGGGTTTCTACTTGCAGCAGCACAAAGAGAAAAAAAAAAAAAAAATGAAAAGGCTGGTGCCTGTGGCCAGAGTAACCAGTTCAACAGGCATTGTGTGAAGCTTGCATGGAAGTAATAAAGCAAGCCAAATGCCCAGTGAGAGCCCAGATACAGAAATACAATCATCAGGGTGAGCAAAACATAGTTCAAGTTGAAAAAGACTTCCTGAGCTAGAGACAGTTTTTTTTGTTTTTGTTTTTTAAGGTATAAGAATAAATTTCATGAGTCTGAACTGATTACAAAATAGAAATTGAAAAGATTCATAAGTATTCTTTTATTGTTTACCTTTCTTGCACCATTGGAGAAGTTTTTGTTTGGACAAGAGAATGCAGACACTTTTCCCATCCTTTTAGTTGGTAAAATTCTTCAACACTTTCTGTTCTTTCCCTGTTGCAAATGGCAAAATGTCCTGGCATCAGGTGTACTATTACCAGTGAATAGCACTGTTCTGTCTTTATGAAGAAAACCATGTTTTACTCTCTCTTTAATAAGTAGTTCTCATTCCAAAGCCAGTGATGTATCCTCAAACAGGTCTACACTAAATGAAGAAAATAAGTTGGACTAATTTATGGGAAATAGAGCAGATATCATTTTACTGATTATCTTGAATTCCAGCAACATCCTCTAGCAAAACTGAGCTTTCAAGTTACCAGAAAGTAACTGGTATCAAGATGTGATAATCAACTGAGCTCCTTCCAGTACAAACATCAGCAATGTAATTTTCTCTTTAATTGTTACTTTCTCACCTCTTACGAATTAAAACATAAACAGAACACCCCTTGCTTTGCCCTGCCCAGCAAGTTAGGTTTGAAAGAGTTCAAAGACTGATAGCAGCCTCTCCATAGCAGCTGACAGCAGTTGTCATCCTGATGGCACTTCAGACTCTACAGCTCCAGATCTGTTCCTACAATGAGAAGAGACTGCATGTACAAACCAGTATATACATGGATTTGAATTGCTTTGTTGTTTCAGAAATTCTTCCTTCAAAGAAATCACAGAGTATAAGCACAGATTGAGTTCTATAATATTTTCCATAACTTAGAAAAGCACTGTGAGGCTGGGGATGCAGCTTGGTGGTAGAGTTCTTGCCTAGCATTTGTTTAATTCTAGCCATATGACAGCTAATCTTTTGTTTATTGTGTACCTTTATGGGTATTCTTTTGTATTCAAGTACTATAAATAGCAGAAGTACTTTGTCTACATATTTTAAATTGGAATGTAATATTGTTTTCTCTTACTCATACTTCATTCTTGTGTCTCTTACTGTTGAAATATTTTCCATGAAGTAGGGTCCCTACTATGCTTCCACAGACCTTTAGATACTGCCTAACTAGTCTGATTTCATAATGTAAAACATGTAATTGCCATTTCTCAGGATTTCTGTTTTGGTTTTGTAAAAAACAAAAAAAAAGGTATATTTTTGAAATCATAGTTATAATATTTCTGGTATAGACATGGTGTTTAGTGTGGAACACACAGTAATTTGATTAAATGGTGACATTGAGAAAATAGTTAAAATTTTTTAAAAAGTATAAAATTTGTTATTCTACATCACCCAATTTCAAATTCAGTTTGCTTTAGTTGAACCTGGGAAAAATCTGTGAAAATAGTTTTCCAAAAATCTCATAAAAAATAGGCCGTAGATACATAGAGTTTCTTTATACTATGCTTAGACATACTTACAAATTTACACGACATCCTTTTAAAATATAGAAAAAATATTTTAAAGAAATCTTGTATTTAATTATAAACCAATGTTGCATTTTTAGTTATTGAATATGTGTTTTCATACTTGTCTTATCTTTAAGAGAATAACATGTTATATATCACATTAACAAAATAAGAGATAATAGCCACATGATCATCTCAATTGACAGAGTAAAAGCTTTTGAAAAGATCTTCTTCATCAGCCTTTTGTGACAAAAACTTTTAACAGTTTTAGAAGGAAAGTTTCGCCATATAATAAAGAACATTTATGAAAATCTCCCAGCTAAGATCACAATCAATGGAAAATAACTAAAAGTCTTTCCACTAAGATCCAGTACAAGTAAGGGATGCTCACTTTCAGCACTTCTATTCAACATACTACTGGCAATACTAGCAAGAGCAATCAGACAAGAAAAACAAATAGAAGGCATCTGAATCAGGATGAAGGAAGTAAAACTATAATTGCAGATGACACCATTGTGCAAATGTTGAAAACCCCCAGGTTTCCACAAAAATTCTAGAAATAATAAATGAATTTGATGAAGCTGAAGAATCCAAAATCAACATATAAAAATCAGGAGCATTTCTTTACACAAATAACAACTTAGAGTAAATCTAACCAAGGAGGTAAAATACTGTTGAAAAAAAATTAAAGGAGATTCAAATAAATAGAAGGATATTCTGTGACAATGAATTGGAAAAATTACTATTGTGAATATGTCTATATTCCAAAGCAATATATAGATTCAATGCAATCTCTATCAAAATTTAAATGGAGTAATGCATAGAAATAGAAAAAAAAATCCTAAAACCTATTTGATCCACAGAAAAATCCCAAATAAGCTAAAGCAATACTAAGAAGGAAAACAAAGTTAGAAGAATCACATTTCCTGATTCTAAAAAATATTACAAAGCTATAATATGCAAAACAAAACAGGATGGCACTAGGATAAAAATAGAAACATATCAATTGAACAGAACAGAATCCAAGCATATAGTCAAATCAGTATTTGACAAGGTCATCAAGAGGACATGATGGGGAAAAGATAATTTCTTAATAAACAGTGCTGGGAAAATGGATTTCCACATTCAAAATAATGAAATTGGACCCTTATCATGTACAAAAGTCAACATAAAAGGTTTAAAAGACAACTATAAGACCCAAAGCCATAAAAGTCCTAAAAGGACATGGGGTAGAACTCTTTGACATTGGCTTTGGCAATTACTTTTAGATATCATAGCAAAAACTCAGACTACAAAGGCAAAAACATTCAAATGGAACTACAGCAAACTAAAAAACTCTACACAGCAATGGAAACAGTCGACAAAATGAAAAAGCAACCTATGGACTAGGGGGAAAGTACTACAATAAGGGGTTAATATTTAAAATTTTTAAAGAATTCTTACAACTCTATAGCACAAAAGCTATAATAACTGTACTAATCTACAGAAAGATTAAAAAATGGACAGATGACCTAAATAGACCTTTCTCCAAAGACATAAAAATGACCAATAATAAAAGGTATTCAATATCACCAATCTTCAGGGAAATACAAATCAAAATCACTGTGTGATATCACCCCATAGTTAATAGAATGAATATTATCAAAAAGCAAACTTGCTTAGTGCTTCTCTTTTGCTGAGGCTGGCTTTGAACTCTCCATCCTCCTGCCTCAGCCTTCTGAACTGCTGGGATTACAGGTGTACACCACTGCATCCAGCTAATAACTTGGTATTTCTATATCTCTACTACCCATTATTTTCAATCTGACATTCTGCTGGTAAATATTGGCAAGGCTGTGAAGAAAAGGGAGACCTAGTACATTCTTGGTTGGAACGTAGATTAGTACAGTCACTATCAAAAACATTATGGAGGTTCCTAAAGAAATTAAAAACAAAACTACCATTTGACCCAGCAATTTCTATTCTGGGTTTATAGCCAAAAGGAAGTGAAATCACCATCTCGTAAAGATATCTGTATTTCCATACTCCCATGTCAATTGTAGCATTATTCATAACAGGCAAGATATGAAAACAACCTAAATGCCCATCAGTGGATAAATGGATAAGGAAAATATGGCATATGTACACAATGGAATGTCATTCTGCCTTTCAAAAGAAGGAAATCCTGCCATTTGCCACAACATTAATGAATATTATGCTAAGTGAGCAAGCCAGACACAGAAAGAAAAATATTACACGATCTCATTTACATGTAGAATTTTTTTTAAAAAGGTCAAATATACATATACGGAGAATAAAACTATGATTGTACAGGACCAGAGAGTAGAAAGGAAACGTGATATAGGTCAAAGGACACAAAGCAGCAGATAGGATGAAAAAGTCTGGAGATCTAATGTAGAACATAAGAGTTATAATTAATAACTATACCGTAATTGTATGGTATATGGAATGCTTGTTAAATAGATTTTAGCTATTCTTTTCACATATGCAAAAAGGTGATTATGTAAAATGGTAGTCATGAACTTTGCATCACTATGGTAACCATTTCACTATCCATATGTATCCATAAAACTATGTTATAGATAAATCTAAAATATATACACACATAATAAAAACATATTTTAAAGGAAAACATATTTTGTGGGTTAAGCGAATAAAATTTGTCATGAATTTTAATATATTTTATTAATTTTATGTTCTATTTAATATATGATGTCATTAAAACAACATAATTAGAAAAATTATATTACCTAAAATGCATTAAATTTCAACATTTACATCATTTGCAAAGAGTCTAGTGAGATTTAGGACTATTCAGGGGGAAGTCTCCTTTCCTTTGAAGTCAAAAACTTGCTTTTTGTTTGTTTGTTTGTTTGTTTGTTTGGGACACTTGACCACTGAGCCACATCCCCAGCATTATTTTGTATTTTATTTAGAGATAGGATCTCACTGAGTTGCTTATTGTCTCCCTTTTGCTGATGCTGGCTTTGAATTCTCCATCCTCCTGCCTCAGCCTCTCAAGCTGCTGATATTATAGGCATGCACCACCACACCCTGGTAATAACTTGGTATTTCTATGACTCGACTACTCATTATTTTCAATCTGACATTATAACCTTAGGTTAAATTTATCTATAGCTAATGTAGGGGAAAGTTATAGTCATTTAGTCCTGCTGTCAATTTTCTAGGGTAATTAATGGGTTTCATTTTGCTTGAAAGAGGATTTATAAATGTTCTTCCATGTTAAGTGCCCTTAGGGTTATAGTTTTCGTTTCTGAACACAGGCACTACTTTCATACAAGCACAGATTTAGAGGAAAGACAATATGCACATACAATTTCCCAAAGTCCCCATTTGTACACAAATGGCAATCAGACCACTCAGGTTTAAAAGGTATAGTGGATACATAAATGACGAGTATAAGGACACAGGATGTGACTGAAATAAAGGGAGACTGCAGGTTTGCTAGATGTCGGTCTTATCATGTTTCATTTACTATATTATTTTCTGATCACCTGGTCTTAAGTCTGATGTACTGTCATATATTATCTTTTTCATTTGTAAATTTTTTTTGGACATGAAAAAAACTATTTCTGAGTCTTTCTTAGAATTATTTTCCTTTTCTTTGCTTGATTCAACTGAACTTGTCACATTTTCAACATGTGCAATGAAAAATACATTTTGAAAATGTTTTTAAAAACTATCCAAAGAATGTTTCCATCTAGTAACATTATCTTGTTTCTTGTTTTCAACTCACAGGGTGTGCTCTGTGCAGCTCCGCTGATTTTTATCATCCCCTCAGCATGTTATCTGAAACTGTCCGAAGAACCAAGGACACACTCAGATAAGATTGTGTCCTGTGTCATGCTTCCCATTGGTGCTGTGGTGATGATTTTTGGATTCCTCATGGCTATCACAAATCCTCAGGACTGTACCCATGGGCAGGAGATGTTCTACTGCTTTCCTGACAATGTCTCCCTCACAAACATCTCAGATTCTCATTTTCAACTAACAACACAACTTTCCATTTTAAACATCAGCATCTTTCAATGAGTTGACAGCTTAAAAAATATGCATGTTTTCATAGACTTCTAAACCACTTAATGATATTCACATTTGTCTCTATTTATATTATAAAATTATCACTTTGGCATTTATCAAGACTTGCATTTCTTAACTCTTTAGTGTAATGTAAAAGATAAAGAAAACTGAATGTATTTTACTGTAAACTAGAACAAATGCTTCATTCTCTCAGTATCCTAATGCTAATTGGGGAAAGAGAAGTGAAGCGTTTAGTGCTTGCTGCAATTCCATCAAAGCATCACTCTTTTTACTTAATGTGTGAGCCAGGATATTGTGCTCCAAAATAAGTAGGTGATTGTGAGTTGGAATTTTGTGTATATGTCCTTCAGGACAGAAAAAAAAAAAATTTTGTTTAAAGTATATAGAATCGAAGCAAGGGGGAAACCAAACTATTAAAAATAATGAGTATCTGGAGAAGAAACAGAAGCTATTATAACTTTAGTAGCATCCCTTGTTTAGGGAAAAGTGGATCCCTGGAGTAAAGTCCTCCCCGTGTTAAGAAGCATGAATAATAGATTTGATTTGCAGAGCAAGATGTGTGAGGAAGCAAAATCACCTCCCAATGTTTGATGTTGTGGGAATATGATGGTCACATTATCATAAAAACAGAAGACATACATGTATTGTTCTGAGGCATGAGCCTTAAAGACTATTTGTGCATCAAATTTGGACCTCTTGAATTTGCAGTGCTTGCAGGAAGATGCAATGAGAAGCTGAACTTCAAGACTAGAAGCTGCAGTCAGAATCAGAGTTACACAAGAGGCGTCACCACTCTCCTCAGAGAGATGCTGGAAGCTCTTATTGACTGGGTCCTTTGGAAGTAGATGCTGAAATGGGGTTTGTCCTGCAGGGTATTTACCAGGAATCATAGCTAGTGAAAGGGAGAGAGAAACAGGATTGGAAAGGAAAATGCAAGCTGGAGGAGCCTCCATCAAGCCACAGGGAATCTGGAGCACACAAGACCCATCAGAGCTGTCCCTGTTCAGAGGAAATAGCCAAGTTTTAGTACTGCTTCCTCCATCAGTGGTAAATGAAAATGGACATCTGGGGAAGCAAGAGCCCTTGGGCTAGGCAGCTCTCTGCAGCTGAGCACTGGACAGGGAGTGAGAGCAGGAGGTTAGCTTCTGCTGATGGCTGGGGCACCACCAGGCTTCCTTGGTGGGAGAGGTCTGGAAGGCACAGCTGTGTTCATCACAGATGCCTTAAATTTTTAGTGAAGATTTCTATATATTTTCATGAGGATTTCACATTTTCATATTGATGATAATCTTTAAAAAGCAACAAGAAAAATTGGGACCATCTGTATGACTTCCTTATAACAAGTAGCACCCAAATTATATTCCCTACCTTTCATCTGTATTTCACTCAGATTGACCATACATAGTTCTACATGATTATTGCCAAATAAGGGAAAAAAATATGACAAGCAGAGTTTTATATATATAAAATTATATATATATATATAGTTTATATATATAAATTATATATATATATAATTTGTTTTTACAATTCCACAGGCAAAATGGAAAAAAAAAACATAGCATGTATATAAAACATAGCTTCATGGTAGTTTAAATACAGTAGCAAAAGTTGAATTGTCATCCCATGACTCCCGGTAAAAAAGCCTTAAAGAGTACCAGGAGCCTAAGTGTTGGCAGGTTAGAGCTTCAGTGGTGGTTTTTGTCTCAATGAAACACCACCCATGCCACTAATTTAACTAAAATTCTGTTGACTGTATAGCTTTTCTGTATTTAACTTGTAAATTTGTTTCTTACAGTTCTTTAAGTTATGAGACAAAGCCATTTATGCCTATTTTTAGATTGGTAAAGTTATTATAAAAATACTTTCATTCCATAGTGAGGGAACGTGAGACATTTTTGCAACAGTTTATTCCTACATTCTCGAGATTGAGAAATACTGTTCCATGTAGTTAAGTCACAAGAGATGAGATATCCAAGAGTGTACAGAGAGGCACGTCAAGGATAACGTCATTTAGCACTTAACCATCTATTATCTTGTACTTTGGGACATGTTAATCTTGATTCTCCAAGTATTTGAAAAGCTCCTGGGAGGAACTGAATGCAGCATCTAATATCCAATAAATATTTGTTTGATATTAATCACCTGTAGAACAAGACTGCCTTTGACCTAGTTATCAGGGTCATGGATTATCAACATCTTTCAACCGATAAGTGAATAAATCTTAAGAACTCACATCTATTTCACAAGAACATTTGGTTATTTGTTTTTCCCTGAACAGAATAGAATGGCGGCGAAACAAAGCAGAACCTCTACCCCTATGTACTTTCTGCCTCGATTTAATCAGAGATTTCTACTGAAACTCATTCCCTACGATTTGTTGTCCCTAACAAAGTAACCTGAAGGATATAAACCAGTTTTTGAAGCTGTTAATACTTTCAAATTTACTAAGTGTTTCTTAGCTTTAAAAAGGCAGTGGCAGCCAGACACTGTGGCGCACACCTGTAACCCCAGCAATTCGAGAGGCTGAAGCAGGAGGATCCCAAGTTCACAGCCAGCAACTTAGCACCTTAGCGAGGCCATAAGCAACTCAGCAGGACTCCATCTCTAAATCAAATATAAAAAGAGCTGGGAATATGGCTCAGTGGTTAAGCACCCCTGGGTTCAATCCCCAGTACAGAAAAAAAGGTGGTGGCAGAAAGCAAAAGTATGTGTCAATGCAAACATCTAGCCATATGCTTCCATTAAAGATATTAGTTGGATGGCATTTGTGTAATTTAGGAATTGGTTCCCTGTCCATTTTGCTTAGAATTTTCATTTTAACCTTACCTGAATCATCTTCAAAAATCAGAACAGGTTAACTGTCTTGCCTCTGGACTCTTTCCAGTGATGCCAGGAAATACTTGTTCCCTCTTGTCATTCCCCAAAGAAGTCCATCCAGATCCAGGTTATCCAACTAAGAAAATCCCAAGAAGTCCTCCACTGGAGTCATACTGTATACGTTTACTTAATTAATGACAAATTTCTTGAATAGGGGAAGGCTTCCTTCTGTCTCATTTTCTGCTGACCCCTGCTCAAGAAAGCAGTGCTAGTCTGTTTCTTAAGGAGGGGTGGCCAATGACGGGACCAGGCGTGTCATTCACGCCTTGAGGAGCTCAAGCATGGGCCAGCGAGTAGCAAGAGGCAGGGTTCCTATAAATGCTTCATGGACTGTGCTCAGAAAATTAGCTTTACCAATCGGATAAACTCTTTTAGGAATTTATGCTTACTCTTAAAAGTGCATAAAGAATTTACCAGGATAACAGAGCAACTATTCCAAGTGAACCGGAGATACCATGAGCTAGAGAACACACAGACCAGGAAAGAAAGAGCAACAATTCTTCAGAGCAGTGGTTTTTCAACTTCAGCATGTGTCAGAATCACCTGGAGGACTTGAGAAAACACAGATTTATGGTCCTCTCCGCAGAGTTTCTGGTTCAGTACTCTAGAGTGGGACCTGAGAATTGCATATCTGCAAATGTCATTGGTTTAAGTTTGGAAGTTGGACATTAGAAGGTGCTAGGTAGGGACATCTGTTTAGAGGCTGGGGCAAGATGTAGGAAGGAAGGGGGAGGAAAATTGAGAACAAAGGAGAGAACAGAAATTACAGCCTAAAGTCAACACAGCTGTGGTGGTTAAACTGGAAGCCTGGTTCCCAGCCTGCCAGCAGCATTCAGGGACTCAGCTTTATAGCCCCCACTGAGAGAAGGGAGACCATATACCAGTTCTTCAAAAGTACAGCAAGTTTTCTGAGGAGAAACTCTCAACAGAATATCTTACTTGGAATATTACTCAGGGAACATGAGTAAAACTGGATTATGAACAATGTTCTTTTTTTTTTTTTTTTTTTTTTTTTTTTTTTCCTTTGCAGTACTGAGGATTGAACCCAGGGGCACTCTACCAATGAGTTACCTCTTCAGCCCTATTTATTTATTTATTTATTTATTTTTTATTTTGAGACAGGGTCTTGCTAAATTGAGGAGGCTGGGATTGCAGGCATGTACCACCTCACCCAGCTTGAACAATGTTCTTGATAACATCAGGCAGGTAAAGAATTCTTGCTACACTCTTTTACAAGACACCTGATCACTCCACTTATGTTTGCTACTCAACAATGAAGATTATCAGCACATTTAGCTTTGGTATTTTCATTATATTATTCATTTGTAGCAATGTGTAAGTGGATGTCCATTAAAACAAAACCAAACACAAACTAGACAGTCTGTTCCTCATGCTTAACTCTCCTTTGATTCCTGTCCTCACCTGCTAGCACCGAGGATAATGGTGACTTCTAAAATGAACATTATGCTTTCAGGCTCTTTGTCTTCCAAAATGACTTTTGTATTACTTCAAGAATCACCTTCTTAAAGCATGCTTTTATAAGATCACTTGCTTACTCAAAAGCTTTCTGTGAAACTCTTGTGCTTGTGGGATAAAGCACAAACTCCATAGCCTATCTTCAAAGCTTTCATAATGTGGCCCCAACATGCTGGTCTGGCCTTATCAGCCATCACTGCAAGAAGGAACAGTTACTGGAGCATAACTAAAGCATGCCTTTGCACTGAAAATGTTTTGTGCGGCTTTCGCTTTGCCCTTGAATTCTTGTCTTTCTCTCATGTTTAATGCCCAAAATTCCCATGGAAATTCTATCAATCCTCCTGTCTTCTCCATGCAACATCCTTGACAACCTAATTGCAATTTACAAAATTTCCTCCTTTGGAATTTTGTAATTCTTGAGGTTTTTACATGTAGGAACCTTGTGGGGCAAACCACATTAAAAATTCCTTGAGAACAGAGAATGTATTTTAAAGCGTCTTTTCATTCTTTATAGCCCATGGCATGATGTCTTGGAATATAGTAAACACTAAAATATGTAACATGAGGGTTCATGATGCAAATGAGAAACTGGATATTTGTACCAAGAACAATGCAAAACACTTTATCGGATTTTTCCAGCTATAATGATTGTCATTTAGTAAGGCAGAACTTTAATGTGATATAGTTATTTATCTAACAAGCTGATTTATATAATCGGGTTTCTTATTTTGCCTTGCTATGCATAGAACCTTCAGAGAAATTTTGTGGGTTTTTTTTTTTTTTTTTTTTTTTTTGTAATACTGGGGAATCAACCCAGGGGCACTTTACCACTGAACCACATCTCCATTTTTTATTTTTATTTTTTTTAAACAAGGGTCTTGCTGAGTTGTTTAGGCCTTCACTACGTTGCTGAGGCTGGCTTTGAATTTGCGATCTTCCTGCCTCAACCTCCAGAGGTGCTAGGATTACAGGTGTGCGCCACCACACCCAGCATGTGGAATATTCTCAAAAAAAAAAAAAAAAAAAAAGTACATACAAATCAGCACTTACCTTTTCACTTGTTTAATTGCTAAATGAACATTATTTGTATCTTTCTTAATCATCAGCTCCTTGAGACCTAACGTCATATCATATTTAGTTTTATTTTTGCCACTGTATGTTCATATACTTATTCATTCAAGATGCTCAATAAACATTTAGTGACTTGAAGTTATCTAATTTAGACATGTTTAATGAATATTTAAATTTATATTCCAGAGAAAGATATATTAATTCCTTTATTTAATATTCCTTATAAAGAAAGAATCAAATCTTAAAACCAAATTGTATTCATGGTTTAGGTACAGTTCTCACCTTGCTTAACCTCAGCAGACAGCTCAGCAATTTGATAAAACACCAAAAGAGGGGGTGGTTTAGGAACCAACAGGGAACAGTTAAGAAAATCACCTCAGGCAACAACTCAGTCTCCAGTTTAAATTTGAAAGACTTTGGAAACTTTTATTTCTAAGGCACATCAGCAGCTATGCATTATTATTTTTTTTAGTTTTGTTTTGCCAGAGCCTAGTAAGGCCAGTTCTAGAAAAAGGAATTCATTCCAGGCTTCTTGGAGTCAACCACTATCACATAACAACATTGTTCTTACATTTTTTAGGTTGTGGGAAGAAAACAATAAAGTATCTTCTAAGTAAAAGCAAAAATAATTTTACCCAAGAAAGGCAACCTTTTGATAACTTCGGTATTTTCTTGCATAATTTTTGCATGTGGATGAAGTCCTAAGAATTTGCTAAGCTATACCTTTAACTACTATTCCCCTCTGTGAAAGATAGAAACAAAGATGAGGAATAGGACTTGGGGTTTCATGTGCTCTACATCTCAAACTATTTCAAAATGAGTTCAGATTTTTAAAAGGCTATAAGAATAGACAAGGGAAGAAAAATATGTTTAAGCATTAAGAAAAACAGGGCTTAGAGAACACTAGGGCTTTGTAGAAGGGACTATTCAACTGTAAAAACACAGTGGGAGATATTCTCTGTTCTAGAAGACTGTCTGACCTTTTAAAGCAGATTTTAAGAAAGAAAGCAAAACAATTAAAAATGTTAGATTCAGGTGAAAAGTTTCCTCAGAACAAATAATTTCATATAAATGCCAGTTGAGGACCCTTTGTCCTCAAATGGTCTGGTTAAACTTGCTCTTAAACCCCATTCCACAGTTTTGAGGGTCTACCCCATAATTTCAGCAAATCCTGTCTTTCTCACACTTCTCTATGCTGCCGTAGACATGGTTCTTTTGCTCTGTATCTAGAAACCCCCATAAGACTCTGGATACAGAACATAATCCTTTCATTACTTCCACTAAAGCCACTTACTTCGTGCAATATGTACATTTTCTTTTTCATTATTGTTGCCTTTGAAGATGTAGAGTGGCTGTGACAAAAGGTCTTCCCGGAGCATGGCCTTCAACAAGTTTGGGGCTTCACCGTTCTAGTTCCTGAAGTGAACTAGAAAATATTTCCCTCTACTTTCCTCAGGAAGGTCCCAGTACTTATAGGCCCTGGGAGATATCTCTTGTGTGGTCTCTAACACACACACACATACACACACTTTCTCTCTCTCTCCATATATATACACATATGTATATGTATATATACACACATATATGTAATGTATGTGTGTATATATACATAATGTATGCGTGTGATGTGTGTATATATATGTATATAGTCTGTCTGTCTGTCTGTCTGTGTCTCTCTCTCTCTCTCTCTCTCTCTCTCTCTCTGTATCCCACACCTTGTCATTTTTTTCCCAACAAAAATGCTGACCTAAGAAAACTTCAGAGAGAAGGTGTCAGTATGCCTGTTTTTCTATCTTCTTACCAATAAGTACTTTGTGATTTACATTCTGAATTGTGTTTCTGGCGACTCTGTTCTCCATGAAAAGAGAAACCCAGAAGACTTCTGCTTTGCATAAAACCAAAACTTGGGTTCATGACTTTAAAAAATAGGAACTATCCCATCTAGATGGACATAGAAGGGGTGGTCTAGCTCTCCCTGGTTTTAGCACACAGGGAAGCCACACAGTTGAGGCTCCCCAGTTTTCAACAGCTTATTGTCTGCCGTCATAATTTTTCAACCCCAAACTCTCCTTTTCTCCAAACAACAGCTGTGTGTCTGCATGCTTTGTTTGCCCTCTGGATAAATCTAGCCTTTCAGAATCAGATTAGAGCAGGCCCAGCTGTAGTGGGTGGGTCATCAACTGTTTCATGAGTGAGGGAAATGTCTAAGTTTTCTCAAATATTATCTATGAAATGAAATGACAGAATCTGACATGCTGCAGATTCCTCTTCCATGTTTAAAGGAGAGACATCCATTAACACTGGAGTGTAAATTAGAGGATCTAGATTAATAATTAGGAAGTGTCATCCTAAAAGAATAGAACGTTGTCCTCCCACCTCTCTACCTCCATAAATTCCAGCAGAATGCCAGATCACAACCAACTACTCCACTCTTCTAAGAGATCTCTCCAGCCTTTTCCGGCAGACAATAACTTTTCTCCTTCTGCAACCTGTGGGTACTATTTACACATTCGAAATAGAAGGAACAATCGGTGTGAATAAGGACTTTCTAACTTCATGAGCTGACCAATGTTGGCATGAGCTGCTCTAGAATTTAGTGAGCTTTCTGTGCCTGGAATAATTTAAACAGAGGTTCAATAATTGCCTACAGTATGGTAGAGTCAGTTCATGTGAAAGAACTAAATTTAATGCTCTAATACTAAGCTTTTAGGTTATGCCTTGAACTTACTGTTGAGATAAAATACAGCTGTTATGGAACTCCTTTGTTATTTATTGTTGCATGTCTTTTAAAAATATGTAGATATTAAACATTAAGAGCAGTGACCATTTGTTCCTTTTAGAGCTTAAACTACCTTGTACAAAAAAATGTTCAAAAATTTGTGATTGGCCCATGAGAGATGATTTTAAAGGGGCTGGGGGATAAGAAAGGGAAGGGAGCACAACTTAGATGTCACAGGAAAGCAGGAAACTGAAACTCCAAACTTCGGTTCTTGTGTTCCGATGAAAGAAAATTTAAAGTCAGACACCAAAAGCCATGCAAGAGGACTTTATTATAAATGAAAGTAAAGTAAAAGCAAACTGAGTCTTAAGCAGAAAGCACTCTCAAGAGAGAAAGGGCCGTCTCAAAGCAGAGAACCATTGAGGAGACAACGCTGTCTCCAAATTTATTATTGTTTGATGTTTACCAGGAGATCTGGGGACCACCTTCTTTATTTTTTGCCAATCATGTGTTCAACTCCTCCTTCACTTATGGTGGTGGAGTTTTGGACCATAGTTGTCCCTCTCTGGAATGGTCATGGTGGCCATCCTATTTAGGGGGACTTCATCTACAAGTCAGTCCCATATTAATGTGGGCACTGGGGTCAATCGCTGGCCAAAATTTACCTTAGTGTGCCTGTGGTATTAAAGGACTCTTCCTTCCCACACAAATGGAGCCACTTATAGCTATAATTCCTAGCTTTACATAAGCATCAATGGACCCTGTCAAGAGTTCATCTAATCCTTTTTCCTTCATGTGATTTCCAACCAGCTTCCTTGCTTCTGTTTATTTTCTACAAATTAACTATTACCCTTTGCTTTCTTGTCTACTTTGGAACTTGCTTAAAGAAGACCATAAAGTAATTTAAAGAATACTTGTGACCTTGCCTGCATGCTCGTTGCTAGCTACTACCTAACACTGGAGACAATAGGTAGACATGAATAGCACCATAAACCACCAGGTTTCCAGGGTTGAGTTTCTGAGGAATGATGGGGGTTCACTTATTCTGCCATTGGGCCCAGGCAAAGGAATTACAGGGCCACTGCTAACCAGTGTGCAAGACTCTCATTCTCTTCCTTCTTGTCCTCATTTCTACTTCTCTACTTAAAGGGAAGATCATTTGCAAGAAACACTGCACAAAGTGTTTAATAATTGTAGCAAAGTGATCCTTCAATAGAAGGAAATTCTCTAAAACCAGAACAGAATCTAGCCACGGAAAAGATGAAGACAAATGCACCAAACCCACAAGGTGTTCACAGATGTGCTGCATACATTGGTGATTAAGAGCTGGGAGGTGCTTCTACTACTTTAAATTCACAAATTATGCTGGATACTGTGGCACATGACTGTAATCCCAGCAATTTGGAAGGCTGAGGCAGGAGGATCACAAGTTTGAGGACTTGGCAACTTAAGGAGACCCTCTCTCCAAATTAAAAAAATGAAAAGGGCTGGGGATGTAGCACGATAGTAGAGTGCTCCTAGCTTTAATCCCCAGTGCAGCAAATAAAACAAAATCCACAAAATATGGTCTGTGGATCAGCAACATTGGTATCACTTGGGTGCTCTTTAGAAATGCAGACTCTCGGGCTGCACCTAAAACCTACCAAACCAGATCTGCATTTTAAAAAGACTCACAGGTAAGCTGTGTGCATATTCAAGTTGGAGAAGTTTGAGAAGCCCTGGAGTAATGGGGCCTTGTCCTTTGGGAGGGGAGCTTATCAGAATCAGCTGGGAAACTTGGTTCAATACAGAATTACTTCCTAGAGAGGATATCGTGTCTACACCAGAGATTCTGTTACTGATGAGAATGTGCAATAATCATTGATTACTGGCTATAACACTGAAGCCTATTTTTGTTTGGTCTACTTATAATTATGTGGATAAAAAACATTCTTTCCATCATTGCCTAGAATAAACACACTAGTCATAACTCTCCCTTCGGTCACACTAGCAATTTATTTTTAACTATGATTGACACAATACTACAAATAAAGAAAATTGTAAAAACACAGCCTATTGGGGCTGGGGTTGTGGCTTAGTGATAGAGCACTCACCTAGCATGTGTGAGGCACTGGGTTCGATCCTCAGAACAACAAAAAATAAAATAAAATAAAGATATTGTGTCCACCTAAAACTAAAAAAAATATTTTTAAAAAAACCATCCTATTGATTTCCGGTTTCATGTAAAAATTCCTAGTGAATAGATTAGATAGGAAGTTTTTTGTTTTTTTTTTTAATCAGAAAATATACTTTGAATTTATGGTCATATCTGTCACCAAATAAGTGGGTGGCAGGTGGATAGTGAAGAGAAATATCACTGCAATAAATATTTAAAACATAATCATAGTATTTATGTTTGATCTCGCAGAAACAACTTAATAGATAAGTGTATGAAAGTCATAAAAAATTTTTCTTCAAATTGGTTCTGGATTGTCAGCTAAATGTAAATTATTCAATATCATAAGAAATGCCCTACTAGTTAGACTGAAGAATGGCTTAAAATGCAATTGACTTTAATAATGGTGATTATGTCATTACTTTGTTAACTTTAAAGGCTTAATAAAAATGTACACTCTACTTAGAACCAAGCAATAACTGAGTCATACAATTTAAACTTGGTGAGTGTCTAGTATTCAGGGAAGAGAGACTAGTCCTCCTTCTAACTTTAAGAACTCAATTATAAGCCGGGCACCGTGGCATTCGCCAGTAATCCCACCACTTTGGGAGGCTGAGGCAGGAGGATCGCGAGTTCAAAGCCAGCCTCAGCAATGGCAAGGCACTTAGCAACTCAGTGAGACCCTGTCTCTAAATAAAACAGAAAAAAGAGCTGGGGGTGTGACCCAGTGGTCGAGTGCCCCTGAGTTCAATCCCCGGTACAAACAAACAAACAAACAACAACAAAAAAAAAAACCCACTCAATTATAAAGATAAAGCAGAAAAAAATGTTTTGGTTTTTTTATTTTAAAAAAGCTGAAGAAGGAGAAGGAAATCCTGTGTTTTGCAAACATGGCTGAGCCTGGAGGACGTTATAGTGAGTGAAGTGAGCCAGATGAGGAAAGACAATACTGTGTAATATTAAGTACAGGTGAAATCTAAAAGCTCATAAAAGTTGAGAGGTGTCAGGGGCTGAGAGGCTGGGTGTGAAGAGAATGGAGGGATAATTGGCCTAAAGGTACAACGTTTCAGGTACGAAGAATGAATAAATTCTGGACATCCAATAGATACCATGGTGATTATAGCTAATCATACTATAGTCTATCCTTTAAATTTGCCAAGAAAGTAATTCTTAAGTGTCCTCAAGCCCCCTCCACACACAAAGGGGTAACTATATGAAGTGATGTGTATTTTACTTAGCTCGATTGTGGTAATCATTTTTCAAAATATATGTGGATTGCAAACACCTGCTGTCCACCTTAAATATATACAGGTTTTGTCAATTATACCTCAATAAAGCTGGGGGAAAGGACAGTGAGCCACAAGAAGACAGATCCAGGTGAGGCCCACCTCATGTCCTCAGTTCTGTGTGACAGGGCAGAAGTTCTCAATCCAAAGCAAGGGTAAATCTCAACTTTGTCATTATTCATGAAAGTGACTTAACCTTTTTGATCCTCACTTTCCTCACCTGTGTAAAATGAAAAAAAAAAAAAAAAAAAAAGATTAAATACTAGGCTTCTGTAAGAGTTTTTCCTGTTTATTAGTCATTTGACTTAATTCTATAGACTGTATTTCCTTTATTATTTTCTTCCACTGAGGTTTTGGTTTTATTTTTGATAAATTATTGATTTCACACCTCTATGAAAGATGTATATAGTGACTTCAAAGAATTACTTTGGTATTTTTTTTAAGTTTATTAATGATTATTTTACTTCATTATGTTTTTCAATTTACATAGACAAATATATTGGGTTTAATATTTTCAATAGATTTATATTATTCTTCAATTCAAAAGTAATACTTTAAACATATTGTATTCTAGTTTTAAAATAATCATAATTTGACTTATGTCTTCATAAGAATTTTTTTATAAACTTATAAAATGTACATTATATATGAAATGGAATAATATAGCATAAGTAGAAAAGTATAACCACACTGTTAATATTTTGATTTATGATCATCTAATCATTTTTCTATGTATATTATCTCCAAAATTGAGATAACAGTACATGTAGAGTTTTGGGTCCAGTTTTTAAAATATCATGAGTGTTTCTTCTTGTCAGTAAAAGTTTCCATGAGATACTTAATTTTTTATAGCTGCATAATATTCCATGTCTCATATAATCCATAATCATTCTCCTATCATTCTGTTTTTAAGATATTCCTCATGCTTTTTATAAAAAACCTTAATGAACACATTCTCATATGGATCTGTATACCATATATCATTTTATTAAGAAAAAATCCTAGAAATCAAATTACTTAAAGAATTTTAAGTTTTAAGTTTCCTGATTTTTAACTGTTGCAAAATTGAAATCTACTTAAGCTATAGTTATTTAAAATTGCACAAGTATAGATAAAAGTCCATTTAACACACATTAATAATTTATAATACCACTTAAAAATATTAACCAACAAATGGGATCTGTTCTAAATGGTTTTAAAAAATAAATATTTTGATTATACCTCCCCAAAGAGATATACTTTGAAAACAAAAAGAACATACTTTTTAAAACCCACAGTTTTCTCATAAACTTATTGCTGGTACTTGTGGTGGTATATTCATGGTTGGTCCATGGCTACTCTGTGGGTAATGCAGCTCAAAGCAAATGAGTAATTATATGGTATTCTTAAAAATCAGAGTGTGGACATGGGACAAAGAAGATGCAGATATAACATCAATAAATTTTGTAAAATTCTTGCAGCCATAATAATGACTATAAAATATCTGTACAAATTCAAAAGCATTTTATCTCTAAAGAATTAAAACATGTTTTCTACTTCTGTTCACTTCATTAGCCTGGGAACAATGGCCAATGTGTAACACACTAAACACAATGGCCAAGACAATGGTTTCCAAATAGCTTTCCTCTAAAAGGAACCAGGACCCCTTGGAGAAATTGATTACTGCAAGAGTGGGCAGAAAAGTTGTAAGATAAGAATGGATTATCATTTGATAAAAGAAAACAGAAATAGATCTACCAAAAGAGTCTGGAGGTAAACTTGAATTGATTTGCTTTAGTCAGTCAAAGATGGGACAATATGAACATTAATCAGAATAATAATAGCTGTGGTTTAAAAATACACCCTGTATGTGTTTGAAAAAACAAAACTCATTCTTTCTTTTTTTTTTTTTTTTTCCCTTTGGAAGTTTAGAGGGAGCCAATATATTATGTGAAAACTGGTTTTAAAAGCCAGAGTGGGAAGTGATTGGACCACAAAGACTCTAATCTCATCAGTGGATTAATTCATTGATGGATTTATAACTAACTGAATTATTGGAAGGTGGCTAAAACTATAGGAGGTGGGGCATCATTGCAAGAAGTGGGCCCTTGAGGACTATATCTTGTCCCTAGCTCTTTTCTCCCTCTCTGTTCATGGCTGCCACAAACTGAGAAGCTTAATCCACCATAACCTTCCGCCATGTTGTTCTGCTTGCCTCAGGCCCAGAGAAATGAAGCCAGCTGACTATGAACTGAAACCTCTGAACCATGAGCTAGAATAAATCTTTCCTTCTTGAAGTTGTTTTTCTCATGTATTTGTTACAGTGCTGAAAAGCTTATTAACATAGGAATATGTGGGAATCTCTGTACCTTCCACTTGATATTTTTATGACCCTAATACTCCTTTTAAAAAGTCTTTTAAAAAATCAAATGAAAATACTATCAAGTGTTCTATCTTGGATTTCTATTATTTATTTTTTTAACATTAAAAATTGAGTCTTTTAGAATATGGACAAAGCAAGCTTACCATCTAACCATGCTAAAGACCTATAATTATTATCTGGTATGAATATTTTTGTAAATATAGTTTTAAAGCATGAAAATGTACCTAAAAGACATATAGTGTCCAAATAGGACATCTAATACAAGGCATGAATAGCAGTCTCTCCACAATGAGTTTCTTCTGATTCTTATTTTGGACAAGTTTCTTTATAATCACAATGCCAAGATGGTTCCCACCAAGGCCACACAGGGAGGAGGGTTGTCTTTCTTTTTCTTCCTAGCAACACCCAAACCTGATGCTGTTCACTACAACACGCTATTCTCAAGATACATTAACATAGACAAGTAATGTAGGACCAAAGAATTATAGATTGAAAAATTTGAAAAGGCTCTGAATCTATTACAGCGTGAGAAATTTTCAGAATACAAATTTTATAGTGTTGAGGTAATTTGCACGAACAGAGTCTCACATTCCTCAATAAACTTGGCACAGGTTTAAAGCTTTAAACAGTCTGTTCTTGGACAACTTCACTTTTATTTCCCTTGGAAGCAGCTGGCCCCTCCTTTGGCCTTAACCCAGGGTCATTGTCCTTTCTTGCTGGGCCTACCATCTTTCCAGGCCTCCTCTGAGTTTTGCTTCCACAGATTTCCTAGGCCCTTAGAGATCCAGGCTTTTTTCCAGCCTGGGGCCCAAATCAAGTTCACTGAACTCAAATGGAGACTGTTCTGGTAATTCCAAATCTGAGCTGAGAGTTTTCAGACCAACCTTCCTCTGGAGCTCAGGCAACATCATAGTTTACCAGAGCTAAGCATCTTCCCATAATGAATGTGTTCTGGGTTTCTAATAGTTATTTCATTTTTTTTCTTTCTATTTCCTTATCTTCAAAATTTTACAGTGTTATCCTCTTTATACTTCCTATCTCATGTACCTGGTAATTCCTGACCACCCCCTCCACGCCAAACTACAATCACGTTTTCTTTGAAAATGCCCAAGCTCTGAATATACCATTGGACAGGCGAGTTCTGCCTCACATTGAACCCTCATAGACCCTTGCACCCAGAAAAGCATGGAGAAGCATATTCCAAATTTTAAAACACTCATAGCCAAGCGTAGCAAACATTCCTGCTGCCCAACCTGTCTCCTTGGCTCTGCCCTTCGGAGGACTGACCTTGAGCTGTGGGAGCCCTTTCTGCCCATGTTCCAGGAACAGAGGGACAGAATTGTCTGAGGAGAACCACATTCCTGGGAAAACCCATACCAAGTACTGACATGTATTGGAGTTTGACAATTTAGCCTTTGCATCATAGTGGGCCAGACCTAAGATGTAATTTAGGTTCCCTGAGGAATCAGCATGAACCTCCTAATTCACCTGAAATGTCTCTTGCTTGTTTTCTTCCCCCTTCCCTGTCCCACCTCCTCTACCCTCTAATCTGCTTCTCCCAAGAAGTCCTCCTTGAAAAATCAGATACTAATACAAATACATGGATACTATCACAGGGGCAGCTTCTGGGGAACTCAACCTAAGTGTCCATGCTGTGAAAATGCCAACATTTAGTTATAGTCAATCCTTGGAAATAACTTTTATAGATTTTTCAAGATATCATCTACATTAGCCCATAATGAAAAAATTCTGGATTCTGGTTGTTTGTACTGGAACAACCCAAATTTTGCTTTCTCTCCTTAGCAAAAGGGCTAATACTGAAGCACCAATCTTATTTGCTTAATAAATGATATTTTATGGTAAAAAAAATTATTAAAATAAATTGGGTTTTATTTAGCCTTATGTTGATCAGGTAGGGAAGATGTCTCTTGATAAGTTTTATTAGAATATGATGCAGGGTTTGGGTGCTTCTATTATATGTCAAAATTTAAATTTTATATTTACATGTAAACACCCGTTAGAGAAGGGAAGCATAGATAAGCAGAGTGAATATTAAACACACTTGGTTCCCCTAAATGCAAACATTGTCACATTAGTGATTTGTGCTTGAGATTTATATTTATTGTCATAATCTGGCAATCTTCTTACATATTTGGTCACTACTATTAATATGAGAGCTCTTAGCAGATAAGTGCTTTATACACCGTTGAATGCATTTAACTTCAATTTCAGA
The DNA here is from genome assembly GCA_025594165.1 of Tamias sibiricus. Taxonomy (NCBI): domain Eukaryota; kingdom Metazoa; phylum Chordata; class Mammalia; order Rodentia; family Sciuridae; genus Tamias; species Tamias sibiricus. The sequence goes on from CM046660.1 coordinate 127,898,347, forward strand.
CTCTTCATACTTCAAATATGAACCTATTTTAATTCACTGCAAAGAACATAAGATTTATGGAGCTAATTTAAAAAATGGAACACGTCTACTGAGAAAATAGTTGTGTTCTCATGTCAACACTAGATTTTAAAAAATCAGCCATGCTACCATATAAGAATTTTCAGTCACTTATAGAAAACTATTACACATTTGTTCTTTCCTGATTTTTTTTCAAATTAATTAAACATGTGACCTCTTTATGTCAACTCTCAACAAAGAGTAAAAGAGCTAAAATAGCAAAATATTACTATACCTTTGCTCCCACACACTTTTTATTTGGTAATAACTATCATATCATTTCTTTTGACCAGCTCTTTTCTTTTTTTTTTAATATTTATTTATTTGCTTTAGTTGTACACGATGCATTTATTTGTACATGGTGCTGAGGATTGAACCCGGGCCGCGCACGTACTAGGTGTGACCAGCTCTTTTCTGTCTTCTATGATCAAAACCCATATTAAGAATAGGCAACAAAAAAGAAAGAATAGGAATAATTTTCTCCAATGGATATTAGACATCAAATAAAACTTTATAGGAAAAAAAAATGATGTAGCATGAGACATGAGACAGGCTACCATGGCAAGAAAGTGGATAGTCCATGTCAGGTAGTCTGAGCAATAAAATAACTGTAAGTCTATATGGACTCATCTCGATTCAGGCTAAACCAACATTACTTGAAGATTTTCCAATTGCATGAGCATGTGATTATTCATGGAGGAAAGACTTTTGTAACATCTACAACATTTAACCTCTCTAATTTTAGCTTTATGGAAAAAATTAGATAAATGTATTTTCCAGGCACTGATTTAAGAAGGAAAAATATTTATGAGGTACTAGATTGTGATGTCTTATACTCCACAGTGCAATAAAATAAATGAGGTTTCTTTCCTTTACCTATGAAGCATTTTAATTGATTCAGATAAAAATACATAGTTAAATGTAGATGTATATAATGAGGATTTGAAAGAGGTGTGAACATTCTAATAGCACACATAATTAATGTCTTATGTGAAATCAAAGCAAGAAGAGTCATAGTGAATAACCTTTGAATTAAAAAAAAAGCAGGCTGAAATGTCTTCAGTAATGATTGTGGCTGCATAAAATCCAAAGCAATGTTGAAAGAGATTTCAACATTCTTTTATAGAACCCATAGGACTCCAATATAATTCACATTCAATCGTCTTGAGAAGAATTATGGCAAGTTATCTAGATTAAAATATGAAAACTTCTAATATTGTAGTCCTCGTGCAAGCCCACCTTTGCTAACTTTGTGAAACAGTTGAAAACCAAAAAATTTTTCTTGAGTTATTCTAGTAATTTTGATTGGACATGCCTAGTCCATGAGAACATAAAGGTTTTTTCTGAGGTTATTTCATTTATTTATCAGCTGATAAATGTTCCTTGTATTTTCATGCCAGTTAATCTTTCTTTTTTATTTTTCAGATATATAAGCATACCTAGCTGGACCAAAGACAGAGCCAGGCTTTTCACTCTGTCCCTCATTTGTTGATCACACATCTGAAATTCTCCAGATAATTTTTGCCAGTCAAGAGCAGCAATTAGGTTGAAGTCCTGGCATGATTATCACTGGGATAAAAGGTGGATCACCCCAGGATTGAAGCATTTCTTGCAGCATGTTAAGGCCTGCTGGAGCATTATTTTAGCTTTTCTGTTTCTTCAAATAAAAGCAAGTAAGTTGTTCAGTTTAGCTCATATGTGTGGTTGCCAGTTTCCTTTGCCCTACTTCCTCTCTACCACTTAGAGATTCACCCCAGCTGCTTCTTCCAACTCCAATCTGAGTGCCCTTTGTTGCCCTGGCTGCCCACCAAATTTACCCAGGAAAGGCCAAAACAAATAGCACCATTGACAGATATTACAAAATGGGTGTTGCTTTGCAAGGAGATGCAGCAGACTTGTAGCCCTCTGGGGGTCTCCAGGGGTGCGCTGAGTCAACATATCAGCCTCTAGACTCTCTGGAACTCTCTGCTACCAAGAATCAATATTCTTCTCATAAGCATAAGGTGTCAGATAATTTCAGGATAATTTCTCTGACTCATGTACAAAGCTTGCCCATGGCCTCTGAGAATAAGAGAGGCAATAACAGTGCCTCTCCAAAAGGAGATAGATAGGTGCATAAAGGTCTGTCCAGCACTTCAAACACACTAGCCTATGCCCAACTACTAAAAACACATGGTACAGTATTTTTAAGTGATATGGTATTTTAATAACAATGAGAAGCCATCAGAGGACTTTGAGAAGAGAAGCGGTATTTTTGAAAGAGTACCTATCTAGTTGTCCTGATAAGGATAACAAGAATGGGAATGAGGAGATGAGTCCGGAGCGTACTGGTGTAGGAAAAAAAAAAATGATGGAGGCTTAGTTTTCAGGGATGGCATATGGATTATATCTATAGGAAAATAGTGTTTTATTTTGAAAGCATTTATCTTGAAAACCCTCCTTGGGGCAATAGTCACATAGCAGAGCTAGTTATTAAGGTCACTTCTAGTACCCAAAAATACAGCTGTGTCATTCGTATATAACAGAGTGCCTATTAGATAACCTCTCTGTGCTTCAGCTTCCTCTTCTAGAAAATTGGCTGATAGTAGCACATGAGGTTGTTTTTAGAATGAAAATAATACATATAAACCTCTTAGAAGAAAGTTTTGCACATAAAGTATGAATAAATACCAACTATTATTATTAACTCTATTTTCTGTTGTAGAGTAAATAGAGGGGCACTTATTATAGCTCTTCAAAATCTGCACAAAGCATTAAGATATCATGTAAAATCGAAGAATTGGAAGAATCAGCCTTGGTTTATCCCACTGGTAAATAAGATCTGTGTTCAGATTCTTTCTGCTTACTGACTCTGGTCTTGCCACACTATGAATGTCTCCATTCAGCAAAATTCAGTTAAGATCATGACTGATTTCTGCCCACAGAGTCAAAACACAGAGTCTTTAAAATACACAAGTAGGATTTTATTATCCTAACAGATTTTTCCTTATAGGGAGAAGTTTGGGTACTTCCTCCTTTCTCTCTTTGTGCCTTAGGGAATCTCTGGTGGTCCCCATGGCTCCTCCACAGTTCCAGCTCCTGCTAGGCAACACGTCCCCCCACTTTCCCCAGAAACCCCAGGCCCCATTAGAGTTCCAGCTCTACCTAAGTCCAGGTTCTGAACCACATATTCATCTAATGTCCCTCCAGTCCAAGAGGAATTATAGCTTCCTGATGTACAGTTCCCAGGTCGCCCTAACCCTTTCATCTAGCTCCTCTGCTTACTGTCACCTCAGTAATAATTTCCCAATACTTAATTATTCCCACTATTTGAAAGATTGAGAATGAATTCCATTTCCCTGGCTAGACTCTGAATGATATTCATGGTTGTATTCATACCGTTGGTAATATTTGTAAAGTGCAAAAACTGGCAAAGACCAGGGCCCACTATTCGCAGCATTACATAAATATTGAAAGGCAAGAAAAACTGTCTTGCTACCATGAGCTTTCAAGATAATTTTAAATAATGCTAAAACTTTTGTTATAAAATTAACAATTTTGCTTTGCTGGAAAAAAAACAGAGAAGTGTCAAAAATAAAATATTTTGTTTTAATTACTATATCTGCTCTATATCATTCTTGTGCTCTTCATAGTAGTGTTGGGGGCTGAGGGAGAACTTGGTATTTACTTTTAAACTAGCTAAGTTTCATTTTGTTTGACTTGAGCCATACAAAATCATGTATGCATTTAATATTAATTCTATGATAGCAGAACTTGAGAGAGGTGGGAAGGAGGCAATAAGGATTGTCAAGGACACTTATCAAGGAGGAAAGAGCAGCTGTGTAATCTGGGAATCTCTGATAGCATGGAACAAGAAAAGGCATGGTGGGAGAGGGAGAGAACAAATACATCCCTCTGAAACACACAGATGCATCCAACTTCTTATTCCATCTTAACTACTAGAAAATTCATCTTCAAAGACATATTTTAGGCTTTTTCTTCATACCCAAGAGCACAGAACAGTGATCATAAATGGCCTATGACAACATCAGATGTCACTCATATCACTAATTATATCTTACAAAATCAGTTATGCTCTTCATGGTAATTAGTACATTCCAAAGACATCAAAAATACAAAGTAAATATTCAAATTTTTAATAACTGGCCTCAAAAATATGCTAGAATTGAAAAGAACATAGTTTATCACATCTACATTTAGCCAGTCAGAAAAGTTTAAATGTCAACCAACATTCATGAATTTATGTATAAATGTCATCATTAAAATACATTCCTAGTTGGACAGTGTATGCACCTGCAGTCCCAACTAAAAAGGAGGCTGAGGCAGAAGGATTGCTTAAGCCTAGGAGTTTGAAGCCAGCCTGGACAACACAGGGAGGATATAAATAAATAAACAAATTGCATTACTCAATTTCTTTTCACTAGTTGCTTTCTTGTTAGTATCTATTCTATCACCTTAAGATTCCAGGAAAAGATCAAATGACTGTCCTGTCCTCAAAGGAAAGAAGAGAACCGGCTTAAGTGGTAGAGAGACCAGAGACAGCCATGTCTTCTGTACTGGAAGCCAAAAAAAAGAGTGGAGCAAACTCCTCTGTTAGGGAGGATTGGCAGCTCTTGGTGACCAAATTCCAAGGACAAATAGCCGTGCAGCTTCAAGCTGTGTTCTCTTCATACCATGGAGCACATGCACAGATTGCCATTCTGAAGAGATTAAAATTGATAAATATTACATAAATTTCTACTACATGTGTTTAAAATTAAACTATATTATAAAAGCCCATCCCAGTTTGAAGTTAATAATAATTCTTCAAAAATATTATAAAATTATAAACCAACTAATAAACAAGAAGCTGAGAATAATCCACATAGTATAGAATATAGGCAATATGTAATAGAACCTGGTTTACTTAAGTTGCTTCTATGTATGAAAAAATATTTGTTTATTACTTCCCACTTGATCACTAAACAACTTCTCAAAACACACTTCTTGAGCTTTGTTCCTACCCATGAGCACAGAGCACTTTTTATACACTGTATGAACATACCAGATGTCACTCAAATGACTTCAGTTAAATCTTGTCAGAAATCATTTATACCAATTCATATTCTATGCCTATCTTCTTATATCCCTCTTTCTTTGCTCATGTATCCCTTTCCTCTTACTTGGGGATTTGTGCAATGTTTTATTGTCTTGCTCTTGGTGCGCCCTTCTTCCTTTCCTCTTACTTCTCTCCCTTTCCCTTCACCTTTTTAGTCTTCGTGTTTATTGATTTAGTATAAAACTGATTCCATCAACTTCCAAAGTTAATTCTGATTCCCACTCTCTTCCTTCTCAACAAAATACCTAAACAGTTTATCAATTTAACTACTTACTTGAATCACTATATTTTGAATTTTCATTTACTTGTGATAACTCATGACATCTCAGTGTCACCAGCAATTGAAAAAATTGGCAAAAGCAATGATACCGTATTGTTAAGAAAATTCACCAGCTATTGAAACTCAACTTAAACTATCCAAAGTGTACTCTATCCACTATACTAGACAATAATCATGTTTGCATTCATAAAACAAAGATTTTTTACATTATTGGAATGACTCAAATACAATTTGAGCTATTTTGTGATAGACTTATAAGGGCTTCACTAGTAAAGACTTGGGGTTTTCCTAAAAGAAATTCACATTTCAACCATCAATCACAGGAAATGAGGAAATTGAAGCTCTCTCATGTCTGGAACAGAGGACACAGCCACAGCTATCTGCAGAGTGACAGTCTCACAGCTTCAATGGTGGCATGTAGCAAAAGAAGGGAAAAATGAGTCTGAACAGAAGGGGAAGAACTTGTGCTGGACATAGTAAACATTCATTTCGAGTTGTTTATGAATATAAAAGGAAGGAAGTCATAAACTGTGTCCTTAAGGAATTCTCAGTCTACATTAAAAATTCCAAATTAGGGCTGAGGCTGTAGCTCAGTGGCAGAGTGCTTGCCTAGCAAGTGTGAGGCACTGGGTTCAATCCTTAGCACCACATGAAAATAAACAAATAAAGGTATTCTGTTCACCTACAACTACAAAAAAAGATTTTTAAAGTCCCAAATTAAAAGAAGAGGTCATAAGGGCCATAAAAATAACACAGAATTTTATGGAAGCACAGAGGAAAAAGAACATATTGCAGGGATTCAGGTTAGTTTCTTTAGGAAGGAAGCAGTGACAAGGTAGTCATCAGGGTGTGACAGCAGTGACTATCATGCACCAACAAGGGACTGTGTTCAGGGAGGAGCAACAGAAAATCCAGTGTACAGGTCAACCACGTTGAGTTTTAGTCCCATCACCCAAAATGAATTTCTCAAGTAATGATGGGTTTTGCTCTACTTTCCTTAATGTTTGTCTCTCTACCCCATAGTCTCGAGATGGTTCTGCTTCAGCACTACTTCCAGAACAGAAGAAAGGGTGGAAAGGATGAAGGGCGCACCAAGAGCAAGACAATAAAACATTGCACAAATCCCCAACAAACTGCCATGTTCATCTCCTTGTCTAAAGCTGTCACAAGGCTACACACTCCCTGCCCTAAAGGAGGCTGGGATACATAGGGGATTTTTCATTTTGTCTTGGAAATGTTTTATTTGATCAAACTGTTACACACTTATTGCAAGAAAAATAATCAGGTTTCCGTTAAAGAAAAAAAAAAAAAAAAAAAAAAAGGAAGGTAATTAGATTGGTAACTACCAAGATATACCACATCTCACTTACCTGTACAACCTAAGGTAAAAGTTACTAACATTCCCAAATATTAGCTTTTTCACCTGTGAGACTGTGATGATAATGACTTCCTGGTGGGTGTTTGGGTGGGGATTAGAGTCTATGTACTTAGACATTCAGTGTGGTCCTGACATGTCAGGAATGCACAGTGAAATGGAACTGCTGCTATTGTTGTTTGGTTGATTAATAAATTGGCTGATTTATTAGGAAGGAAGGAATTAGGTTTTAATAGGTAAGTATCGGGAAAATAAAATTTCATATGAAGGGTATAACATTGCAAAGATATGGAATTAAGAAAAAAATCAAATTATTCATCTGGAAATGTTTGGACACGGTTTACCCTTTCTAGAGGCAGAGAGATGAGTTAACTGACCTCAGAGGCTCTAGGCTCAGTTTCAGCAGTTAACAGTCACAATGGAAATCCAACACTAGGCAAGCTGGGGAATCACTGCTGGAATCAAGACACTGTTACTTTGAGAAGAACAGAGTAAGGGACATAAATGGCCTATTGACAAAGTTGTTTGCTTATCATTTTTAGCACCAGACATTTAAAACTGGGCAGGAAACACCTTTGAAAAATGATAATCCCAAACAGTCTAGAATTAATACAGTGCTTTCATCTCTATTTCTCAGACTTTTGGTCATTTAGGTTTTGTTATTGTATATAGCTTCAAATTGTCTACATGTATTCTCAAGGTGGCAGGACAGAAAAATTAGACTCTAGAAGTATTCCTTCTGATGAATTACTCTTGAAATGATTTTAGCAAAAGTTATTTGCAGATGCAATAGTTTTCAGTAATTATTCAGTATTATTTCAAGTAAGACATAAGTTCACTTTAAGCCTCAGAGACCCTTTTAAAAAGCTTTCATGTGTTTTCCTCCAGTATTTCAGTTTACATTATAGGCAATCACTTTTCCCCTAAGTGAAGTCACTAAAATTTGCAACAGCCTTTAATTCGATGCCCTCTGTGCTTAAAGCACTTAATTAGTCAATGCAAAAATATACAATTTTATTCTGCTGAAATATTCCATATGCAGTATGTGATTAGGACTAAATAGTTCCAGGAGTCAAAATGGCTGTAAATTAACTCCTATTAGAGGGCTATTAGTGAAAAGAAACCATGTTTTGTTCATCTTTTTAAATTTTATTACATGTCAGGTTACAACGTCCCAAGAGCTTATGGCACTAATCTTAGAAGCAGTAAATGTAATAAGTTGGTCATATAATGATATCCAAAAATAGCCTTATAATAGCAAAGGTTTCTTTGTGGTATATCCTCAAGTTGGCAGCTATCTAGAATAAAACTCACTGATTCTCCTTCCTCCTTCAAATAATGGACATACTATGCTAGTCTTTGAATCTCACTCTGAGGCCCCCAACTGTTGACTAAATAATGACTTGAATGTATATTGGACCTTCCTTGTACAGTTCATTGGCATAAATACCAAAGAAGGAAATAGGAGATATCTGTTATAATTTCCTGCCTACTTCCTATTACCACATGTTCTATTGACTTAAAAAGTAAGGGTTAAGTCAAGGTCACCCAGTTAGAGATTAATTTTTAACACTAAGACTAGTGTTCCCTTCCTCACCTTATCTTTATTAGCTTGTAAGTCACATTCAGCTTGTAGTATAAGTTTAAAATTTGTGAAACACAGGTAGTGTCTGGACCAAGTTATCATACTTTCCAAAAGCTTGCTTATTAAACCATTTGCTCAGAACACAATGCCAAGGAAAAGAATCCAAAGAACCTGGATTAGGTTGCTTTTGGTAGTTCTCATTACAACCTAAGAAATTAAATCACAAATTGAAATGCAGCTGAAATAACACTGTAACTAGTGCTGTTGTGGCTAATGAAAAGCTTTCCATATCTAACACCCATCTCTGAGACATTTATTTTCATGAAAGTGAGTTCCACTTGCCAAGTACTAATGAAATATTTGTAAGTCTGAGACTGTGTTTAGATTCTCTTAAAGAAAATCATAGTATCAAACTCAAGGATGTGTGGGATGTTCATAGGATTATGTCAGTGCTCTTCCCATTAGCACTGATTTTAATTAGTGCTATTGATCTTCAGCTACATGCCAGGGCCTGTGCTAGACCCCTTCACAAACACTGTGGCATTTAATTCTCCCCCAACAAGGTGGTTTAATCTCAACTTCACAAATTATGATATTTCAGAATTTTGAAACTTCTTTTGATGTTTTGTTCAGAAGTGTAACAATAGCAAAATTAATTGGTGTGTCTACATCTTTCATTGAAGCCCAAAGGTAAGCTAGTACATGATGAAATTTTAATATGTTTCATAGGTTTATTCATGCATTTATAAATAAGGCTAACATGTTTAGCAAACAAATTTTATTCAAATGAAATGAAACTTTGGGCTGTGATCGTAGGACTTTATATATTTCTATATCATCTAATTGTTAAATATTATTTCTAATTAAAATATAAGAAAACAGATTTCTTTAAACTCTGTCAATATGTACTCATTTAAATTTGATGCTGGGCCTCCATCATGCTAAATTAGAAATTAATAATAAAAATATTTATAGAAAACATATATGTTGAACTTATTATATTCATGTATGTCCTATAAATGTGGATGTTCTGTAAACTCATTTAATCCTCACAACCCTTTAAGTTACAGATTATTATTATTATTATTATTATTATTATTATTATTCCCATTATAGATACAAAGAGATTACAGCACAGAAAGCTTAAGGAAATCTCCAAATTTACACAGCTAGCAAGTGACACGAAATGCAAGCAGTCTGCCCCCTGAATATAGGCCCTTTGACCCCACTCTCTATTGCTACTCAGTTTGAACTTCCTATAGCCTAGTTCAATGACCTATGAGATAATCTATATTTTGATAGTTGCACTTTACTGTTGAAGTCCCAAATTCCTAATCCTTAACTATTTATTGGCGAACAAAATTACATCCACTTCAATACATATTTACTGCCAATCTTCTTGATGCTTAGGATATATAAGCTAATTTTGTGCCTCTGAAATAGTAGAAAATAAAATTTTGTTGTTGTTGTTGTTGTTCACCTGGATTCTCCATAAAGCAGAGAATCTGGCAAAGCCTTAATTAAGTAAAAGTGGTTAATTTAGGAGTACAGTCTCTATGGACTGAAGATAGGAATGGGGGGGGGGGAGTGGAAGATGAACCTTGGAAGAAACAATAAGTTGGCCTCCACTCTGGCTGACACAGCACAGCATTCTTTGCTACCTACCTGAGCCCATCTCTTACTCCTTTTTGTTCCAAGCAAACACATTTTCTGCTATTAAGCTTTAAACTTGCTAATTTTCTTTGCCTGAAACAGTCATTCCCCAGATTGGATGACTAATTCCCTCAGTTCCTTAAGATTTTTCTTAAAAGCCATGTGCTAGTGAGGCCTCCCCCACCAAAAAAAAAAAAAAAAAAAAAAAAAAGCACACCCCCCTCCAACTTTTCCAATCACCTTTTCTTGCTGCATTCTTCTCCTTGGCATTTATTATTTTATAATACTTGATTTTTCCCTCTCATTTATTGTTTGCCTTTACCACCAGCACATAAGCACCTGAAACTGCCAGGCATATAAGATACACTCAATAGAATTTTGCTAAATCAAAGAATAATCACATGGTCTCAGAGGCATCCATTTGCTTCCTGGATAGCTATGATTACCACAAAGAGGGGGGTGGGGACAAGGAAGGAAGGATGAGAGGAAGGGAGGGAGGAGAAAAGAAAAAAGAAAACAACTTTTGAAACCAAATGTAATTTTTCAATATACAGCTAGTCAGTATACAGATAGTCAGTTTGTTTTGAAACAACAACAATTAAAAAATGTTTCCAGGGCTGGATATGTAACTCAGTTTAGAGCCCTTGCCTGGCATACAAGGTACTCGGGTTGAATACCCAATACTCCCCACACAAAAATTTCAATTTTTATTTGCACCATTAAGTGTATTAAGAACAATTTCAGGTTGATTGGATAGCAGAGTTTTATGATAGGATACAAAGAAGATGAAATCCTTGATAGGGAATCTGTAAGTTTTTCATAAAGGAAAAACAAAGGTTTTACCTTCCAGGAGAGGTAATGGTAAGAAAAAAAAGAGAAGTAGAGAAAGAACCCCTTCAGACATAGATGGTGTTCTCTGCCTATACTCCTGAGAGTGAAAATCAGGGGGGCAGTGTGGAATATTAGTCAAGTTGAGAGGAGAACCAAAAACTGAAAAGCTTTGGTTCCATCTCCTGCTTGGTACTCCAGAAGTAGGTTGCCATGAACCAGTCTCTCAATGACATTAGGGCAAGAGGAGGAGGGCTATAACAGTGTTGGGGCAGTGGAGGGAAACGTTTAAACAATTACTCCTTGGGTAGTATTTGTGGCTCCACAAAGTCTGCACACGGCACAAAAGGGTTCCAAAAGTTCCCACCTATTTGAAGGAGGAACTACAGACATTTCAGAGATTAGCTGGGTGCTCACCTAGGGTGGTTACAATGCAGAGATTAAAGTCCTCCTATTGCCAGATATTTCTAGGTGAGCACCTGGGAGCAAAAAGGAGATACGCCCAGAGCAAATGCAGGATCTATAATGCCAACCAAGACCAAGACAGAATGTAGTAAAAGGAAAAATAATTAGGTTCTGACTTAGTTAACTAAGACAAACAGACCACCATTTCCTACCCAGAGATTTTATTCATTAACACAGCAAAAAACTTGAAAAGTGAAGGATACCAACAGTTAAGGAAATCAATACAATAGACAGGTTAAGGTTATCAATAGTTGCAAATCCAAGGCCAGCACAAAGACCAGGAGGCACATGCTCCTCCAATGAGCATCTTAAACAGTCCATCTCAAAGTTTCTTATGAAGGAGGCAGGCACAGAACTGAGAGTCCTAATAAAGAGTTGATCTCTGAATTGACTAAATGCTTCCTTAAATTATTTTCACTATAAAGAAACTGACTAAACTTAAGCTATACCTGGAATTGGAAAATTAAAGTTTTGATTACCCCAATCATCCAATTCACCGAGTTAATAGAGGGCTCAGGAAAACTTCATTCACTATAGATAAATAAAATCCCAATATTCTTTGCATATCTGTTTAATAATAAATAGATTTTCTACTTGACAACAATAGCAGATACATCATCCCTCACCTCCCTAAACAGTTCTGAATTTAAAATATTATGACATTCAAAACCAACGAATCCAATCAATTCCTCAGATGCTACTGCACTCTGATCATAATAGGAATAGAACTTCAACTTTTTTTAGAGTCTTAAAGTAAACCATTCTGAAAAAAGATATATGGACAAGAAAAATAAGCTTTTAGAATGATGGAAATGTTGGCTCTCAACATAATCATGAGGCTATTAGATATAAAAAAAAGTGTATGTGGAAAAAAGATAAACACAGTTCACTCTACTTTCTTTTTTTACCATGGTTCCAAGGAAATTCAGGATGAACTTCCTTCATATTAATCATCCAGTCTACCAACATCCAAAGCAGGAACTGACATCCTAAAATATTTCCTGATGGAAATATGATATATTAATATATATAAATATCATCATGTGATTTGAGGTTAAAAGAATGAACCAGGATATTCATTAATAAATGTCATGCTTCTAAACAAAAATGTTTTCCTTAAAAACAATGTAAAATACCTTTGCTTTAATTTAATGGAAGATACTTTCTCTAACTGTGTTTATTGGGAAGAGATTAGTTCAACACAATCTATAAAAGAGAATCTCAGTTTTTGCATTGGTCATATGATGAAGGAATTTAACCCGTACTTTGCTGAATCTAATTGCTATTTTTGAAATAAAAATAAAGAGTTATATCCTGGTGTTGTTTTTGTTTGTCAGTAACTAATTAAGAGAGCTTCTTGACTAAACAATTAAGCTAATGCCCCAGCAATTAGTTAAATTATAGATTGAAATCTAAGGCTCACTGTGGAAAATCAATGTTCTTGAAAGCTTATTGGCTAACCAAGACTGACTGTTCTATCTTGTAAAAGCTACTTCCAAAATAAGAGAGGCAGAACTAATTAAAATATCATTTCACAAAATATAATTTCATGTAGGTGTTCAAGCTATTTAAAATACTATTACTAGTTTCAATATGTCCACTAAAATTAGAGGCAATCTGTAATAAATTCAAAGGTAAAATGAGATATATACATATTTCATTGCTCTTTCTATATGCAGTTTATATCAAATGGTTAGGTAATCTGCCCTATGAAAAACAACTTTTTTAAAAAAATGTCTTCTCAGTCAAGGGTCTGTGTGGAAGCTAGAGAGGAAAAAGGAGAAGAAAGGTCAGGGAGGATCTCATGAAAATCGAACAGAGATCAGTAGACTATAAGAAAGGGAACAGGAGGGAGGAGGAGGGAAGGGAAAGAGGAAATATTGCACAATCATATTGGCCAAATTATAGTATTATATTGTGTGCATATACAAATATGTAACAACAAACATCACCAATATGTACAACAGTAATGAACCAACAAAAAATATGGAAAAAATAAAACACAATGAAACAAAAAAAAGTCTTCTCACTGGTACTGCATACCTGTAATGCTGGCTATTTGAGAGAATGAGGCAGAAGAATAGAAATTCTGGGGCCAGCCCAGGCAATATAGCAAGACCCTAGTCTCAAAAAAATATATGTGTATATATATTTTTTAAATTACATATATATCTAATATATATATATATATATATATATATAGAGAGAGAGAGAGAGAGAGAGAGAGAGATAATCTCACTGCTAGTACTACTCTCTATCTAATGCAACTGCTGATCTCATTCTATACTCAATCATTGGTATTTTCTTCCCTTTCTCTGACTCAAGTTTGCACCCAGCTGTAGTTGTCTCTAAATGTAAATCTCTCTTTGGAGATTCTTTGTCCTTTCAGTGTTGGGGTTTAAACCCAGGGTCTTGTGCATGCTAAGCACCTGCTCCTCTATTGAGCTACAACCCCAGGACTCTCTGGTTTTTGTTTTTGCTTTTTTTTAAGTAAAAATGACTATAAGTAAATGCAGACATCAGACTTAGTAGTGAATTCACTGATTTGAAAATACTGTTCTAAGTTTAAGATAAGTAAGGAAATAAAAAATAATCAAACAGTAAATCTAGTAACTTTTATGTTCACACAGTAATAATTAACCAGTTGATTTAGAGAAATATAATCTTTTCCTCTAATTTAACATTAGAGAATTTTCCAAAACAAAGAACAAGATAATCATCAAATTCTAACAAAATATTTCCCTTAGAATTTTAAAAACTAATGACTTAGAAAAATTAAATAATTGTTCTATTGAAATAAAATCCCAAAGTTAAAGATTATCAATCACAACCCGCCAGAAGGAGCGGCCCAGGCACCAGCCTGCCTGGCCACTGGCTCATGCTGCCATCACCACTGGGGCTGGGAATAGCAGGTCCTCGCTGCAGAGAGGGCCTGACCAGAGGAAGGGCCCTGTCCATTCCCTGGGGAAATGCAACCTGCCCAGCTGTCACTGGAACAAGCTGTAAACACCCTCGGGAAGGAGCTGCCTAGCCACCAGCCCGCCAGACCACCAGCCCACGCCATCACCAGGACCAGGAACTGCAGGCTCCACCCTGTGGAAGGGCCCTGCTGTCCACCTGCCCAACCCCACCAAAACAACTAGACTGGGAGGAGACTCAGGAGGAGGAGAGTGGGGAGAAGAAAGCCAGACTGCCCACTCCACCACACCGCGGCCAGGAGGAGATCTGGAGAGAGAGGCCTGCTCCATGCCCGCAAATTGGAGAGGCAACCCGAGTCTGTCCAGAGAGACACACCGCACTGGGATTCCATAGCTACTCAACCCAACACCAATATAATTATAGGCCTGAGGCTGCCATTGCCACAAAACTGAGTTAGTTATGCTACTACCAAGGAACAACAAAAAGGTCTGGGTAAGACATCACTAAGGTCCCTGGGGACCAGGATGCACCAAAATGTGCAACCAGTTTTGCTTTTGTGAACTAACAGGGAATCTTACACAGGGTTGCCTATCTCTTGCTTCTTCTACTAACAGCCAAATTCTAATGATTATACTCTCACTAGTCAAATAATCTAATACCTCTATTTTCTCACATCTTACTTCATAAACATTTAAGCCAACCTCTAAGTCCCCCCTTCTGCCATTAGATACTATAAAGCACCACGCAAACATAGAGACTATATGGTATAAGATAACTGATCTCATCATTTCTGTTTATAGCAACAAAACTGTAAATATAAAAATAAAAACTAACTGATATATGGACACACATTGGGTACATTGAAAGCTCTAATATTGATATTTCCCTAAAAAGTGAGGTTTTGGGTAACCTGGAGGGAACTTATAAGACAAAAGGGCAGAAGCTGTAATACCTCAGGCTTACCTTGCAAGAGAGGAAAATACATAAACATCATGAAGAAACAAGGGAGGAAAATGCCCCAAACAAACCAAGATACTACAACAATAGAAACCATAGAAAGCACAGCAGGTGAAATGTCAGAGAAGGAGTCCCAGATAAACATAATTAAAATGATAAGGGATTTTAAAAAGGACTTAGGAGAACAGATACAGGCAAAAATGGATCTCTCCAACAAAGAGATAAGAGATCAAATACAGGCAACCATTGATCACACCAACAAAGAGATAAGAGAATGAATCCAGGTAGCAAAAGATTACTTCAATAAAGAGATAGAGAGTTTGAGGGAAAAAACAAACAGAAATTCTTGAAATGAAAGAAACAGTAAACCACTTAAAAAATTCAATAGAAAGCATCACAAACAGATTGGATCACTTGGAAGATAGGACCTCAGACAATGAGGACAAAATATATAATCTTGAAAATAAAGTTGACCTCACAGTGAAGATGGTAAGAAACTGTGAACAGAATATCCAAGAACTATGGGATACCATCAAAAGACCAAATTTAAGATTTATTGGAATAGAGGAAGGTGCAGAGATTCAAACCAAAGGAATGAACAATCTCTTCAATGAAATAATATCAGAAAATTTCCCAAGCAGGAAGAACGAATTTGAAAATCAAATACAAGAGGCCTATAGGACGCTAAATGTACAAAATTACAACAGGCCCACACCAAGGCACATTGTAATAAAAATGCCCAGCATACAAAATAAAGATAGAATTTTAAAGGCTGCAAGAGAGAAAAATCAGATTACCTATAAGGGAAAACCAATTCGCATCTCAGCAGATTTTTCAATCCAGACCCTCAAAGCCAGGAGAGCCTGGAACAACATATTCCAGGCTCTAAAGGATAAGGGATATCAACCAAGAATTTTATATCCAGCAAAATTAAGCTTTAGATTTGAGGATGATATAAAAACCTTCCATGATAAACAAAAGCTAAAAGAATTTACAACAAGAAAGCCTTCCCTATAGAACATTCTTGGTAAAATAATCCATGAGGAGGAAATGAAAAATAATAATGAAAATCAGCAAAGGGAAGAACTACAATAAAGGGAAAAACCAACCAAAGGAAAAACCAAGTCAAACTAATACCAAAAATAATAAAAAAATAAAAATGACTGGTAATACAAATTATGTCTCAATAATAACCCTGAATGTTAATGGCCTAAACTCACCAATTAAAAGACATACGCTAATAGATTGGATTAAAAAAAACAAACCCTACAATATATTGCCTTCAAAAGACACATCTCATAGGAAAAGATGCCCATAGACTGAAGGTGAAAGGATGGGATAAAATATATCACTCACATGGTCTATGTAAGCAAGCAGGGGTCTCTATCCTCATATCAAGTAAAGTAGACTTCAAGCCAAAGTTAGTCAAAAGAGATAAAGATGGACATTTCATACTGCTTAAGGGAATCATAGATCAACCAGATATAGCTATTAAATATATATGCCCCAAATAATGGAGCATCTACATTGATCAATCAAACTCTTCTCAAGTTCAAGAATCAATTCTAGGTGATTTTAACACACCTCTTTCACAACTGGATAGATCTTCCAAACAAAAGTTAAACAAAGAAACTATAGAACTCAATAATACAATTAATAACTTAGACTTAACTGACATATATAGAGTATATCATCCATCAATGAGCCAATACACTTTATTCTCAGCAGCACATGGATCCTTCTCAAAAATAGACCATATATTATGCCATAAAGCAACTCTAAGGAAATCTAAAAAAGTAGGGATACTACCCTGCATTCTATCAGATCATAATGGAATGAAATTAGAAATCAATGATAAAAAAAGAAAGAAAAGCTATTCTAACACCTGGAGACTAAATAATATGCTGTTGGTTGCAAAAGACATCAAGAAGGAGATTAAGAAATTCTTAGAGGTAAATGAGAACAACAATACAACACACCGAAATCTCTGGGACACTCTGAAGGCAGTAC
This sequence comes from Tamias sibiricus, assembly GCA_025594165.1. Lineage (NCBI taxonomy): Eukaryota > Metazoa > Chordata > Mammalia > Rodentia > Sciuridae > Tamias > Tamias sibiricus. Next base: position 127,915,574 of record CM046660.1, read on the forward strand.
TAAGAGGAAAGTTCATTGCATGGAGCTCATTACTTCAAAAGAGAAAAAGTAATAAATAAATAAATGAACTAACATTACATCTCAAAGCCCTAGAAAAAGAAGAACAAATCAACCTCAAAAGAAGTAGAAGACAGGAAATAATTAAAATCAGAGCTGAAATTAATGAAATTGAAACTAAAAAACAATTGAAAAAATTGACAGAACAAAAAGTTGGTTCTTTGAAAAAATAAATAAAATTGATATTTGTTAGCTATGCTAACAAATAAGAGAGAAAACACAAATTACCAATATCTATGATGAAAAAGGAAATATCATGATGGACACTACAGAAAGAAGATAATTAGAAATTATTTTAAAAATTTATACTCCAATAAAATAGAAAATAGCGAAGGCATCAACAAATTTCTAGAGACCTATGATATGCTCAAACTAAATCAAGATGATATACACAATTTAAATAGGTCAATTTCAAGCAAAGAAATAGAGGATGCCATAAAAACTTACCAACCAAGAAAAGCCCAGGACTGGATGGATACACAGCTGAATTCTACAAGACCTTTAAGAAAGAACTAGCACCAATACTTCTCAAACTATTTCATGAAATAGAAAAAGAGGGAACACTCCCAGACTCATTCTATGAGGCCAATATGACCCTGATTTCAAAACCAGACAGAGACAAATCAAAGAAAGAAAACTTCAGACCAATATCTCTAATGAATATAGATGCAAAAATTCTTAATAAAATTCTGGCAAATTGAATACAAAAACACATCAAAAAGATAGTGCACCACAATCAAGTGGGCTTCATTCCAGGGATGCAAGGTTGGTTCAACATAAGAAACTCAATAAGTGTAATTCATCATATCAATAGACTCAAAGATAAAAATCATATGATCATCTCAATAGATACAGAGAAAGCATTTGACAAAATACAACATCCCTTCATGTTCAAAATGCTAGAAAACATAGGGATAACAGGAAGATACCTCAACACTGTAAAGGCCATCTATGCTAAGCCCCAGGCCAACATCATCCTAAATGGAGAAAAATTGAAAGCATTCCCTCTAAAAACTGGAATAAGACAGGGATGCCCTCTTTCACCACTCCTATTTAACATAATTCTTGAAGCCCTAGCCAGAGCAATTAGAAAGATGAAAGAAATTAAAGGGATACAGATAGGAAAAAAAGAACTCAAATTATCACTATTTGCAGACGATATGATTCTATACCTAGAAGATCCAAAAATTCCACCAGAAATCTTCTAGATCTAATGAATGAATTCAGCAAAGTAGCTGGATATAAAATCAATACACATAAATCAAAGGCATTTCTGTACATCAGCAACAAATCCTCAGAAAGAGAAACTAGGAAATCCACCCCATTTACTATAGCCTCAAAAAAAAAAAAAAAAAAAAAAAAAAAAATATATATATATATATATATGGGAATCAACTTAACAAAAGAAGAGAAAGACCTCTACAATGAAAACTACAGCATGCTAAAGAAAGAAATTAATGAAGATCTTAGAAGATGGAAAGATCTACTTTTTTCATGGATAGGTAGAACTAATATTGTCAAAATGACCATTCTCCCAAAAGCACTGTACAGATTCAATGCAATGCAATACCAATCAAAATCTCAATATCATTCCCATAGAAATAGAAAAAGCAATCATGAAATTCATCTGGAAAAATAAGAGACCCAAATAGCCAAAGCAATTCTTAGCAAGAAGAATGAAGCGGGTGGCATTACTATTCCAGACCTTAAATTGCATTACAAAGCAATAGTAACAAAAACAGCATGGTGTTGGTATCAAAATAGACTGGTTGACCAATGGTACAGAATAGAAGACACAGAGACGAACCCACACACCTACAGTTATCTTATATTAGACAAAGGTGCCAAAAATGTTCACTGGAGAAAAGATAGTCTCTTCAACAAATGGTGTTGGGAAAACTGGAAATCCTCATGTAATAGAATTAAATTAAATCTCTTTCTCTCACCATGTACAAAACTTAACTCAAAGTGGATCAACGACCTAGGAATTAAACTGGAGACCTTGCACCTAATAGAAGAAAAAGTAGGCCCAAATCTCCATCATGTTGGTTTAGGCTCCAACTTCCTCAATCAGACCCCTATAGCACACGAACTAAAATGAAGAATCGATAAATGGGATGGATTCAAACTAAAAAGCTTCTTCTCAGCAAAAGAAACAATCAGTGAGGTGAATAGAGGTCCTACAGAATGGGAGCAAATCTTTACCACAAGCACATCAGATAGAACACTAACCTCAAGGATTTATAAAGCCCTTAAAAGCTTTAACACACACACACACACACACACACACACACACACACACACAATAACCCAATCAATAAATGGGCCAAGGAACTAAACAGACACTTCTCAGAAGATGATATACAAACAATCAACAAATATATGAAAAATGTTCAACATCTCTAGAGATTAGAGAAATGCAGATCAAAACAACTCTAAGATTTCATCTTACTCCAGTCAGAATGGCAGCTACCAAAAAATCAAACAACAATAAATGCTGGCGAGGATGTGGGGGAAAAGGCACACTCTTCCATTGCTGGTGGAACTGCAAATTGGTGAAGCCAATCTGGAAAGTAGTATGGAGATTCCTAGGAAAACTTGGAATGGAACCACCATTTGACCCAGCTATCCCACTCCCCAGTCTATACCCAAAGGACTTAAAAACAACTTACTACAGGGACACAGCCACATCAATGTTTATAGCAGCACAATTCACAATAGCTAGATTGTGGAACCAACCCCAATGCCCATCAGCAGATGAATGGATAGGGAAACTTTGGTATATATATACACAATGGAACACTACTCAGCACTAAAAGAGAATAAAATCATGGAATTTGAAGGTAAATGGATGGAGTTAGGGAAAATAATGCTAAGTGAAGTTAGCCAATCCCAAAAAAAACCAAAGGTCGAATGATCTCTTTGATAGGTAGATAATAACTTATAAAGGCAAGAGAGAGGGAATAACAGAAATGAAAGAGCTTTAAATAGAACAAAGGGGGGGAGGGAGGGGAGGGGGTAAAGGGATAGGAATAATGGCAGACTAAGTTATCCATGATTACCCTTAATACATCTATGAAGACACAATTGTTGTAAAAATACTTTATATAAAACAGCAACTTGAAAAATTGTGCTCTTTATATGTAATATGAAATGAAATGTACTCTGCAAACATGTATAAAAAAATAGAATAATAAAAAAAATTTTAAAAGATTATCAATCACAATAAAATTATAAAAAGTTAAATATAAATCCTAGCCTGAATCTCATTATATTTTTGACAGTATATCATCTTTAAAATGTTGAAAAAATTAATAATACAACTATAGGATAAATGTGTATTGGACATTTATTTAGCTCATTAATAAAGGAAACAGAGGATGCAAAACCGAGATCCAAAGGCAGAAATAGCAAAAACCACCCACAAGTCCAGATCTCAAAAACTAGTTCTTTTCAATAGGCATAAAGCATTTTCCAATTCACTTAAGCTCACAGGTATACACACAATGATGACAACAAAATCCTCAAATATTATTGGGAAACAAAGGAAGGCTTGTCTCATTTTTATCTTGACCTGTGCAGGTAGCACAAGGTGTTAATTAACCATATCACACTCTGCTTAGGTCAGCATACTGAGAGCCAAATAGTGTTGAACAACCACCAGGCCAAAAATTAACTTCCAAAAACAATCCATACAGAATTCAAAATAGCCTCTATTATTCCAGATTTGGGGCTGTTTTAGTCTGAGGCTAAGGAACCAAACCCAAGAAATTCAACTCAATACAGCTCTATAGTGTCTATAAATTAAACTTTCCTCAAAGTCCCTAAAACACAATAAGTTTTCTGGCTTGCCAAAGAGGAAGTAAAGTTATTTATAGTCTACAAGTTCTTAAACACATATCAGACCAATTTTCAGAGACTGTTTTATGGACACAGAGTTCAACTATGATGTACAACCATTGGTTCTTCATGGTAGGCTTGTCAGACTGATAAAATGAGACTTCTCATATATGACATTTCCAGGAATGGTCTTGGGTATACCATCAATTGATATAATTTTACCCTGGTAAAAAGGAGGACATATTATTGTGTCTGCATGATTAACTATATTGTCATTTTTAAAAAGATCAATAAGACTCATGAAAGTATTTGCTCCTCAATTTTGAGGCCTTGGAAGACTCACCATTTAAAACATGTTTCATTTCAATTCATAAAAGTACGGTCTAATAAACTGAGGGGTAGAGAGAGATCTAGAAGAAAGGAAAAGAATTTTCTTAGATATCTATTAGAAAAAAATATTAAAATTAATATCAACAGTTGCATTGCCATCCTTTTCAAATTTTGTGGGTTTTTTTTTAGGGGTTGGGGGCAGGTACTAGGGACTGAACTCAGGGGCACTAAACCACCCAGCCACTTTCCCTGCACCATATATATATATTTTTTTTCTTTTTTCTTTTTTTTTTTTTTTTTTTTTAATTTAGAGACAGTCTCACTGAGTTGCTTAGTACCTCACCATTCTTGAGGCTGGCTTTGAACTTGCAATCCTCTTGTCTCAGCCTCCCAAGCAGCTGGGATTACAGGCATGCGCCACTGTATTTGGCAAAATCTTGGATATTAGGTCAACAGTCTCCTTTTGTAGATTGTCCTCTTTAGACTGAAAATTTATTTAAAGTCCTGAGTCAGTCTTCTGGAACCTTCTGACCATTATCTAAGGTTGACACTTTAAGATTCATATCCTTTACCCATAGCCTGTATCTTGATGTACCAATAGTTAAGAATAAATGGTTGAGTTTGCCATATTAGTTTTCTATTGCTGCATTACCATGATTTTAGCATCTTACAGTGACCTCCACCTGGCTGGGTGAGTTGGCACATGCCTGTAATCCCAGCTGCTCCAGAGGCTGAGGCAAGAGAATTTTGAGTTCAAAGCCCTCAGCAAAAGCAAGGTACTAAGCAACTCTGTAAGACCCTGTCTCTAAATAAAATACAAATAGGGCTAGGGATGCCATGGTACCAAAAAACAAAAACAAACAAAAAACAAAATAACAAAAAACTACAACAACAAAACAAACAAACCAAAAAACAATGACCTCCACTTATTAACATACAGATTTGTATGCCAAGAGTCCTAGTAGGCTCAGCTCCGGTCTCACAATGCTGAAATGAAGGTGGTGACTAGAATGGGCTCCTATCTGGAGGCCCCTATCTGGGGAAGACTCTCATTTACAAGCACCTTTGGATTGTTGACAGAAAGAAGTTCCATAATACTGTGGACCAGAGGACTCTTTGCTGCCTGTCAATCTTGGACTTGTTCTCAGCTCCGAGAGGAAGCCTGTACCTTTGTCACATGCCACACCCATCTTCTAAAAAACAACAGTGAGCCAAATCCTTCTCAAACTTCAACTATTCCCTAACTTTCCCTTGTGCTTCCAGCTGGAGAAATTATGACTTTTTGTGTATGTGGTACTGAGGATTGAACCCAGGGCCTTGTGCACACCAAGTAAGTAAGTGGCATAGTACTAAGCTACATTCCCAGTCCAACTCTCTGCCATTAAAGATTTCCTGTGATTAGATTAGAGATATCTGACTGTTCTCAAGTAACTTTAATTACATCTGCAAATTCTCCTTCATCATATAATATATTTACAGGTCTGTTATTGTATCATTTTCACAGTCCTGAGGATCATAAGAAAATTTTGGTAATAAAAAGTAGCATTTGTAAGATTCTACCCACCATATGGTCCTTTTTCACAAGGTTCTGAGATGTTCTTTTAAGTTTGTAATTTACAGAAAAGCCTTTAAACAAGGAAGAGAGAAAAGAAGAAATCACATGTGGATGATATGACTGAAATTTTCAGTTAATTTATTATAACCAACAATATCAGAACTGGAAAAGAAGAAAACCCTCTGTTACGGTGTCACTCATAACTACTTTACACAGTTTTGTTCAATGTTTCCCTTAAGAGAAAGAACATATTATGGCAATGTGGGCATTGAAGATTCTCCAAGCCTTCCTATAAGGTGTAGTCAATAAAGTATTCTAATTAGTAGCATTAAAAATATAGTATAATTATATTCATAGTATTTAGAGAAGGCAGAGATTGTATTTAACATGCTACTTATTGCTGTGCAGATTTTACAATAGTGTGGAGCTCCTTAAGAAATATTGAGGGGCTGGGGTTTAGCTTAGTGATAAGCACTTACCTAATATGTGTAAGGCTCTATTTTTGATCTGCAATAACACACACACACACACACACACACACACACACAGAGTAAAACAAGCAAAAATAATAATAGCATCCAATTTTTATGAAGTAAAAGAAAAAAAAATTAAAATTATCCATGGCCCTGGGAAATCCCCCAAACAGCAAAATAATGTAAAATACATATTGAAAATATTATTATTTACATTTTAGAATGTGCTCTTGGGAAATTAAAATCAAAAAAGTATTAGTAGACATTTGATTCACTTAAAAAAGAATAATAGATGCCTGAGAAGAGCAAATGGTTTTGTTTGGCTACCTATGAATCAAAGAGGTAATAAAAAAAAAATTTAAAATAAGGATTATGAATTTTTTTTGTAAATGACAAAGGACATTAAAAAAAAAGAACAACAACATAAATTATCAAAAACTATAAAGGTGATATACAAGATTCCTGTCCTCTCAGCAAATTACCCAGAATGACTTTTTACCACCTCTTGTTAAAAGTAGACAGGAATTTCTAAGACTTAATAGCAATTTTAAGAAAGAATAAACCAAATTCTAGTTTTTCATAATTTTAATGTTTGGCAGAGACTCATTCACAACTCCTAATTTAAAAAAAATTATGAATAAATTCATCAGACCTGAGCAAATTTGCAGATTTAACATATTACAATGCTTGTTTTCACAGTTATCATTTGCCAAAAATTAAAAACCAAAACGACTAAAATTTACTTTCTACAAAACTCCTGCAATGGTCTACATCTATTTGAGTTTATTTTTCATTATCTTCTTATACTTTGGGACAGGCATTTTACATTAGGGTGATGCTACTCTCCCTCTCCTGTCAACTAGAACAGTCTCTATTTGTCTTGATTCACAATCACAGTGCTCTACAACTGTTGCTCCTAGTATGGTTTCCATCACCAATATTAATAAAAATTAAAAAATAACTAACTTCCATTGCATAGAAATAATGGAGAGGTAGATAATTGAGAAATTCCCAAGCATTTTAGAAAATCAAAAATGCAATCTGACTTCCAATTTAAGTAAGAGAAATGAGCATACATACTAGCTTGATCCAGAAATATAGCTACCCTTTAACAAATAAAAATTGTTGGCCAGTGTTTCAGTATTCTATAGTACTTAAAAATTATCCAAACAGGCTTGGTGGCACACAACTGTAATCCTAGTGACTTGAGAGACTGAGGCAGGAAGACCACAAATTCCAGGCCAGCCTGAGCAACTTAATGAGACTCTATTTCAAAACAAAAATAGAAAGGATCCAGAATGTTGCTCAGTGGTAGAGCATCCCTGGGCTTGTAAAGGTCCAGTTTCGCTAATTTCCCACAAACCACAAAGAAGCCAGTCAGTAATGTAATACACAGACGGAGTTTATTGACCCAGCTAGCTGGGGTCAATCTTTCCCACAGACATGCAGGAAGCGCAAGACCCCGAACAAAGGAAAGCCTCAGATTATATAGCCTTTACCTACATCATTGCCCGTGCGCAAGAAATTCACCCTGAACAAAGAGAAGCCTCGATTCTTATTAAGGAACTTGGGGCCTAATCCAACATGATGGAAATTGGAGCTTACTTTTTCTTCTATTAGGTGTATTGTCTCTGGTCTAATTCCTAGGTCCTTCATCCACTTTGAATTGAGTTTTGTGCATGGTGAGAGATAAGGGTTTAATTTCATTTTGTTGAATATGGATTTCCAGTTTTCCCAGCACCATTTGTTGAAGAGGCTATCCTTTCTCCACTGTACATTTTTGGCAACTTTGTCTAATATAAGATAGCTGAAATTATATGTATTAGTCTCTGTGTCCTCAATTCAGTACCATTGGTCCACCAGTCTGTTTTGGTGCCAATACCATGCTATTTTTGTTATTATTGCTCCATAGTATAATTTAAAGTCTGGTATGGTGATGCCCCCTGCTTCACTTTTCTTGCTCAGGATTGCTTTGGCTATTCTAGGTCTCTTATTTTTCCATATGAATTTCATGACTGCTTTTTCTATTTCTTTGAAGAATGACATTGGGATTTTGATCGGAATTGCATTAAATCTGTATAATGCTTTTGGTAGTATGGACATTTTGACAATATTGATTCTACCTATCCAAGAGCAAGGTAGGTCTTTCCATCTTCTGAGTTCTTCTATGATTTCTTTCTTTAGTGTTCTATAATTTTCCTTATAGAGGTCTTTCACCTCTAAGAATCCTGTAGTGCAAGAATTATTACCAAGAATTAATGAATGGGATAGATTTAAACTAAAAAGCTTCTTCTCAGCCGGGCGCGGTGGCGCACGCCTGTAATCCCAGCACTTTGGGAGGCTGAGGCAGGAGGATCACAAGTTCAAAGCCAGCCTCAGCAATGGCGAGGCACTTAGCAACTCAGTGAGACCCTGTCTCTAAATAAAATACAAAAAAAGGTCTGGGGATGTGACCCAGTGGTCGAGTGCCCCTGAGTTCAATCCCCGGTACCAAAAAAAAAAAAAAAAAAAAAAAAAAAAAAGCTTCTTCTCAGCAAAAGAAACAATCAGTGAGGTGAATAGAGAGCCAACTAATTGGGAACAAATATTTAATATGTGCACATCAGATAGAGCACTATTTTCTAGAATATATAAAGAACTCAACAAACTTAACACGAAAAAAACAAATAACCCAATCAATAAATGGGCTAAGGAATTGAAAAGACTCTTCTCAGAAGAAGATATACAATTAATCAACAAATACATGAAAAAATGCTCAACATTGCTGGCAATTGGAGAAATGCAAATCAAAACTACTCTAAGATTTCATTTCATGCCAGTCAGAATGGCAGCTATCAAGAACACAAACAACAATAAATGTTGGAGAGGATGTGGGGAAAAAGGCACACTCATACACTGCTGGTGGGACTGCAAAATGGTGCAACCACTATGGAAAGCAGTATGGAGATTTCTTGGAAAACTGGGAATGGAACCACCCTATGACCCAGCTATCCCATTCCTGGGTCTATTCCCAAAGACTTAAAAACAGCATATTACAGTGACACAGCCACTTCAATGTTTATAGCAGCACAATTCACAATAGGTAGGTTGTGGAACCAACCTAGATGTCCCTCAGTAGATGAGTGGATAAAGCAAATGTGGTATATATACAAAATGGAATTTTACTCAGCAATAAAAGAGAATAAAAAAATGGCATTTGCAGGTAAATGGGTGAAGTTGGAGAATATAATGCTAAGTGAAATTAGTCAATCTCAAAAATCCAAATACCGAATGTTTTCTCTGATATAAGGAGGCTAGTTCACAGTGTTGTTGGATGGGGGTACACAGGAGGATTAGAGGAACACTAGAATGGTCAAAGGAAAGGGAGGGAAAGGGAGGGAGCAAGGGGGGGGGGAGGGAGCAAGGGGGGGGGAGAAAAAAAATTGGTGGTTGAATGAGATGGATATCATTATCCTAAATGCATGATTGAAGATCTGAATGGTACTTATATACTTTGTATACAAACAGTTGCATGTAAAAGAGATGCTATATATGTGCATTATGAATTGTAATACATACTACTATTATAAATAAAAAAAGAAAAAGAAAAAAAAAAAACAAACAAAAAACAAAAGAGAAGCCTCGGATTACCTACATCCTTGTTCTAGCCAATAGCCTGCGAGGGCGAAATCCAAATAGCTGGCCTTGGCCTTGAGGCTTAACATCCTAGCTCACCTGGGGGCGGGGGTTTCTATCCTACTATCCTAACATTCCAGCCCGCCTGGGGGGCGGGGGTTACTATCCTAACAGGCTAAATCCCCAGTATTTCCAGAAAAAAAATCCAAATAATGCCAAGTAATTAGTTAGTTTTAATATTAGTTCTAGGTATTGAAGTTAATTAAGGATCATGGAAATTATGCTTAAACTGATACAAAAGATAATTACTACTTTCGTAAAGTTTGTTAGACTTATTATGCAATTTACTTGTCTACATAATTGTTACTTTTTTCTTAAATTGTAAACACTAGCTTGGCACAGTGGCTCATGCCTGTAATGCCAGCAGCTCAGGAGGCTGAGGCAGGAGGATCTTCAGTTCAAAGCCAGCCTCAGAAATAAGGAGGTGCTAAGCAACTCAGTGAGACTGTCCCTAAATAAAATACAAAAAAGGGCTGGGGATGTGGTTCAGTGGTGCCCCTGAGTTCAATCCCCAGTACTAAAATTAAAAAAAAAATTAAAAAATAAAAAATTGAAACACTATATGGGAATAATCTTAGCTTATCTAATCAACAAACAGAAAAAGGAATTAAGGAAATCCAGGTTTAGTCTCTTCACTAGAATACAAACCCAAATCTTAAATAAATAAACCAACAAATAAATGGCATATTTATATTATACTTTCACAGAGAAATGATATAGATATACTGCCATTTTTAAAAACTGAAATATTTAAACTGTTTAATTTGTTTGTAGAGTCACTTTGATTATGTAAACTTGCTTTTCATATGGAAAGGCTTCTTACTTGCCAGTTCTGTGAAAAGAACTTTTTTCTTCAGAATCTAAATGCCTTAAAATTTTAGAACTTCAGTTTTTTTAAATTTTCTGAAAATTATCATAACTTTAGATTCATTTAAGTGTTTGTCCTCAATTAGAAATAAAAACTGAACTCTGTTATTATAACAGACTTTATACCAAATATTTTAATAGCTTCTAGAGCTATAAAAAATATTCCACAAAGCCGGGCATAGTGGTGCATGCCTGTAATCCCACCACTTGGGGGGCTGAGGCAGGAGGATCATGAGTTCAAAGCCAGCCTTAGCAATGGCGAGGCACTTCACAACTCAGTGAGCCCTATCTCCAGTAAAATACAAAAAAGGGCTAGGGATGTGGCCTAGTGGTTGAGTGCCCTTGAATTCAATCCCCAGTACAAAAAAAAAAAAAAAAAAAAAAAATTTCCACACTCTGTCAATGAGCAGCAAGCATGTTTTTTTCCTCCATTACAGACAGGCTGGACACTCATAGCTCCAGCTCTTCAGTTTCTGCTATAGGTCAAAATAAACACAGAAATACACCAAAGTCCTGAGTTCTGACTGTGGCTAAAAGCTTAGTCCTTGTGCTTGATGCCAATCCAATAACAAGGACATGGTTTTGAGAAAAAGGAAAAAGAAGTTTTATTGCTTTGCTAGCAAAGGAGAAACACAGGGGATTCCTGTCCCAAAGGATGTGATTCTGCCCATCAGCAGGAACAGGGAGCTTTTAAGGAGGTGACTCAAAGGCTACATTCCATGTGTTCTCTGTCTGGAGTTGTAATTCACTAGTTAATTTGGGAGACAGTCATTTCTGAGATCTTCTGATACCATCCCCAAAGTCTGGATTACTTCCTTCCTATGGTGGGTGTGTACTCAGGGACAGATAACACTGTCTAGGATGGGGAAGAAAGGTAAATCCTGTTTCCCCTGAAATGAGGGAGGGGAAGAGATTAGGGAGAAGCAGGGAGAGAGAAAGCAAAGAAACATGTCCATTTAAAAATAAATTGCAGTGGCAGAGCAGCAAGGGTATATTCAAAGCATAAAGTGGACCACTGTTGTTACATGACCTCAAAGAACTCTTCTCTGTTCCGAAGGGAATGAAATATTTTTGTGGTTGATCTGAGTTTACAAATAGACAATCTGACAAACAAACAAAAAGCCTTTAAATATGCATGATTCTCCATCATCTCTTACCTAATAGAAAACACCCTTATCTACTCGACAGAGATTGGGGCTTCAGCTAAAGGGGATTATTGGGGCTTCAGCTGAAGGGAGACAGCACTGACTAAGAGAGTAGGCTGCTCCCTGAGCAAAGCAAACTTTTAATGAATTACTTGGGTGGACTAGGGTCTGTTAATTTTCAGCAGCCAGGAGCACAGCTCCAAAGGATGTTTCTTCTTGTGTGAGCATGGATCCCTGGGAATTCATGGTCAACTTGTATTCTTGAGGCTGGTACTATCATCCTGGACAAATATCCCAGCCATGTGGCTCCATGTGGGCCTTCCTGTAGGGATGAAAGACTTTAGTGATTGGGCTACTCTAACTGCTGAAAAAGGGTGGCATAGAAGAAAAGACATAGCAGCTTCAATAGGCTATCAACATAGCTGCATGCAGAGCTGAGTAGAACTTCACCCAAAAGTTAAGGTAACAAAGGTATAGAGATAATGTGAAGACACAAGTCACATTCCAGTCACCCATCAGACATTTGCAGGTCCAAAGAAAGAGTCAGTGTTAAAAACGTAACTTGAGCTCTTTCTTGTAAGTGCCTTTATTAAAGAAAACTGAAACTTAAGGCTATCCAATCAGAAGCCATCAACTAACTTAGAGTTATTATAACAAGGGACTCTCCAACAGGATAAGCCAAATAAGGCAACTGCATAACCACAACCAATCAAACATTTTCTTTGCTTCCCTTCCCTATTTGCACTATAAAAGCTGTCCCCAAGCTACCTCTGATTTAGAGTTGCCTGTTTCATAAATCATTGTTTGCTCAAATAAACTTTAAAATTTTATTGTGAACTACAAAAAAAGTCAGTGTTTTCAGCAAACACGACTTTCAAGTCCCCCAAAAGTACCTTAAGCAACTGTTATCATCATAACCCACACATTAGAGGTGTTAATCCACTAGCAAAGCTAGTGGAAAATAACAAGGCATTGCCCAGCTCTGTGACCTCCAAAATCAGTGATCTTTAAATTGTCTGAAATTAAGTAATGCTAGGTTTATTTTGATTTTTCCCTGGTAGCCATTTCATCTTGTGCTTGTGTAGCTCCATCAGGGTCTCAGGATGAGTCTGTTGAAAAAATGCACAAAGGTAAAGAGGCAGCATGCTATGCTACAGGGCTAAGTTTTTCGCACCCAGAGGTTATTTTGTTGTCCCAACCCTTTTGTATGCCCACAGTAGTTCCTGACTGTCTTAAGACCATAACCAGACTCTCCTCTATTACAGCTACTAATAGGCAATAAATTATTGACTGTGCATGAATCAGATTTGCAGATACAGAAGACACTCTCTCAAGTAGTTGAAAATAGCTGTGTATTTTGATACTGCTGTGGTTTGGATGTAACACAAAGATGTATGTGTTAAAAGCTTGCTCTTCAGCTGATGATACTATTGAGAAATGTTGAAGACTTTAATACATTGACTCAGGAGAGGGAAGTTAGGTCATTTAGGTCACTGCGGGTATGCCCTTAAAGAGGATATTAAGATTCTAGCCCCTATTTGCTCTTGTTTGCTTCTCAGTGGCTTTGAGGTGAGCAACTTTGCTCTCCATGTGTCCCCTTGATGATGTTCTGCTTCCCCTCAGGCCCAAAGCAATGGGGCCAAAATAAATGGACTGAAACCCCCTAGAAAGGTGATCCAAAATAAATCCTTCCTCCTTATAAGTTGGTAGTCTCAAGTATATTTTGTCACAGCAACAAAATGCCAACTAACACAGATACCCAGTCATTTTTGCATCTGCCTGTGGAAAGAGATATAACTTTTCACATACAAGACAAGGCATGGTGGACTGGTGGACTCTGCCAAAAACAAGAAACAAAAACAAGCCCAGAATCAGAAAACATAACCCAAGAAGCAGAGACCTAACAAAGGTAAAGTTCTAATGCTAGTAGGGATTCACTCAGGAAACAAGAAATCCCAAGCTGAAACAGCTTGGGGGCTGCACTTTTGTACAATGAGTTATCATTGATGCTGGCTGGGGAACCTCCTTTGGGTAACTCAATATGACAATTTCCAAAACCGTTAAAGCATACTTAAAAAAAAAAAAAAAAAACTTTTAAATGGCTTTCATTTGAATATAGAATAAACATATCATACATTTATTTAACTTATTACTAAAGAGTGGCTGATATGTATGATTTCAGGAGCACATGAAGATGCACTAAAGAAAGAAAGAATGTTGGAATAAGCTTGCTAGGTAAGATACAAAACTAGTAACGACCTAGAGGGAATCAAATAATAATCTTATTATTAATCAAATAATAATAGTTTATCAAACAAAGGAACATTTTCCTCAGAGTTAACTTATCTTTTGGTGGACTTGATAAGCAAGGAAGTTCCAGTATGACATGAAAGGAAACATAAAATCCTTTTTGCTTCATTTCCAATGTTTGTATAATTTTTCTTTTCCTTAGAATCTTAGAGAGCAAGATTGGAAATCTGACCATAGGGTTAGAGAGGGATTGAATTGATATGAGTAATATTGGGTTTTATGGTAAAGAGAGAGCATTAAAAAAAATCAGGATAGGAATATAAAAATCTACTGTTTATCAAGTTAAAAATTTATTTTTCATTTTAAGGATATAAGCATATCTTCTATACCAATGTAAATTTTTTTTCTTATTAAATTCAAACAGATACCCATAAAAAGCCAACACTAAGTGAAATCATACTATTAAAATAATAAGTAAGTTCTTTAGGATCTTATCTTAAATAAAAATGAAAGAGTATACTCATTGTTAATGTCTGTCTCTAATTTTTAATTCACAACTGTATTTATCCCTACAATAATCCACAGAACACAAAATGATCCACATTAGAATAGAACAAATATTGTTGTTATAAAAAGATTTTTGAAAATGTTTGAAATGCTTATATTTATGGAGAGCCATCACGTAAGTTGTGGTATCAAAAAAGCATCTTTCTTTGTTGGGAAAGATGATGTTCTTAATTGCTCTCAGTAGACAATTAGCAATAAATTGTGATTCAAATAGAGCTGATGAAATTACATTACTTTATATCTATATTTTTATTCCATATCCTGTTGTCCATAATTCACTGTCAAGTTAGAGATCATACAAAGTGACCCATGCCCAGTGGAATGTATGGCCTAGGAAAAGAATATGTGGCACTGGACTTCTTCATTGTCTTTTCTCCAGAAATGTATGTTTTAGAGAACTGTGTCTATGAGATTTTTGTCAGATTGATACCATATACAAAGAGAGAATTTGATGTGCCCGAATGAAATGATAATTCATTTCATCTACTGAGAGCAATTAAGAACATCATTTTTGCCAACAAAGAATTCATTTCATTTCCAGGGATTGGCAAACATTTTTTGAATGTATTCAGAGAATGACTACTTGAGACACATCAAAACTCTGAAAAAGGCCTCTGTATGTTCACAACAATGATTAGTGTTTAGTAATTGTCACACAAAGAAAAATCCATTTACCTCTCCATTGGATTTTTCCATGTATAAACTCATGTATTTACATTTTGTGTCTCCCTGTATAATATTTCCACAGTGTTTCAATTTGTCCCTGAACATACTATGTGAAGAGAACTAGCTCTATGAAGATGTTTGTACCAAACAATGACAGTATACTAGTTCTTGTGTATATAGATAAGGTTTTGCATTTGTATTTGTTTATTTGAGTTTGTTTATATGCTACCTGTGTTTTACTAAATGCTCACCAATAACAAACATCTGGGTGTGGCATGACTTTTTTTTTCCCCACTTATATTGCAACATATCAGAGATGTTAAAGGCTCAAGAAAACATATCCCAAAGTATTATATTACAACATGCTTAATCCTAGTATTAACATAAAAGACCACTCTTTGCAGAAATATTGCATACATTCTCAAGATTCACTAATCTTTCCACTGATTTTTTTTTCTTTAAATTGGAAAAGGAAGCTAACCTCTGACAATATGATTAAAATCAGTCACCTTAAATTGTGGAACAGTTGGTATAAACGTTAATTTCCTGTAAACACTGGTTTAGCTGCATTCATTACATTTTCACACTTTTCTTCTACCCCCTCCCTTCTCTCTCCGTTTCCCTCTCCTTCTCCTTCGTTTTTGGTACCAGGGATTGAACCCAGAGGTGCTTGACCACCAAGCCACATCCCCATCCCTTTTTCTTTTTTAATTTTGAGACAGGTTCTCACTAAGTTGCTAAGGGCCTTGCTAAGTTGCTGGGGCTGGCTTTGAACTTGTGATCCTCCTGCCTCAGCCTCCTGAGTTGCTGGGATTCTAGGCGTTTGCCACTGTGCCCGGCCAAATCATCCATTTCTTTATTAACTTTTTTTTTTCTTGTCTAGTTAATTAGAACTAAATGTAGGGTGGGGATATAGGTCAGTTGGTAGAGTGCTTGCTTCGCATGCACCACAAAAAAAAAAAAAAGAAAAAGAAAAGAAAAGAACTAGATGTACTAAATGTAATGATACATTTCTCTTTTTTGTTTCAGTAAAAATTTGTATAGATGCCATGGCTTTTGTTTTAAAAGAGAGAAATCAATACAAGAGAACCATAAATAACTTTAGAAGGCATTTAGAATAAAAAGGAAAAAGAAATGATTCATACACTTGAAAAAAAATGGCGTTTCGGTTTTGTGGTTTGGTTTTTTTGGTAAGATGCAGATGCAGGCAACTGTCAAAGTGCTGCTGCTGCTTCTTCTTCTTCTTCTTCTTCTTCTTCTTCTTCTTCTTCTTCTTCTTCTTTTTCTTTTTGGTGCTTGGAATGGAACCCAGGGGGACTTTAACACTGAGCCATATCCCCAGTCCTTTTTATGTTTTATTTTGAGACAAGGTCTCACTAAGTTGCTAAAGGCCTCTCTGAACTGCTGAGGCTGGCTTAGAACTTGGAATTTTCATTCTTTTTGCCTCACTGTCTGGAGTTGCTGGTATTACAGGTGTTCACTACCAAGCCCAGTTTGAGTGTTTTTTTTGTATTTTTTTTAAAGAGCTTTTTAGTAGTTGGGTTCACCCTGACATACTTACACATGTATAGAAATCTACTTAATAATAACACCCCTGCCCTCTGGGGGGGGGGGGAATTTTTTTTAAAGACATCAAAGAAAACTACCCTTACATTCTCAGAAAAACCTTTCCCAATTTACAGCAAAACTCTGTCAAGTTCACTGCCAAGAGAGCTGGAAGGGGACAGATAAGCAAGGAGGGTAAGGATGGGAACAGCTGCACAGAATCAATAGAATCTGGTACTGACTTTCTCACTCTTTTTTTCTTCCCAAACTGAAAGAAGTAGTGGTGACTGTCCTTTTCTCTGCCCTATCAAGAATAACCACATTCTGTTTGATGCTTCTGTGAGCTTAATGGAAGGCTAGTTGAATCATTCTAATCCTCATGAGCTCCCTCCCTGTGGGCAATGTGGCAGGAGGGAGTGAAGCAATGCTGCTAATCCAAGTGTCACTTTTAAATGATTCAATCTTTTTCAGGTACATGTTCAGTTTTTCAAATTTCTGTCTCTCCAGTATGGCCTCTGGGTGTGTTAGGGCTTGTGTGAACTCAGAGAACAAAGGGTAAATGGCACCAGAGAGCCACATGGGAGCTATCTAAGGATCCTGCTGGGCCGGGCTGATCTCTGTCCCTGTTACCACTGTAACACAGCAGGATGCTTAGTACAGCTCTTGGGCTCAGCTCTTTATCCTGACCCTAGGCCTGATTCTCTCAGCACCCTCTGGAAACTTCTGGCCAAGAAATTACATAAAGGCAGGGACATCAAGTTGGACTCACTCTCCAAGGGCACCCCACTGCATTACATTGGAATGTCCCGGCCCTGCCTCTCATAGTGGAGGCCTAAGGACACAGGCCATTTCCCTCAGTGTTCTCAGACTCTTGCTTTCCTGAGTTTTTCTAATACATTTACCTTTTCTGGAATTTCCAACTGTTAAGAGAAGACACACAGGTGAGCACTTCCTTCTGCCTCTGACGGTTTCCCCCAGGCACTTCCCTAGTCTGGGAGAGGTGAGCTTTCTCCTTCCGTTTCCTCTTTGGCAAGAACCCAGACCCAGCCCGCGTGGTGGCACACACCTGTAATCCCAGCATTTGGGAGGCTGAGACAGGAGGATCACGAGTTCAAAGCCAGCCTCAGCAATGGCGAGGCACTTAGCAACTCAGTGAGACCCTGTCTCTAATAAAATTCAAAAAAGGGCTGGGAATGTGGCCCAGTGGTCTAGTGCCCCTGAGTTCAATCCCCGGCACCAAAACTAAAAAGAAAAAAAAAAAAAAAAAAAGAACCCAAACACAGCCACAGCCTCTGAAGAAACACTTGGCTAGTAGTCAGCTTAGCCTTGAGGTAGGGGTTATGTGTTTCTCTACTAACTGGAAGAAAAGCTGAGATCTGGGGATCTCAGGCATATGCTCAAAATGCAAGCTGCTGTGTTACCAGGGTCTGGAGATGACTAAGCATGGAGACACATTGCCATAATGTAAAATACAGTATTTCTGTTACAGACATTTAACTGTTGCTTTTGAAAGTAGAGTAAGAATATTTTGGGGGAAGATCATACAATAGATTATTTTTTGTTCCTCTAAAAACATGAATGAGGTTATGGGTTACGTGAAAATGAGAACTCTGAGTAAATAAGTTTCAATGTGCCTCAAATGCTTAAATTTTATGCATTATAAAATCACATTCACTCACAGTAATCCATTCATTTAACAAAGTGCTAGAGCTAGAACGAATTAAAAAGCAATCCGAGCCTCTGCACTTACAGAATTTTGATTTGAGGCAGGAAGATGTACACTATAGAACAATGTAGTCATAAAATACATATGCTTAGAGCTTCATTATGCTACCACGGGAGCCATGTAAGAATAATTTCCAAGGTAACATTATTAAGTGGCCTTATTTGAGACACAGAGATTCTTTCAGTTGGGTTAAGTTGCTATGGAAACATATTTTTCATCTCCTGGTTTGGGGGAATGAAGACACTAAAATGTCTTTTGTGACCACTGCAATGATCAGTCATTTCTACGTCCAAGGTAAAGAGGCTGGTAATATGTTTTGCTA
The DNA here is from genome assembly GCA_025594165.1 of Tamias sibiricus. Lineage (NCBI taxonomy): Eukaryota > Metazoa > Chordata > Mammalia > Rodentia > Sciuridae > Tamias > Tamias sibiricus. The sequence continues at coordinate 127,934,592 of CM046660.1, forward strand.
AAATTAATTTTTTTAAGTTTTGGTGAGGCATCCCCTATTACAATAATTCATGCTTGCTCAATTTTAGCTGTAATTATTTGTTCAATGCCATCACATGCAAGGTTGTGTAAACCAAACATTAACAGATTTAAGGTTAGTAATGGGAAGGATAAGTAAAGACATTGGTTTGAAAGCTGGAGGTCTAAGTTAATCAAAAGACAATGATGGGGCTGGGGTTGTGGCTCAGTGGTAGAGCGCTCGCCTAGCATGTGCATGGCCTGGGGTTTGATCCTCAGCACCACATAAAAATAAAACACATTGTGTACAACAAAAGCAAATAAATAAATATTAAATAAAAAATAAAATTAGAAAAGACAAGACTTCTTGATAGTGGGTTGCAGGAAAATACTGAACTTGTGAACTTTAATAATTTTTTAACTTGTGAACTCTAACAATTTTTTCATAATTTAAATATTTAAGATATGTCTTGGAGATATGAAAATGGGAAAAAAATTGAGAGCTTTGGAAATTATCAAAAACAGATGCTAGGTAAAGTCATGAAAGTAAATAAGCTTCTTCAAACTGCAGATTAAAACTGAAAAATACAGAAGTGTTATGAATGAACCCACAAATGGGAAAAACAATTTAGTCAGAAAAAACATTTTCATTAATTTGAAAATAATTTTTTAACTATCTGCCAAACACTAGTGGAGTGCTACAAATAAAATATAGCAGGATCTTAATTTTCAGTGCTGGAGATGAACCCAGGGCTTAATGAGTGCTATGCAAGTGCTCTACCATTGAGCTACATCCCCAACCCTATTAATAAAATAATTTATATTTTTATCTGACAAGGGCTCATGACTAAAATGAGCATATTTATTTTTACTTTCTCTCTCTTAAGGAGGACTCCTAGGTTCCTTGGTTCTCAGTTCTGATTTTCTGGAGGTAGGTGGGGAGACACTATTATTTTGCTCTCGAAGGTTATGTTCATAAGAGAATTAAATGGGATTATTCAAGAAAGGGAAGGGCACCAATGTTGGTGCTTTGAGCTGGAATGGGAAAGTGCTCTAAGCCCTTTGGTCCCTAAACTGAGAGAAGAACTTGTATTGTAAAATTTATTTAAGTGAGAGCAGATAGTATACCAGGCTTGCTGATCACAGAAAGAACCTGTGAGTATGTCTCCCGACTCATGCTGAGGAGCCACAGTCCTTCACAGCAGCAGGAGCCTGAGCAGAAAGAATCTGTAATAATACTCCTGACGAAAGCAAGCCAAGGAAAAGTCCCTCCCTAATTTTATTGTTGCCTGAGACCATGTGTTCTGCTCCAAGTAGTGGGAACTGGTGCAGGGATAAGCCAAAAGTTGACTCATGATAGATTCCCCTCCATGTGGGATGGGAAGGTTGGAAGAGATCCAATTTGGTTCATAAAAATTAAGGAAATGTGACTTTTTTCCTCTATAATCCCCCTTCAGTTACACAAAGTGAATTAAGACACGATGCCTTCAGACAAGTATGGTGTCTAGATAAATATATGTGTAGATAGCAATGGTGTGGTGCAGGCTGTGCACAGGATACAAGAGAAGAATGACATCACTCAAGAAAAGTAAGAGGAAAAGCATCAAACACCCAAAATGATGGCTGTTAACATTTTGACATATTTAAGTTGTAAAGAGGAATCTGCTTTTTCTGACCTACTTAGCCTTTGGTGGATCTTTCTTTTTGTCCACAATAATATTGAGACAATGAAACAAATTTTTTTATTGCAACTATACTTGTCCTTTGTAATTTGGAAGCATGTCACAACTAAAGGCACAAACATAAAAAGAAGTGACATGTTCTAAATTCCACCAGGCTATTTTAGTAAATATTTGCTATTTCATAATCAGGTAAAAAGTTCACTTCTTTAAATAAGATTTTAAACTTCGACCAGCATCTCATTTGTGTTTTGCCCACTTGAGAACTGTAAATCCTTCAGATCTAACCTATAATTGTAAGAGGATGAAAATGAAAGGAAAGAGGCAGAGAAATAACTCACCAAAGACACTTGCGTCATGCCATAAAGAAAGGAAGCACACTAATGGAATCTTTGCATTGAAGAATTCTAGAAGTTGTACTGAGCACCTACAGACTCCTTTGTAGACTAATAGAGAAAAAATTCCAGGCCTCTACCTCCCATCAACCCAACCCGCAGCTGTAGGAGATTGAACTGGAGCTGATGGAGGGAAGTAAAGAGAGAAAAGGATGGGAAGTGTTGATTCCTAGAGGGAACAGAATTGGTTTATCTTTCTGTGTCCTACAATATAAATACTTCTGCCTCAAGGCCCTGGTGTGTGGAATTACAGACAATGCACAGTGACATCAAGCGGACTTAAATTTGTGAGAGAAGAATTAATCTTCATTGCTGGCAGGCTTCTTTTATTATTTATTTTCATAAAATTTTGCAATAATTAATATTTTTTAAAAAAATGCTGAAACACATAAGGAGCATCTAGACAACTGCTCTGAGAGACATGTTCCTAGTGCCACTGGCTATTTATGTGTCACTGATGTGCCAGGTTATTTTATCTTTGTGCACCATAGCATAATTACATGGTCATGAGGTAGGAGAGAGGCGGCTGAACTGGAAGGCACCTCATCTTGCTGTCTTGCGGTTATAAAATAGAAAAATAAGTTTGCCTTAAGTCAGGTAAAGGATTTAAAAGTTATAGGTATGCATATACAACATATATAGCTAATAAAAATATATTAGCTATGAGGTAGACACCTGGTTTTGTCTTAATAGAATTCTAGTTTGTTCCTGCAAAAAGTTAATAACTAAACAATGTGGATACTTATTATGGGGGAGATTATTATCCCAAACTACAGATAAAGTTATACCAGGATTAGCTTTGGTTGTGTTAGAGTCATTTATGGTATAAATATTTACATAACTTATAGGCAAACAAAAGACTGGTTCTCTTGGTTACCCAAGATACATATCAGAATTGGCCTGTTTTCCTGGTACAATTTTCTAGTTCTGAATCATGATTTTTCATATTTATGTTAAATACCAGTAATCATAAATTGGCAGGTACAAATCAGCGTTGGTGTAAATATGACTCATTTTCACATGTATCCTGCACACAGCAAGAATCTTTTGGTGAGGGAAATGTTCAAGTTGGAAGAAATAGGGTATTGAGCTTGAGGGTCAGAAACATCTGCCTGAGTTTATCACTGACTTAACTTTCTGAATCCTTGGAGCTAGACAAGTTTGCTTACTTATTAACTATACAGTAAATATAAAGTAATATTTGCACAACTTTGCTTTCTCAAATAGATAATGCCTCATGTGCTACAGTACCACATAAAGAAAAGTTATCATAATCTCTCTTAATGAAGTGTCTCTGTGTGTAATAACACTGTTGAGCAATTATCAAGTATATTTTTTAATTTAAATTTATTTTTCAGTTGATACATAAAAATATAACATTTGTACATACTATGGAGTTATATATTTTTAGTAAAAGTTCCTTTTTACTTATGATAAATTAATATTACACATTTATTTAATGGGAAAAATATCAAAAGGGCAAGAAGGCACCCAGAAGGTTTTTTATTGTGTTATGAAGAAAACCTTAAGTAGAGCTACAGATTAAAATAACAATTCCTTTTAATTATATGAGTTCAGTATTGAGACTAGTAGATTTGAGACAAATCTTGGTAACAGAAAGAAGTTCAATGAACTTCTTGAGAAAGGTTAGGCCCTTCTCTAATATAGATCAGTGATTTGGGTTATAAATGAATGCAGTGACCACTGTGGAACATTTCACTGCACAACCTTTGAAGTTACATCATAGTAAAAGTGTGGGTATGTTCAGTAAAAAAATGGACAGCTATGGAATGTATTTGGTGGCATTAAGCCCAGAATTATGCAATATGTTCAACTGTATACTTAACCTAATCAGAAGTTGGAAAGGAATAAACGTCATTCCTCTTTTGTCTGGCCAATGCTTCCTTTATTTAAATGTCTAATGTAAATGCATTCGTGAACATTTGATGAAAACACACTAAAATGAGTTTGTAACAGAAATGAAAATGTTTGGTGAAGGATCTGTCCTTTGTCTACTGTAGGCCATGGCCTTCTTTGCTTTGATGTTGAAATGCTCTGAGTCAGCTACTACGATTTATACAAAAAACTCACAACCTCTTTTAGTAAGAGCCTACTAAAATGTCTTCTTTTGCCTTGTATTTGTGAAAGAAAAAGATCCTGGTGGCTTACCCTTGTTATTTACTGGTGTACATACCAAGTATATAAAGTACTTTTTACAATAGTGAATATAAACTTTCTCATCAGTAAAATTAAGGTAATAATGTTAACAAGACTTTGTTTTATAATTATTAAATGAAATATTATCTATAAAGTACTCAATAGAGTTCCTGGAACCTAGCAAAGTCTCACACATTTGGTAGTTACTGTTTTTATTTTCTTGATTTCTTTGCAGAAGACAGAGATAACTTGAGATTGATTGAAAGAATCCTGAAGATTGCTTGAAGAATAAAGTGCAAAACAGCCAACTTAGAAGAATCAAATGTTCTTTTTGAGACTATACTTTCCAGTGTTGGTAGGCACTATCTATTACAGTTCATTGTGCATTTGTATTATGCACGGTTGCATCAGAGCTTTCTGTTCCTACATGCAGCTCTTTCAAGTGCTGAACCCAAGTTTCCCTTAGATCATAGTTCTCTGAGTGCAGCCCCAATCTGTCAGCACAGAGCTGGTCAACAAGGACAAATCTGAATTCTTTTAAGGAGTCACAGCTTGCAAAATTGGTTGAACATGGAAATTTCTTAAATGGAAATTCTCCACTATTTTTCTAAGTTTTCAAATATGGTAAGACAGTGATATTGAAGGAATCTTAAAGATTTTATGAAAATTGATTTGCTTTTTCCCCATAGGACTTTCTCTCCTAGGGATCATAAATATCTGAATAACTTGAGTTTGAAACTAATATATGCATGATTCTACATTTTTGCCTCAAGCTCATTACATGTTCTAGAGAGAAAATCTTCATAGTTTACATGGCTAGTTTTTAATATCCTTGTGAGTTTGTATCTTCTGAGGGTCATTTTTGGGGTACTTTGCCTAGAGATCAAGCAATGGTGATCCAGAAAAAAGAGGTAAAACAGCACAAACTAGAAGAGACATTGAGATGAAGAAATGTAAAGACAAAGAGATGAGATTCTAAAATGTTATAGAACAAATTAATTTCTAATGTCAAGCAATTTAAAGAGTGCTTTCTTTTCATTTTAGCTACCACGAAGTAATATCAATGAAAATTCACTATAAATTACATAATTCTGAACTTTAATCACTATGAAACATTAATGTACATAAGTTTTTTTTTAAAAAGGCTTCATTTAACTTTCCCCCAAAAAAGCCTGGTTTAGGAAGACAGCAATCTCTTTTGACCTTTCTTCAGTATGTATCAAACTCTGAAGGCTGTCTCCTGAATATTTAATACTTAAATAATATTTAAAATATTACTACATATTTTTAAAATTATCACCTATAAAATGAACCAAGTCTTTTGCATAATATACATAGGTCATCCTTTAATTCAGGATCCTCCTTGGGGTTTGACAACATTGCATTCAGTTTTCTAACAAATACTTCTTTAGACCAGGCTCTATGTTGCCTCTCAAACTAATAGATCATTCAACCACTACACTTTAACTCATGCGGTTTCAGAGTCAAAAATGCCTAGACAGATTTTATCTATGCAAGTTCACATCTATGCTGACCTTGCTCCTTAACAAAGCATCCCCTGGACTTCTTTCTTGGAGCTTGTTGAGTGTTTGTTTTCTGAGCCACCCATTGCACTTAAGGATTTGTTTGCTACTGCTTTCCTGAGTATGTCTCACCACACTGGTGAAAGGCAGCAGGCTGCTTGAAGGCAGCCCTTTGTCCTAGTTTTTACATGTGATGGACCTAATTACCCTGTTCAGCCCCAGGCACACTGGCTTCCTTAAGAAGTTCTGTCTACAGTCAGGAGTCTCATAATCACCTGGTATATTCCCTAATTTCTGTCTCAGTAGAGACAAATCAGTGGCAATATTTTTGTTGTTATTTTTAAACTAAGGCTTAGCTCAGAGGTTCTCATATTTTGAGCTGGAGGGTAGGGCTGGAGAGTATGTGAAGCTTAGGAATCAATATTTTTAACATGTATATCCAGTTGTTTTTTTGCTCAGACAGATTTTTAAAAATTGGAAAGGAATTATTATCATTATCATATTCATGACTTTATTTTATATTCTTTTTCTTTTCTTTTTTTTTTTTTGGGGGGGGTTGGTTCCAGAAATTGAATCCAGGGGCACTTACCTAGTGAGCTGCATCTCCAGCCCTTTTTTATTTTTAGATGGAACTCGATAAGTTGCTAAGACTACTTTGAATTTGCAGTCCTCCTGCCTCAGCCTCCCAAGCTTCTGCAAGCACACCTGGCTATTTTTTTCTTTGAACCACTCCCTTAAGCAAAAAAAAAAAAAAAAATTTTTTTTTTTTTTTTTTTTGGTACCGGGGGTTGAACTCAGGGGCACTGGGCCACATCCCCAGCACTTTTTTGTATTTTATTAGAGACAGGGTCTCACTGAGTTGCTATGTGCCTCACCGTTGCTGAGGCTGGCTTTGAACTCGTGATCCTCCTGCCTCAGCCTCCCAAGTGCTGGGATTACAGGCGTGTGCCACTGCTCCCGGCTTTAAGCAAAAATTTTAAATATAACTAGTGACTAAAGATAGTCTAAACCATTTTGAATTTATATTAACCTATTGGCTCTGGGAGTCTGAACAGTTTTAAAAAGTGATTTATCCATTTATCCTTTCTTAAAGAATTTAAAAATATATTGTTGATCTTGAGACCCATTTCAATGTCTAACAACCTTCAAAAATAGTAGTGATGTTATTCTGATATGACTTCTTACTTTCTTTTTTTTTTTTTTTTTTTTTGTTTGTTTGTTTATGTTTTTCTGAGGATTAAACACATGACTTTGGGAATCCTAGGCAAATTTTCACCACTGAGCTACATTCCCAGTCTTTATTATGGTTCTGGGGATTGAACCCAGGAGCACTTTGCTACCACCATGCCTGGCAAGAGGATTGATTGTTTAAAAGAGAAATTTAAAGAATGTTCAAATGTAGTTCTGTTTTATTTTTTATAAGTGATTCTAATATCTTTGTTGTTAATAACATTAACATAAAATAACTGGAAAATACTTATGTTTCTTAAGTAATTTTAAAATAGTACTTGGTATTAACAAAAGCTAATTGTGTTCTCTACAAAAAGTGTAAAGACTTAAGCACTTTAGTTCCACCAATTTGTGTGTGCTTGGGGTAATTATGTAATAAATTTGAGCTATAGTTTGTTCATCTTCAAGAGAAGAATATTTATGCCTCCTTGTAGCCCTATAAGCAGGTTGCAAGAATTAATTACATCCTTACAATTTATAGAGCTCTTTAGCACCTTATAAATAAATATAAGAAATACCCAATGTATTATTTCTATAATATTGGTAGGGGATTTTTCTCTTTATGGCTTGTTGGATGGCACTTGTACATTATGTATTTAATAAATTACTTTTATAGAATTTTAAGATTCTTTATATTTTATTATATTTTCCTGTTTCATACACACACACACACACACACACACACACACACATATATATATACATACACACATATATATATATATATATTTTTTTTTTTTTTTTTTGTACTGGGGATTGAACTCAGAGGCACTCGACCATTGGGCCACATCCCCAGTCCTTTTTTGTATTTTATTAGAGACAGGGTCTCACTGAGTTGCTAAGTGCCTAGTCATTGCTGAGGCTGGCTTTGAACTCATGATCCTCCTGCCTCAGCCTCCCAAGTGCTGGGATTACAGGCCTGCACCCAGCTCTGTTTCATATTTCTAAGCAGTACTTTTTAAGAGGAAATTATAATTGGAATGCTACCTCTAGTAATCTTGTTAAATAACACAACTCTGAAAAGCAAAGATTTTTCAATTTGTAGGGTATCTATTGGTCTGATTTCCCATTTAGGGCAGGTACCATCTATATCATGCTTGAAAAATGGTCATCTAGGCCAGGCGCAGTGGAGCACGCTTGTAATCCCAGCACTTGGGAGGCTGAGGCAGGAGGATAGAGAGTTCAAAGCCATTCCCTTAAGCAAATGGCAAGGCACTTAGCAACTCAGTGAGACCCTGTCTCTAATAAAATACAAAAAAGGGCTGGGGATGTGGCCCAGAGGTCGAGTGCCCCTGAGTTCAATCCCTGGTACAAAAAAAAAAAAAGGTCATCTAAATCCTATTTCACTTTCCCTCAGGGAACTGGAAAAAAAGCAATGCTTTCCATTTCAAAATTCCCAAATAAACATGCAATGGAAACTAACAAAGTAAAAAGTTTATTATTAAAAAATATCTTAAAAATCAACATACTTCTAGCAAGATTAATAAAAATAAAAGAAGACAATAGATTTGGGATGAAAAAAGTGAGATCATTACAGATGTCTTAGAGTAAAAAAGAGTATATTATTATGGACCTTATGGGGCTGATTTCAGAAACTTTTATTAAATTAGAATGAAAAGATAAGTATACTGAAGGAGAAATGGAAATTAGACCTCCACTGAGAGTGGCTAATATACTCAATTTCAATGCTAAAGTCTTAGATTTCCTTTTAAGTTATACACAAAAATGAACACAAGCCGGCACACACCTAGAATCCCAGCTACTCAGAAGGCTGAGGCAGGAGGATCCACAAGTTGGAGATCAGCCTAGGAAATTTAAAAAGACCCAGTCTCAAAGCAATATCAAAAGAACTGGGGATGTAGCTCAGTGGTAGTGTTTGCCTACCATGTGTGAGGCCCTGAGTTCAATCCCTAGTACAGCAAACAAACAGGTAGTTTATGGTAACTAAAAGGACATTATAAGATGCATATAAATCTAAAACTTCAAGTATAAATCAGAATAAAAGCTATGAGGTGGTTCTAAATTTGATTTTAAAAAAAAAAAAAATCTCACTTGCTGCATTGCTGGCAATGGAACCCAAGGTCTTGCATTTGGTAAGCAAGCTCTTCTCTATTGAATTGTATCCCCAGACCCTATAAAGTGACTGATTCTGATTCTAATTTTTTTTCTTAGTTGAGATTTTACTATGTTTGTGTGTATGTGCACATGTGTCGTGTCAGAGACTGAATGCAGGACTTCACACATACTAAATACGTGCTCTCCCACTGAGTTACAATCCCAACTCTTTACTACACTTAAAATAACTTTAATTATTGAGAAGAAGTATTCAAGAAGCATGTCTTGAGGAATAGTGGCTACTCAGCCTTGAATAACAATAATTACCAATTGAGTACATTAGAGTATCTTTCATACAGAGAATAAAATTCAGAGAATTGGTAACTAGAGGCAATAAATTCAAAGTTTTCCATTTTAAATAATTTGATTATTTTTAGTTTCTTACTGAAATGTGATTATGAAATATGTTTATTTTTTACACTGTATAGAAAAAGTCTCTCTTTTTCTACTATGTAACTTAATGTATTGTATAAGTGAGCTGTAAATGATGCAATTTTCAGTTTTTATTTGTTCACTGGCATATAATTAGGTTTATGCCCTTTGAAAAGAATGATCATACCCCAAAAGACCTGAAACTGTAAAATTCCCAGAAGAAAACATGGGGCAAACCTCTTTCGCTTTTGTCTTGGCAATGATATTTTTTGGATAGGACATCAAAAGCATAAGCAGAAGAAACAAAAATAAACAAATGTGACTACACTAAACTAAAAAGCTTCCGCACAGCAAAGGAATCAATAAAAGATAGCCTATGTTTGGGGAAAAATTTTGCTGACCATATATAGAGTTAAAAGCCTAAATATATAAGGAGGTAATGTTAAAAAAAAAAAAAAGACAGGGAAAAATAAACAATAAAAAAGAAAGCCAAATAAATTGCTTTTAAAATATGCAGAGGACCTGAATAGACATTTTTCCAGAGAAGACATACAAATGGCCAATAGGTATATGAAAAGGTACTCAACATCACTAATAATCTGGAAAACAATACAAATCAAATCCACAAGATACTGTCATACAATTGTTAGGATAGCTTCCTTCAAGAAATGGCAAGCATTGACCTGGGTACAGAGTAAAAGAACCTTTGCTCACTGCTGATAGGAGTGAAGACTGGTACAGCCAGTGTAGAAAACAGTATGGAGGTTCCTAAAAAAATTAAAAATAGAAATACCAGATGACCCAGTAATCTGTCTTTAGGGAATATATCCGGAAGAGATGAAATCACCACCTGGTAAATGTATCTGCACTCTGACATCATTGCAGCACTGTTTACAATTGCCAAGAAGCAAAAACAACCTAAGTGTCAGTAAGTGGATCAGTGGGTATAATAATTACACAAAGGAATATTAATTCAGCCTTAAAGAAGATTTCCTACCAATTGCAAAAATATGGGTGAACCTAGAAGATGTTATGTTAAGTGCAAAAGTCAGATATAGAAAGAAAAATATTGCATGCTCTCACATGTGGAATCTTAAAAACAAAACATGGAGTCTAATACCTGCATGCATTAGGCATAAAATAAATGTTTTGTGTTCTTTTTCCTATTTTTAAAAATAAACAAATACATAGGGAATAAAATAGAATGTAGGTTACCAAGGACACATGGTAGGGCTGGGGGTTGGGGTGGGTAATAGGTCAATGGGTCCAAAGGTACAATTATGTAGGACAAGTCAGTCTAGACATCTAGTATACAACATGAGGATGAAAAACAAATAAGCAGATGAAACAAATTATGATACTTGTACAGATTGGCTTTTGAGATAAAATATATGGTATCCACTTAAATTTGAACTTCAGATAAACAATGAATAATTTTTTTTATTTTTTATTTTTTTGGTACTAGAGCTTGAACCCAAGGGTGCTCTACCTCCAAACTACATCCTTAACTCTTTTTATTTTGTTTTTTATTTTTAGACAGGGTCTTGCTAAGTTTCCCATGCTGGCCGTGAACTTGCCATCTTTCTTGCCTCAGTCTCCCAAGTAGCTGGAATTGCAGGCACGCACTTCTCTGCTGGGGTCAACACTGGGTAAATTTTGACAGAGGCATTTCCCTCGCAATATTTACTTGTATCAAATAATTATCTATTGTTTGTCTGAAATTCAAATGAACTGGGTATCTTGTATTTTTATCTATCAAATCTCACAGTTTTCTAATAAATATAAGGGATGGCTTAAACACATAATTTGTAAACTCTTAGATTTAATGTTGCATGGCCTCTGTTAGAGACCATTTTTGTAGAGCATGATAATTTGCTATATTTGTCATTCAAACTCTGAAAGACAGATATCATACTGTTGTATCACCATGTTATTGATGAAAAAACAGAACTTGAAAAATTATTTTCTATTAGATATGAAATTATGAATTTCCACTAATCAAATATGATCATTGCAGATTTCTTAGTTTCACTGAATTGATTGACACTGAAATTTAAAAGATGTGCTAATGCTGAAATGACTTAGGTAATTTATTGCTTTTTGCTAGACATCTGTAACCAATGTTGACTGAAGCACAAAACTCTCAAATGGAAGGGTTGTATTCCAAAACCACCAGGAGTATGCTCCACCAACTTCTTAAATTCCTCAACTTCCTCTGACATTGTTACCAAAAAAAAAAAAAAAAAAGTGAGATTTCAGAAAGAATTGGAAGGCAGCTCTCGGGTGTTGAAATAGCGTTAGCTACAGCTCAGTGTGTTCTATGGCATTGACAGATTGCAAAATTTATAACATGCCTAAGAATCACGCCTGAAGTGAGAAGGCAATACTTACTCCAAATCAAATACATAGAAAGGAAAGTGGCCTTATACTTGCCAGATGTAAACTATATTTTAGTAGCATTCCAAATAAAAGGTCACTGATTATCACAGATAATCCTTGTAAAGTCAAGGAATTCAGAGGTGAAAGTTGACATGGTTTTATAGTGTTTCCTTTATCATGGAAGGAACATCTTAATCCCATTTTCACTATAGAAATAATTATACATTTACTTAGTATATTCTCAGAACTCTGTATGAGCATATTTATTCCTTGCTGACCAAAATTATCTACTTCAATTGTGACAACAGAAAATTATAAAGACCTAGCAAATATATATTACTATTCCAAAAACATACACAATATCTCCTGAACATATTCAGTCATATAAAAAATGAAGAAACAGTAAAATCACCTTATTCAAGTAATTTCAAGTTCTTTTTTTTTTTTTAGTTTGATTTTAATTTTTTTCCTTTTAAATTGATGCATTGTAGTTTTATACACTGGTGGGATTCATTATTACATATTTGTACATGCATAAAATATAACAATAAAATTTAGCCAATATTATTCCCCAATATTTCTCCTTTCCTCCCCTCTTCCCTTCCCTTGATCCCTTTACTCTAAGTAAATGTTTCTTGCTACTTGTCTTGTGATAACTGATAAACACCATAAACCCCAAAGAAAATACTCAGGCCAATAGTGATCTGCACAGCTTTTTCTAGTACCTCATTATCTGCAGACTTAGACTCTTTCCAGAGCTCTCTGTGTCCTTATGTGCTAGACATGCTGTCATGTCTGTTAACTCTATTATCTCATTTAATTTCTCAACAACCTTATAAAATAGGTATTATTTTTCCCAATTACTGGATGAGTTTAATTTAAAAAGAAAGACCTGAATTCCAGTAAGTTTATAATGCCATCCTATTCTGCTTTTCTAACACATCTTTCCTCATCTTCCACAGTCACCATAGCAAAATAGCTAAAAATTAATGCTACTTAAAAAAAAATTATATGTATACCAAAATCAATAATTCCTACATGCTAGGTTGACTTCTGGCGGTATGTTCTTTTATACTATCAAATTTCCAGGAATATATTTTGTGAGCTACTTTCCTTGTCTGGCTGCCTTTGATGTTTCTAAGTAGATTCCTTTTATCTTGTCAGTGTAGAGAAATATAAAGTGTAACTATTTCCACTGCAAAACCCTCATGGAATGGACCTTAATATAAATATAGAGGAATCTGATTTCAATTAACCCTGTATTCTACAGTTTTCAGACTGTTTTGGGTGGTTCTGTGATGTCACAACAGAACATAAACAATTAATAAGGAAACTTTACATTGCAGGGCACCTTTGTTTTATGGTATAGTTAGGACTCTGAGTGCCCATTCCAGAATGCATCTGAATTTCTGATCACCCCTGAATTTTTTCCACCTGTTTTACTTCCCTTGTCTTCATATTCCATTTTCTTTTGGTGGGTGGTGGTGGGGAGGCACAGAGTGGGGATCCAGCTCTTTTCTTTTCTTTTTTTTTTTTTTTTTTTTTTTTTTGAGTCAGGGTCTAAGTTGCTGAGGCTGGCCTCAAATTTGCGATTCTCCTACTTCAGCCTCCAGAGTCCCTGGGATAACAGACATAGGCCACTGTGCCTGATTTTCATGTTCATTTGGTGAAACTCAATACATTCATAACCTTGAAGAAGTTTCCCCCAGACTGAAGTGAGTTCTTTGGGACAAGGCGATTCAGGTAGCTAGTACCTTTGAAAGTGACCTAAAATTCAGAGATCAGAAAAGATATTCAGCATGCCACTTACATAATAATTTTTATTGGCTATGGGTTAACTTTTTTAAGGTGCCATGTTTACAGCAAGGTAACTATAATGTTATTGCAAAATAAAAAGTAAAAACCTTAAGAAACTTTGATTCTTGTAACAGCATTTTGGGCATGTCACTTAGTTTTCAGAAATGTACGATAAAGATAGGAATGTCTTTGCAGGCTCTTAAAAGTCTCAAATTAGACTCAGTCTGTGAAAGCACTATGTAACATGACACCTTGTTATTATTAGTCTCTCTATATACATGAATTTAATAGAGTTTAACTCTGTGAGCTTGGTTACTCAACATAGATGAAGAAAGAATAAAGAACTGAGAGATCATCAATTATTTCTAAGCTCATTATAGTGATAAGAAAATTGAAGATTCCACAGTTGAGTCATTTGCCCAAGATCATCATAGGGAAAGAAGCTGCAGCTCTCAACTGGGAGCAGTTTTCTGTTCTACAGACTAAATCTTAACCAAGGCACAGCATGATGTCTTTGGTAACATTCCTTACAAAAAGAGCCTCCATTACCCTTACTGAACCTCTATTCTACCCTCACTGGACACTTTTCTTTGCCAAGAACAAACTTTCCTATGTCACCCAGAAAATGAGTGGCAAAGCCAGAAATGTTAGCCCAGATCTCTGTGGCTCCAGTGCCTGAGCTTATAACCACTGTGGTGCCTAGTTAACCACAGGCACGCTCAGCCTCCCAGGAAGCTGGATAATTAGGAGGGGGTAGGGAGTCTTGCCAGGATGAAATGTGCTGAGACTTGTTACTTTTCATGCCTGGAAAGCCTGATCAGTGGCGGCCTGGTTCAAAGTTGTGCCTTTTAAGACAGAGAGACACTGACAAGTACGATTTTACCAAGCTCTTTAAGACTTACCTAGGGAGAAAATAGAAATACTATATATAGTATTTTTTTAATGTTCCCAAAGCTAGGTGATAGATGAGGGTTTAGCATATTATGTATTTGTTAAATTTTTTTTCATCATAAAATAAGTCCATATTTACAAAAAAAAGACTCATAAAGGGAGAAATGCAACTACCAGTTATAGTAAGAATTTAATAGGTAATATAACACCAAATTTTTGTTAATTATATTAAATGAAATAGACAAAATTTGACATTTTTCTCCTGAGTTTTATTTATTTTTTAAGAAAAAAGAACCGGGCACAGTGGTATACACCGTGGCACACACAGCAACTTCGGAGAATAAGACAGGAGGATTGCAAGTTCAAGGACAGCCTCAGCAATTTACCCAGGTCCTAAGCAATTAGTGAGACCCTGTCTCAAAATTTAAAAAATTAAAAGGGCTAAGAACATAGCTCAGAGGTAAACTGCTCTTGGGTAAGATTCCCAGTAACAACAATAATAACACTGACAAAAACAAAACAAAACTATCCATGTTTGAATGGTTTGTAAATTTTAAATCATCAGGGTACTTTTAACAAACTGGTACACGAATGTAACAAAAAGGGTTTATTTACTTTTGAGGTGTAAGAAAATTATTGCCAACCAGCAACAAGTACAGAATTCAGAAAAGAAATTCATTTAGGCAAAAAGATATCTGAAAGAGGGAATAAGAAGGTAGGTTTTAGACAACTTGGTGTCGCTATATCAGAATCTGAATTGGAAATCTGAATGTGCTTTGAAAACTCTATCCTCCTTGCAGGTCCGTAGCACTAAATAGTTTGGATGTCTGCAGGCCTAAGCATGTTTCTACAGGCTTCACCTCTGTTCTGGGATGTGGACATGTTCAAAGTCTTTGCCTAGCATTATATATAATAATATAGAAATACAGTACTATTTATTAACAGACAGCATACTAAAATCAGGCATTTATTCTTTTGATAATTAGAATTTTGTAAATTTTATTTTTTGGAGGACAGGTAGGTAGAGGACCCTAAAGTAATTGTTGACAATTTTCTTTAGATATTAATGGAGAGCTACAAAAATAGTACTGATTAACCTCATTGTTCCATAGCAATATGTAGATATGGCAGAGGCAATATCTTTACCATCCTTTTTTCCCCTTGCCCAATGCTAGATATAGCAGATGCTACACTTCAATACTTCCTTTATTGAAATAAAATTTAATTCATGAAAATATAGACTTCTTGGAAATTGTCTTTTGGGAAAATGTAAAATTATTTTCTGTGTTTTCTAATATAAAATCTGACAAGTTGAAATATCATTATAATTGACAATAAACCACATCTATTTTGGTACTTTTAATTTCTAAAATGTTTGCTTGTAAATGACCCCCAAAAGAGAAAACACATAATAAACTTATAATTTCAAACATAGGACCATAAACAGTGTAATTTACATTTTTCTTTAAAAATATTATTCTCTTCAAACTTTGATATAATATTAGACCTCATAGAGGAATAAGAGATTTAATTATATTTTAAGAATATAGTAGCCAAATGACCTCTTTTTCTTCTGTATAATATAAAAACCATTATATAAAAATATCCTCTATTCTCAATTACCATCCAAAACCATACTTGTGGCTGACAATACTTTGAAGCAGTCATACCCTAAACACTTGATAATATGAATACCTGCATTACCACCTCATCTGAGTATGTCATTTATTACATATTTTGATAGCTGTCATGAGAGTAAAAATGACTATAATTATAGTTATTAAAGACTACATAAACAACATAGTCTTCAGTTAGCTTATTTGCCTCTAAAATTTTAATTAACAGTTATTCTTGAAGTAATTTCAGTGTATAAATTTGTATTATAATTATGTGCACTGGACATTATACTAGATATACAGTCATTTTGAAACTATTAATGCTATTTTATATTTCCCTTTGTGGATTTCTGTCTTCAATGTAAAAAAGGAAAAAAGTTTTTCAATGAAACTAAAGACAATTTTTCTTTCTTTTATTTTTTTGTGGCACTGGGGATTGAACTCAGGGGCACTCAACCACTGGGCCACATCCCCACATCCCCAGCCCTTTTTATTAGAGACAGTGTCTCACTGAGTTGCCAAGTGCCTCACCATTGCTGAGCTGGCTTTGAACTTGCGATCCTCCTGCCTCAGCTTCCCAAAATGCTGGGATTACAGGCGTGCACCACCACGCCCGGCTCAAGATAATTTTTCTTAATAGCCATTTCTGTATTTAAAAAACTACAGTATTTCAATAAATATATCAGTTGAACTTATTTGTCCTCACTTATTAAATAATTGTACCAGACTGGGGTTGTGGTTCAGTGGTAGAGTGCTCACCTAGCATGTGTGAGGCCCTGGGTTTGATCCTCAGCACCACATAAAAATAAATAAATAAAGGTATTGTGTCCAGCTACAACAAAATATAATATTAATTGTACCATTTTGGGGGAAAGGCATTAAAATGAGAATATAAATAGGAATAAGAAGGGAAGGGTAAATAGATGTGCCAAAGACAAAGAAAACAGAGCAGTGATTACGTGACCTAGCCCAGGATTCCTGGAAGCCAAAGAAAATGACTTTTGGTACTTGGATTAAAGGTCTTTCACAGAGCATTTATATATGTGACACTGAATTGTAACAACACTTTCTATGTTTTAACCGATACAAAGTACTCTGTAAATTATAAAAATACTATACAAAGATGATATAATAAACTATTATATATATATCCCTGAACTCGATGTTCACTCCATTTTCGTCAATTTAACTCATAAAGACCATCCTTAAATACGTGCTAGTCTGAGATTAAGTAGTGTCTATGAGATGCAAAGCCTGAAGTAAAAATCTTCATTAAAATTGAACACTACTGATGCTGGGCGTGTGGCACCCATCTGTAATCCCAGCAAACCTGAGAGTCTGAGGCAGGAGGATCAAATTCAAGACCTACTCACTCAGCCTGTATTTGTTTCAAAATAAAATGTAAAACGGGTTGGGGGTGCAGCTCAGTGGTAAAGTACCGAAAACCACTGAACACTGTTATGCAACCTGATTTTGCTATACAAAATCATACACATGCACACAATACAGAAATACATAAAACAATCACTTCCTTTAGGCTCTAAGAGGCAAAGGTGAATTACATAGGAAGATATTAACCACCTCTGAAGTGCTGTTTTTTTTCAGTTTTAAATACAGTTTTTTTCTATCAGCCCTTAGAGCTGAATAGAAACATCCTTAAAATGAACATTAAAGTTTTCTTCTATTAGTTTACAAAAATGTTTAGACAAATCTTAATTTTATTTTTCTAAGAATTTTTGCATTGCCACTTGAGTCTGTCCACTTCTTTATTAAGGATGCAAATTCTTTTATTTCTTTACAGCTGGACTCTTCAACCTAGATTATCAAATATATATAAAAATGGACTTTATTTCTACTTCATGATTTTGGACTAACCCCATCAAGTAATCTTATGGAGAATAAGTCTTCTCTCCCTAGTAGGCAAATTCACCTTCCATTGGTTCCATTTTAAATGATTTACAGACCCTTTGTGTTGAAAAGTCTTTCCCTGATTTAAGTACATCTTAGGAGTCTGCAGAGTGAAATCCTAAAGGATTCCTTCATTTCTTTTTTCATTCTGGGTTGGACTGTCAGAAGACAAGGACAAGACATGGCCCCATTAAGTTCAAACCCCTCTAACTCTGCCATGGTGTGGAAGAGTAACTGAAAGTTTCTTGGGGCCTTGCTGCACCTAACATTTCTAATGGGGGTTCAAGACAGAGGAGCAATTTTGCCAGTCCAATCAGGGAAGTCTTCCTGAGGTGACAATACTTGAGCATAAGCATTAAAAATGATTGGATGGAGAGAAGAAGGGAAGATTTCCAGTCAGGGAGATCGATAAAAGAACCCTCACAACTTGCACAATTTTGAAACAGTTCTGTATAACTAGAAGGAATAATTAGGAAGGGGCAGTTTTCCACCATTATGTATAAAAGATCATAACAATGGTGATTATGGTTTTGCTAATAAACTGTACAATCAGCAGACTATGAGTTAGTTTAGCACCAAATAAAAGCACCAAGTCTAGTCTTGGTTCTGAAAGTTGTCAAATATCTGTGACTTAACCATGTGTAAATTTAGTATTGCTTATGCAGATCCCATTGTATGTTCTGAAACTCTTCTGGCAGCTTATTAAGGGCAGTAGTTTTAGTATTCCAGTATCCTTCAGTCTTGTCCAAGCTCCATCTTAAAATATACCTCCACCTTAAAATATACCTCCACAATTGCAGCAGCAGGGGACAGAGTATCAAGACATGAGAACTGATCCTCCAGTGACTTCACCAGGAAAGGAAACATTTCCCTTACCAAAGTAACACAGTCATATCTAACTTCAGTGGGATAGAGGGTATAACCCTGCCCTAAACCTAGGACCAGGAGGAGGATAGGAAAATGGCATGGAAAATGCTTTTAAAAGTTATAAAATATTACAAAAATATTTTATGTTTAAGATTAGCCTAATGGGGTCCATAACATTACTAGTATGTCACAAATTATGATTGAAAGTAATTTAAGTTCTAATCTTGATCTTATGATTGAGAGTGATACACATTAATTAGTTTCAGTGTTACTCAATATGTGTATCATTGTCTGTGCAAGCAACTGTAAAAGCTAATCATTTAGAGCCAGAAATGATTCACGAAATGGTTTAACCTCAGTTATTAAGTTTAAAATCCAGAGGCATTTAAATGAATTTCTTTGATACTAGTCACAATATTTAAAAACAACTTTTGGTGATATGGTTCCAATATTGTAGTTTAAACCTCAGTTTATTTTCATTTTACATGCAAATGCAAAATGAACTATATTATGCACCGAAAACATACTAAAGTTTACTTATTATAGACATATGACATATTACTAGGTAGCATTTAGTATTTTAATTTCAGCAGCATTTTTGGCTGCTACAACGGATAAATGCTAAAGAGGCATTTCATCAAGCATGGGTTCTAGATACCAGTTTTTTACCTATCAATTTAAATTTTCATAACTGCACCTGTTATCTTATCAGGGTGAAGTGGCTAACAGACTTGTTACTTGATGTTAATATTACAGGAGAGGTCCTCTTCTGGATGCTGCTTCATGGGCGGTTTCTCCAACACTTCATTGCAAATATTTTTATTTTTAAAATTGTAGCTTCCAGTTAATTTCTTACTTTCACATTATTTTCCGAAAGCAAGCTTTTGGACCCATCAAAATGACTTACACCTTAAGACAACTGGCACTGAGACTATATAAATGATATTGCAAATATACCTGTTTTGTCAGGTGCAAAGAATCATCCAAAGAGCATGCATGTGGGCACGCAGCTGTGTCTGTCTACATGATTCTTTTACTTCTGTAAAACTTCCAAGAGATGAATGAAATCTATCATCCGATTCTTAGTTTATAGATTGTCATCAGACAAATAATGTCCAGTCCTCACGTCACCGCTGTTATAGGTTTAAATCAAAACAAAAATATACTTTGGAAGACCAGGCAAACTTAAACCTACCAAGATTAAAAAATCACAGTGTCACAGGTGTTTTAACAGAATAGTAACATAGAGGTAACGCCCCCGCCCACTCCGCCCCCACCCGCAAATCCTGGATGTCGAAGGCCAAACTACAAGGAGGGCAGACTGCAGGCCCTGTTCCGCGTGTTGCTCTCTGTATTTCTGCGGCGGTCGCTGTGGGGTTCTCCAAGTGCAGGTACCTTCCCTTTCTCCCCACCTGTTAGGCTTGGGCGCGCCAGGCTTTCGGAAGCGACGCCCTAGCGGTGGGAATGGGAACGCTCCGCCTGGGAGCTTCCTTTCCGTTTGGCCTCCCCAGCAGTACCCCCAAAACCCTGAAGCCCCAGGGGAAGGAAATTCCAATTCGCTCGGTGCACACTCCCGCCCCGTTCCTCTCTCCGGCTCGCTGCTTCCCTCGCTCCAATGCCGCCGACCTGTTCCTCATTTCTGGGCGGCGGTGCGGCGGAGAAGGTTGCGAGTTCCCGGGCTCTGGGCAGGGAAATGGGGCAGGGTGAGTGAGTCGAATTGGGGTGAGGCCCCGTAGCGCTCCTCGAACGCCCGGCCTCCCGCCCTCGGTTCAGTGGGAGGCGGGACGCGGCCCGGCCCTCGCTGGGCTGAGCCTCGGAGACACAGCAGCTTTCCCTCCATTCAAGTCCTGGCTTGAGAGTCAAGCTGCAGGCGCGCGGGCCGGGGGAGGGAAGAGTAGGAGAGGAAGCTGCTAGAGAGAACAGGCGAGCCACTGTCTCCTTTGAAAAGAAAGTAGGAGCCCTGGGTGGGAAAAGAAAGATTAGTCCTCCGAACTTTTCTTCGGGAAAAGTTTTCCCAGGGCGTTTTGTTTGTGCAAACTGCCGGCGCAGCCCGGGGCCCCGCTACCGGCGTGGCGGCAGTGCCTACGCGCCTACCCCGCTTCTTTTCCAGCCTGGGCAGCTCCTCTTCCTCCCCAACAGGCGCCAAATGGCTACCCAGTAAACCCCACGGGGCGGGGGCTGCAGCGCCGCCTCCTGCCGTCTGGGCTTCGGCGGCCGCTGGAATCGGTGGGGATTGCTGCGGCGGCGCCCGCGGGCTGGGAGCCGGGTCCCGCAGGTGGAAGCGTAGCCGGGAGGCGGGCCCGCCCGGGGCTGAAGTGGGTCGGGCGGGCTTTTGACTTTCGGCCAGCCCGGCTCCGGCCTGGGAAGGCGCGCGTCCCGCCCTGACCGGCTGGCCTCTCCCACCCCAGCAGTGACGCGCCGCCTCAGAGCTGGAGCCCGCGCAGCACCCCGCAAGGCGATGGACAGCCAAACCCCCTGTGCTCAGGACGCCCCCGCGGCGCCCACGCCGCTCGCCGCCCCGGCTGGGTAAGCCCCAAACGTCGCGCCGCCGCTCACCCGGGAGGGCGAGGACCAGGGCAGCGAGGCCTCACCGGTTTACCTGGCTGGCAAATCGCTGCTCTGCCATCGGCCTGACTCACTGGCCGTCCTACACGCGGCCCGGGAGGCTGCTTCCTCCCTGCCTTTTCGGAGGCCGACCGAGGTAGTGATTTGGGTAGTTTTTGATTACTTTCTTACTCGGGCTGTCCCGGGTTGCGGAAGGCCAGCAGAATGCCAGGAATTGGGTGAGGAGTCCGGGAGCAGAAATTGTAACAAAGGGCCCCTTGTTGGGGTTCTGGAGCAGCAGTGGACGATACCTGTAAGTGAGCCCTGGGAAGGGAAAAAAAAGTTTCCTTGGCTAAGGACTGAGACCGAGGCATAGGCAGGCCAGTATGTCAAGGTGACTGTAAGGAAGGGGCTCTCTGAAAGCGGGTGGAGGGCAAGTGGAAGAAGTGCCAGCTGTCAGCCCGCATGACAGTTCCGGGAGCGGGCGGGGTGCTCGCCTCTGATTGGGGGTGTGTGTGCCTGTGGCCAATTGCTGATGCCAAAGCCAAGCGCAAAGTCAGATTGCAAACAGCTATACTTTTCTTTTTATCCTCACGTGTTTGAGGAGAGATTGGAGGGGAAGGGGCTGTCACATGGTGAGTTAATATTAAATAAAGCATGTCTTCCTGCCAAATATGCTAATAATCACCCTGCTAAGCGTTTGGGTAAACAGTAATGAGAACAGGTAGTTCTGCAAGAGATGAGAACCTGAAAAATAACCTTGGTCTGTGGTAAATAGTTCAGGCATAACATGTGTTCTGGTTGAGCTTCTAAAGTGGGAATCCCCATTGCTAAAGTGTAACTGTTTCCTACAAGTGTTCCCCATCTCAGTTTCTTTTCTTTCTTGGTTTATCTGAGTGCACAAATGCCCTAAAGAGGACACAAACATTACAGAAATAGAAAAGGTGAGGGGAAAATCAACTTCGTTACTAATGAATGAGAATTGTGCGGGTTCCCCCCCCCCCCCCCCCCCCCCCCCCCCCCCCCCCCCCCCCCCTGATTTAAGAGCGAAGAAGTCATTTTTCCCTGGAACATGACAGGCGTTTCCTTAGAAGCAAGTCACAGCATGTTTATTCATCAGAGACCATTCGAACATTGGCAGTTGTCTAGAGGAAACATGGAAAAGTCTCAAAGCAACATGACTAATATAAAAGATATTTAGTGTAATGCTTACGTAGAGGAAACATGTAGTGTATGTATTATTTCATTTTCCTCCAAATTGCTATCTTCTTCCCCATACAAATAGCCCTGTTACTATTGACTTCTGTTTCTCTCCCTCACCCCAGCTTTTCCATTGATTAGAATGGAATATATGAAATATATTCATATATTCTCACAGTAGGATGTATGAGAAGAAATATTCATAAACTGAGCATAAAAGCAAGATCTCTAATAAAGGGACAGATTTTTGTATCAGGTTTCAGAATACTAAATTTGGGTACCACCAAATAAGAATTGAATTGTTGTACATGGAAATGGATTAGGTTAAGCTACTATTTTTTTAATGTACACATAATGCCCTCAGATGTTCATAAATCAAAGATAATTTGCATGAGTTCAGATGGTTCTGTGACGAAGGGAAAGCGACAGGTACAGTAAGATACTTTAAGTTTTGCTTTTCAGATTTTAAAGCTTCAACCAAGTTCTTTGCTTTAAAAGAATGTACATGTAATTTTTTACTTCCTCTCCAGACTAAAGGAGAGATAACTGGAAAAATGCTTCAACATTCAACATAAGATATAACCCCCATTCTATCCTTTTACCTTACACTCTAGTCAGAGAAATCATAACTACTGGAAACATAAAAAAGTTACTTTTCTACTTCATCTGTCTCTTCCACTTGTCTATCTTGTCCCTTGGCATATTTCAAGGGCCTGTTATATACTTGATGAGTCTTCAGTATTGTTTTTTTTATATAAAACCTAGAAAATTAAAGATTTTAAGTTGTGGAAAATTTTGTCCTTGATAAGAGTATTTTGGAACTGACAGGGAGCAATCTTAGTGTGTTATAATTGTAAGGTTTTAGAGCTTAATACCTTACATAAAACATTATATCATGACTCACAATTCTAATAGCCTGGAAGGCCTAGGTTTAGTCCTTATCCTTGGGTATTCCTGCTCAAAAGTTCTTTGTGGTTTTTCAAGGTTTACATCTTTGTAACATGTCATTTTAAAGAAATGTAGTGCAACTCCATATTTTACAAATGAGAATTGAAGACCAGATACACCTGACTACTGTCTCAGAGCAAATTAGTAGCAGAACCTGAAGAAAACCTGTGGTTTTAGTTGCTTAGATCATTGTGTTAATTACTTTCAGTGTTTTCTTGACCATAATATGTAGATTTTTCTATCAGTTTAACAAATTACCTATCTCACTAACTCAGTGCTATGGTTTTAATATGGTTGTCTTCTAAACACTCATGTGCAGAAATCTTGGCCCCCAATGTAAAGGCATTGGGAAGTGGTTCCTTTAAGAGGTGATTAGGTCATTAAAGAGGGTTCATGCTTCTTAAGTGGGAGTGGGTTGGCTACCCAGGGAGGGGGTTGCTATAAAGTGAGCTTGCCTCTCCTTGCACCTTTCGCATTTTGCACGTGATCCTACTGTGATGTTGTCCACCATAATATGACTCAGACAGAAAGCCTTCACCAGAGAACACTGCCTGATCTTGGACTTTCATCCTCAAAAACTGTGAACTAAATAAACTTCTTTAAAAAAAAAAAATAAGTGACCAGTTGCAGGTATTGTTACAGCAAAAGAAGATGGACTAATGTTCTGTTTTTTTTTTTTTTTTAATACATTTCAGGTGATATTAGTTGATAGCCCTCTCCCCACTTGCATAATTTCTTTAAGTTAGCATGTTCAAGGCATGACTGATTATTTTAGGAAAATTAATTTTTTATGGACCCTCAGCTGCTTTTTCTTTGGAACATTCTAATCGTTACATTGCAAGGAATACTTTAAAAATTTTTCAGTGCCTTCACACATTTAATTCACATTTAGCATCCGTCATACATTATAATGAGTTACTTGGGATAGATGGCATATTTTTTTTAATATTAATTTATTTACTTCAGTTATACACAATGCAATGCATTTATGTTTACATGGTGCTGAGAATCAAACCCGGGCCGCGCACGCGCGAGGTGAGCTCTCTGCCACTGAGCCACAACCCCAGCCTGCATATTCTTAATATTAATGGAAGTATTGATACACAGAAGCTTTTAGCCTTAGGATTGTGTGCTGGCAAATGCCTGGCCTTCATCACAGTTTGTGATCCTCTGGATTCTTACCTTGGTCTCTAGTGCACTCCTTAATCCTTTAGCACTCTTGATTAGTTTTTTTCTTAATAGCATGCAAAGGTATTCAATGTATATTTATATCTCACAGGCCTGGTTATGGACATTTGAAATGGGCTGAGTTTTAACTTCAAACATCATCAAATCACAACAGCTTTGGTTTTTCTTTGAGGTTAAAATTTGTATGAAACTTTATACATGTATTGTTAAATATATTGGAAGGAGGTCATTGATTTTTGACTAGGCTCCTGTACTGGGCCCATCAGACCAAACCAATATAGTATTTAATCACAGTAACAGCTTTGGTTGCAGAAGGCTCTGTAGCCAATTAACTGATTAAGCTGCAAACCATTAACTAGTTAAGATATAACAAGTTAATTGGTTGATTGAAGAGGCTGTAGCCAGTTAGTTGTTTCTATGCCCCACTTGTGCTTTTCTGTAAATGTTGTTAGTTCATATTGCTGGTTAGAGTTCTTGGAACCTGCTGTGATTCTGGGAGCTGATTCTCAAATCATTTTTCTTTTGATTTGCTCAAAGAAAATCTTCACATAATTGGTCTAAAGAATTTTCCAGCCTGGTGTGGTGGCACATACGTGTGTAATCCCAGCAATCTTGAGGCTGAGGCAGGAAGATTTCAAGTTGGAGGCTAGCCTTAGCTACTTAGCAAACCCTGTCTCCAAAAAAAAAAAAAAAAAAAAAAAGCATGGAGATGTAACTTAGTGACTCAGTGGTAAAGTGCCACTGAATTTATATGTATATATATTCATTATATATTCATGTGTGTCTACTCTGTCTTCATATTAAATTTGACTGGCTCAATTTGCATAGGAAGCTAGATAAAAATGGTCATAAATTGTATTTTGTTTCTTTTTTTGGTGGGGGGCACCAGGTATTGAACTCAGGAGTGCTCAACTACTGAGCCCCTTTTTAATTTTTCATTTTGAGACAAGATCTCACTAAATTGCTGAGGCTGGCTTTGAATTGGCGATCCTCCTACCTCATTCTCTCAAGCTGCTGAGATTATAGGCCTGTGCCACCACACCTGGCATTATTTTGTTTCTTACCAAGTGGAAAATACTAGGTTGGTTGGTGGTGGTTTTGTTTTTTCCTTTTGAGAGGGCAACTCCATTGGAGAGACTGGTTGAAAGTTCAAATGTTTTGAAGTTGAAGGTGGCAGCCCAAAGTGATTTTTCTTTCTACCATGGATATCCAATGACAGGACAGCAGTTTTGCTTTTTGCTCTTTCAGTTACCTGTGGCCAACCATGGTCTGAAAATATTACATGGAACATTTCAGAAATAATCATTAAGTGTTAACTTGTACATTATTGTGAGTAGCATGATGAAATTTCATGTGTTCTTGCTCCATAGTCTCCCATCCATTCCAGAGTGTGAATCGTCTCTTTGTTCAACATATCCAAGCTGTATATACTACCTACTCATTAGTCACTTGGTAGCTCTCTTTGTTATCAGATTGGCTGCCTTGGTATTGAGTGATCTGGACAAGTAAACCTTTTTTAACAACAACAACAACAACAAAAAAAAAAAAAAAAAAAAAAAGGAAGAATGGTGATGCTGGCAATTCAGGGGGCAAACAAATGGTAAAGTGCTTCTTCCTTGAACCCAAAGTACACTAAGACATTTTTAGAAAGACTTCATTCACTTAACTTTTGTTACAGTAATATTCTGTTTTATTAGTTATTGCTAGTCTGTTACTGTGCCTAACTTATAATTTAAACAATTTTGTGTATGTCTAGAAAAACATATATAGGGTTCAGTACTGTCTGAGATTCCAGGCATCCACTGAGGGCTTTTGAACACATTTCTGGTAGTAATTCCCTACTGTAATGGAGTGTTATTATTTGGATGTGAGGTGTCCCCCCAAAAGCTCACTTGTGCAACAATGCAAGAAGGTTCAGAGGAGAAATGATTGGGTTTTGAGAATCCTAACCCAATCAGTAAATTAATCTGATAGGGATTAGCTGAGTGGTAACTGAAGTGGTAGGGTGTGGCTGGAGGAGGTGGGAATTGGGGGAGTGGCTTTGGGGTACATATTTGTATCTGGTAAGTGGAGACCTCTGTGCTTCCTGATTATCATGCAAGCTGCTTCCCTCTGTCACACTCTTCTGCCTTGATGTTCTACCTCACCTCCAGCCCCAAGGAATAGAGCTGGGCTTCTATGGATTAAGACCTCTGAAACTGTGAGCCTTCAAATCAAAATTTCCTCCCTTAAGATTGTTTTTGTTGGATCCTTTTAGTCACAGCAGTGAAAAAGCTGACTAAAACATGGAGTCACCCAAATTTTATATCAATAACATACTTAGTAATGTGACATTACCAACTTAAGAAAAGCAACACAATTGCTGACTGGGGCACATAGAAGTAGATAGTAGTGTTCTTACCTAGGTATGTAGTTTTGTTTTGTTTTGTTTTTTTGAAATTTAAATGTCAAAGGCTTAGTTGACCTTGAGGGATGAAATGTTTTGATTCTAAAATCTGGAATGAATAGTGGGGATAAACACACTCTCTCATAATTCTGTAACTTTGGAGCTGTATAGTTAAAGGCTTAGGAAAAAATTAAATGATTTAGAAGTTGCTTTCTTAAGCTGTTATTTGGGTGCATTATTGGTTCTAAAGTTGCATTCTTCTAATGAACTTGAGTCCTTGTTAGCAGTTGTTTTTTGAATACATTAGTATCAACATGGGAATCGTCTGGGGAACTTTAAGATGAAATGCCAGTGCTCTTAACCCTACTCATTCTGTTTTTCTTTTGAGGTGAGGGTGGGATACCAGGAATTGAGTGCAGGGGCACTTAACCAATGAGCCATATCCCCAGCTCTATTTTAATTCTCTATTTGAGATATGGGCTCAATAAGTTACTGAGGCTGACTTTGAATTTGTGATCCTCCTGCCTCAACACCACCCCCTACCCCGGCCCAGCCACTGGGATTACAGGTGTGCCCTCCTGGCCCATTCTGATTTTAATTTTGAGCTGAGACAAGGCTAGGGTTACAATGCTTCTCAGGTGATTCTGAGAATCACTGATTAACTCTCAACTGAAAAAGGAATGCACTTTAAATGGGATGAAGGCTATTAATGATTGTTAGGGAACTCAGATTTATTTTGGCTTTTTAAATATTTCAGTTATGTTTCTTACATTATTATTATTTAAATTATCACTGCTTTTTGAGAAGGTATATTAACTATTTTACAGCTGCTGGAACTGAGTCTCAGAGGGCTTAATTAACATACTCAAGGTTACAACTCTGAAGGCTGGAGGAGTATTAGAAAAAATGATGGCCCCAAACCTCTATGCTTTATCACTAGGCCTATAGTCACCCAATGTTTGCTATGATGGATTATACTAAATGATTTAAAAAAATTTTATTTGAAGTGGCCTTATATGTATTATCATCTTTTTAAAACTGTTTACACCTTAAATTAAGAAAATTTTTTTTCTATCAATTCCAATAAATATTTTATAATCTAGTACTTAAAAGGAGACTAAATATTTAGATTATATCTTCAAAGTCATAAAAGCAATTTTTATGTGTTTGGATGATTTACTTCAACTCATGCAAACTAGCAGCTTTTGGCATATAACAAAGTTTTTATTTTTGCTATTAGGTAGCTATAAAATTTATAGCAAAATTTTAAAATTAAGATTTTTGATTACAAATAAGAAAAATGAAATTTTTAGCAGAGCAATGCTAGACCTCTCTTTTAAAGTCTAAATTTCCTCTGAAGGACTTAGAGGGCAACCAAGTAACAGTTTTATGGCCTTATCTTATTGATATGTGAGGTATATTTATATAGTAATGTCATGCTTCATGTTAAGACTTCATTTAATAGTCAAAAACTCATGAGCTCTTTTATGTGAAAAATTTTCCTCCTTTTTTCCTTTTTTTGTTGTAAAATATATATAACAAAATTTACAATGGTAAAGATTTTGGAATATACAGTTAAGTAGTATTAATATGTTCATATTGAGCTGCTGTCACTGACCACCTTCGTACCTCTTTTTCATATGAAAAAACTGAAGCTCCATGCCATTAGACAGGAACTTTCCACCACCACCACCACCCCCTCACCCTACCCCCAGCACTCCTCTCAGCACCCCCTTCTGGCAACCACCATTCTACTTTTCTGATTCTGACCACCCTGGGTTATAAGAGGAAGCAGTCTCCCCTCCCCCTACGTAATATTTTTTTTTTTTTTTACATTTACAAATAACCTAAAAAATTTTGATGCTTTTATTAGAGCAGTATACATAATAATTGAGTTCATTTTGACATAATCATACATGCATGGACTTTAATTTACTCTATTTCAGTCTCCAGTGTCCCCTTTCCTTACCCACCCCTTCTATTTCCCTTCCTCTAGTGGTCAGTCTTCCACTTAATTTATTTAGTTTTAGTTGGTGCTTTATAGAATACATAAAGGTGGAACTCAATGTGGTTTTATATATGCACATAGTGTAATTTTGTCAAATTCATTCTGCATTTTCTCCCCTTTCCTGTCCCTTCCTGCTCCCCCTCAATCTCTTCCTCTTACTCCATAGATTTTCCCTCTTTCTTTATGATATATGACCCCTGCCACTTTTTTCCCCTTACTTTGCTCTAACTTCCACATGTGAGAGAAAACATTCAACTCTTGATTTTCTGAGTCTGGCTTATCTTGGCATAATATTCTCTGGTTCCATGTATTTACCAGCAAATGCAGTAATTTCTTTCTTCTTTATGAAGTGAAACTCCGTTGTGTATATATACCACATTTTCTTGACCTGTTCGTTTATTGAAAGGCACCTGGGCTGGTTCTATAACTTCGTTATTGTGAGTGGCACTGCTATAAATGTTGATGTGGCTCTATTATCACAGTAGTAATGCAGTCTTCCTTGAGTGGCTTATTTCACATAGCACAATGTTATCAGTATACCTTCATGTTGTAGTATATATCAGTACTTCATTCCTTTTTGTAGCAGAATTATATTACATTGTATATAAAGGCTACATTTTGTTTGTCCATTCATCAATGTATACTTGGGTTACTTCCACATTTTAGTTATTGTGAGTGATTTATTTATGAATGTGAGTATCAGTATCTCTTGGAGACCCTGCTTTCAATTTTTTTGTATACAGTTAGAAGTGAATGGGTGGATCATTTAGTGAAGTCATCTATTTTTAATGTATTGAGAAATTGCCATAGCGTTTTCCACAGTGGATGTACCATTTTACATTTCCACCACTGGTGTATAAGATTTCTACTTTCTCTACATCCTCACCAACTGTTATTTTTTAGGCATTACCTTCCCCGAGTGTGGTAGACATCCTAATGGGTGTGAGGTGGTATCTCACCCTGAGTTTGATTTGTATTTCCTTAATGATTGGTGATTTTATGCATATTTTTATTCATATTCTTCATTTGGTCATTTTCATATCTTCTTTGGAAAAATGTGTATTTTTTAAAATTAAGTTTTAGCCTTTCCTGATATTTCTTTTTTTACACCTGTGTTTGTACGGAGTTTAAGAGGTAAACAGTCACACCTATATAGTTACCTACTGTCCACCTGTTTTCCCATTATAATTGAGTTGTCCAGACAAAAACCATGTGGCCTTCAAAAATAAAAATATTTGCCTTCTGATTCTATCTGGAAAAAGTTTGCTGACCATCAGTACTAACTTACAGAAAAAAAAATGAAGTGGTGATTATAAAATTAAAATTTCATTTACTATAGGAGACTTCTAAGTATTAAACTTAAATGTCAGTTGGAACAAAATGATTGTTTTCTTTGCATGAAATAAAATGTAACTCATAATAAGGAATTTTGCAGAATATTGGTGATTGATTTCTTAAGTGAAGACAAGGTTTGGCCCCTTAGCAAAATTTCTTAAAATTTTGTTAAGCTGGGTGCCATGGTACATGCCTGTAATTTAGTGGCTCCGGAGTCTGAGGCAGGAGGATCGCGAGTTCAAAGCCAGCCTCAGCAAAAGCGAAGTGCTAAGCAACTCAGTGAGACCTTGTCTCTAAATAAAATACAAAATGGGGCTGGGGATGTGACTCAGTTGGAGTGCCCCTGAGTTCAATCCCCGGTACCCCCTCACCCCAATTTTTTTTTCTTTTTATTAAAATTTCAGAATTTTAACAATAGATATTGGAATATTTTGAAAAGAAGTGAGGATCTCTATGCTGGAGAAATTTCCATCAAAAAAATTAAAAAATGACTGATATGGTTGTATAGACACAAATGGGCCTAGGAAGAAATGGACCAGAGGTGGAAGGAGTTCCTATCCAAATTTTTGAGTCTGTACCTATTTAGTGAGTTATGTCAAGCTATCCTTATAATTTCCGGTAGTGTTTTGGTGGTGGTTATTAAAGATATTTCATATTCTTAAGCTTTTAGTGTTCTAACATAAGTATGATAGCTATGAGAATTTTTTTAATGACTCTGCTAAATGTTTTCCCCATCTGAATAGTAAAAACAAACTAACAGTATGGGAGAATGAAGTTTCCCATGACTATTTATAAAGGGCCAAATGTCTTCAGTTTTGCATTCAAACTTCATTCCTTAGATATGGAAAAGGCTCTGAAAAATGTCAGTAAGCTTGGGTTATTAAGTTTTATTTTTTACTAGATTTTAATTTCACAATGCTATTTGTAAATTTTAATATTTTTGAACTCTTTGTGGACTTGAAACATAAAAAAGCTGTGGAACTGAATTTTATTTTACCAAAGTAATTGAGGTGGTCATTTCAGTAGTAAGAAAAGAATGTAAAGGCAGGAGAAACAGCCCAAATCTTAGGAAGTGGAAAACTTAGTTCTATTTGTAGCTTTTAGTAAATGTTTAATAGTTGTTATCTAGCTTTTTACAAAAGTCAAAATTACCCAATTTCATAGGCAAGAAAACTAAGCTATTTGGGTCCCTACTTCTTTTTTTTTTGGTACTGGGGATTGAACTCGGGGGAACTTGACCACTGGGCCACATCCCCAGCCCCTTTTTTTTTGTATTTTATTAGAGACAGGGTCCCACTGAGTTGTTAAGTGCCTTGCCATTGCTGAGGCTGGCTTTGAACTCACAATCCTCCTGCTTCAGCTTCCCAAGTGCTGGGATTACAGGCATGTGCCACCGCACCTGGCTTGGGTCCCTACTTCTTGTGGTGCTCAGTGTTGGGCAATATCTTGATTTCATCTTCTCTGCCTTTCCATATTGACACATGCTCCTCAGGCAGACGATCAGAAATTTGAGGAAAAATGTAGTATACTACAGAATTGGGTCAGTTTCTTAACTTTGCCTACTGTCTAGAAATAAATGGAGCTCCATGAAGGCTTTGAAGTTTGTGGTTATGAGGCAATAAGAATGGAGGCGGGCATGGTGGCACACACCTATAAGCCCAGTGGCTCCTGAGGCTGAGGCAGGATATTGCGAGTTCAAAGCCAGCCTGAGCAAGTTATTCGAGGCCTAAGTAACTCAACAAGACCCTGTCTCCAAATAAATTATTTAAAAAGGTTGGGGATGTGGCTCAGTGGATGTACACCCACGGGTTCAATCCCTGGTACCAAAAAAGAAAGAGAGGGGGGAAAAAAAAAGGGAAGTGGTTACAGAGAAAAATGATCTTCTGAATCCCTCAATTTAATTTCTTCTGATTACCTGTGCTTTCTATTGAATCCCCTAATCAAAATCAGAGGTAGAGGGATAACGTAAATAGCTTTTTAAAGTTTGAGTGAATAGGTCAGGTCTTCCTTTGTAATTCCCTCAGAATTGTAAAAAATTCTTGATGTATTTAAAAGAGTAAGAAGCCATTTGGGGTGGGATTTGATTTTTGTAAAAGAGCCAGTGTTTGAGAGTTGAGCCTCTGAAATGAATAACAACTTGGGTTAAAAATTGGTTGTGCCTATAAAATAATGATTTTTATTATTTTTGTATGGTACCTGGGTTGACTTTAGAATTAAAAGCCAAAGGCATCAGAATATGCGATATAATTACAACATCATTGGAAAAAGTACATTCTTACTGACTTGAGGGATTAATACAAAATAATTTTGTATGTCTTCTGGTGCATTTATTAAATTTAAATATACCATTTCACTTTATGGCCTAACATCACAGCTTCTGTGTTTACAGTGATAAATTTCTTTTTTCCCCTCCATTTTTTTTTTTTTTTTTTTTTTTGGTGGTACTGGGGATTGAACTCAGGGGCACTTGTCCACTGGGTCACATCCCCAGCCCTTTTTTGTATTTTATTAGAGACAGGGTCTCACTGAGTTGCTAAGTGCCTCGCCATTGCTGAGGCTGGCTTTGAACTCGCGATCCTCCTGCCTCAGCCTCCCAAAGTGCTGGGATTACAGGCGTGCGCCACCGTGCCCGGCTTCCCCCCCATTTTTTTTTTAAGTTGTCAATGGACCTTTATTTATTTTTTTATTTGTATATGGTACTGAGAATCTAATTCAGTGCCTCACACATGCTAGGCAAGGACTCTACCACTGATCCACAACCTCAGCCCTTCCCCACATTTTTATTGGTGCATTATAGTTGTACATATTGATGGGGTTTGTTATATATTCATAAGTGCACACGACATAATAGAATAATTTGGCCAATGTCACTCTCCAGCATTCCGCCCCTCCTCAGTGCCTCTCACCCCTTATAATGATACATTTCTAAGGTAGTGGACTTAAGATACTCCTATGTGAGACATTTATTGCTAATCTTTGAGGATTTCCACCTCTAATCTGTCTTTGTGCACAAGCACATAATGGTATTATTTCTGGAGAAACAGAAGTAGGAAAGAAGAGCCCAAGGGGAGCAGTGGTGGCAAGAGCCAAAGTTTTACAGCTGCTATGCTTGTGTGTCAGTTCAGATGTGCTGGAAAAACAGGAAACTGAGCTGCTAAATGTGAACATGACTACCACCCTACCATTTCCAGTCCTGATGGATGTGCCATATTTCTAGGCCAATTGAGTCATCAGTAGTCAAGATAATTATAGGAGCCCTTGAATTTACTTTCTCATTTGGGCTAAAGTGGATGTGAATTATAACAAAGTGGAACATCAGAGACGGGTGCCCCATTGTTTCTTTTGTTCTTTTACACCTGTTGTCATTTGCTATATCACCGCTTTCATAGAATTAGGAAAGAGGGGGCTGCTGTCTGATGGGATAGATCTGTGTTTTGTGGTCTGTGGCTGCTCTCATCCTCAAGTGACAGTGATCTAGTTATTGGCTGCGGAAACTACCATCTTATCAGACTTTGCTAGTGGGTTCTTCCTGTCTCTTGCTTCTACAGAAGATGCGTTGTTCTCCATTCCCAAGAGCAGCTAGATGCTCTCATTTTTGCCAGGCTTCAAGAGAGCAAAGCTGAAATTGACAAAGAATGTCAGCAGGTGAAAAGGAACTAGTTTTTAAATTTTCTTGTGATCCTTTTATCAGTTCTTTATCTTCATTTTTTGTCTCAGAGTAAGTTTTATTGTGAGAATTTATTATCTACAAACTTTTTTTATTTTCCTATTTAAGACAGTGAAAAGTGCCTTCATTTGAATGAAAAATACTTAACAGTAGTGGTCTGAAAGGTGAAATATACTCATTCCTCCCATCCCCAACATTTTACTTGGGAAAATTTTATACCTAGAACCCATTTCCACTTCTAATATACCACATGTCATTTTGGAAATAGTCTGTTCATTTTTTTTTTCCTTTTAAGTTGTTGTTATATATGACAGCAGAATGCATTATAGTTCATATTACACATATACAGCACATTTTTACATATCTCTGGTTGTATACAAAGTATATTCACACCATCCTGTCTTTATACATACACTTAGGGTAATGATAATGATATCCATCTCCTTCTACCATCTTTTTTTTTTTAACCCTCTTTCCCCTCCCCTCCCCTCCCCTCCCTCTCCATTGGCCTTACTAGTGTTCCTCTAATCCTCCTGTGCTCCCCAACCCAACCCCACTGTGAATCAGCCTCCTTATATCAGAGAAAACATTCAGCATTTGGATTTTTGGGATTGGCTAACTTCACTTAGCATTATATTCTCCAACTTCATCCATTTACCTGCGAATTCCATTATTTTATTCTCTTTTATGGCTGAGTAATATTCCATTGTGTAGATATACCACATTTTCTTTATCCATTATCTACTGAAGGACATCTAGGTTAGTGGAAATAGTCTGTTCTAAAAGGGGCAATGTTCAAGAGTAATTCCCATTTTCTATTTATGATCTTATGTATCTGTATATAGGAAATTGACATTTAGGTGATGCTTAAAAACAAAAAACAAAACAGTCCTACAGTCTGTTGCTTGTCTTGCAAAGTCTAGGAATACATTTCCAGCCTTTAATTTGGTTATTACTAATATACCTGTAACTTTACTTAAGGAAACTTTTAGAATATTTTTCATCACATTCAAGATTTTGTGTACATATTTAAGGTGTAATACTTTGGGATTTATTTTATGTCACTTTTTTTTTTTTTTTTTGTGGTACCGGGGATTGAACTCAGGGGCACTTGACCACTGGGTCACATCCCCAGACCTTTTTGTATTTTATTAGAGACAGGGTCTCACTGAGTTGCTAAGTGCCTCGCCATTGCTGAGGCTGGCTTTGAACTCAAGATCCTCCTGCCTCAGCCTCCCAAAGTGCTGGGATTACAGGCGTGTACCACCACGCCCAGCTTTATGTCACTTTTAAGCAGTAAACAGATTATGCAAAGTTGATTTTATGGCAATGCTAAAAGTTGTTCAGAGACATTGAATATTTGTAATAGTTTTTGGTAACTAAAATTCTTTTTTAAAATTATTCTTTAATAATTTATTATTTAATAATTATTATTATTGAGCACATCAGAAATTAAAATTGGCAGTACTAGGGGATTTGAAAGTAAAATTTGAGTATTCATAGTTTTCTTTTATTACATAAAGCCTACGTAAGGTAGAGACCAAGTTTCTGGAATCCCACAGATATTCTGAATGGTTTGGACATGAAGCTTCCCATTATTAGTGGCATTGCTGGGTACCCTGGAGCACACCTGTAATCCCAGAAACCTGGGAGGCTGAGGCAGGAGGATTGCAAGTTCAAGGCAACTTAGTAAAACACTGTCTTCAGAATAAAAACAACTGAGGATGTAGCTTAGTATTAAACTGTCCCTGGGTTCAATTCCCAATACTGAAAAAAAATTTTAAATATATATGAAAAGGGATTAGAGGAATAGCTTTGGGGCACTAAAAGATGATGCACTGTTCTGAAGGTGTACATAGATCAGGAGGCAGAAAGTAAATGGTACAGTGAAAAGTATTTCTTCCTTGACATCTTTTACTACCTCTCTGTTTTCACTGGGCATTTCGAATGATTTCCTATAAAGAAGCAATTTTAAACATTTCAGGCACTTATCCATTTCTCTTCCATTGTTAAAGGCTATATGATAAGTGTTGTGCTTTGCATCAGGCAAAACCTTCTCTTCATAGCAGTATTGTTCTATCCGCAGCACAATTTGGGCAATGTGTGAAGAACCTGTCCCAATTTAGTTACCACCCAGGTGCTGAGCCATTGCGGATTCTGTGGCCCTAAGGGTTTTTCCTCAGAATGATAAGTAGCAATATGGACCTATGCCAAACATCCTCATGGAAGTGCATGGAGAGGGAGGAAAGGGAGTGCTTAGGAGTTGAATATGGAGGCCCTTTTTCCCCCCTTAAAGAACCAAGTAGGTGCTTATGTTTAAAACTGCTAATGAGAAATTGTCTTCACTGATATGTACATTTAAAGTTCTAAGATTGGCTCTCAAAAGAAAAAAACATTAAATGTATTTTCAAAATAAAGTGGAAAAATTGGAATTTTGAATAATAACCCCATTCATATAAATTTGATTTTTTTCATTTTATATCTAATACATCAAGTGTATTTGAGTTGTGTATAGTACTCATTTCTTCCCTTTCTCTGAGCTCTTTGTGGTCTGCTTATACTTTTACACCATTGTTTCACAGAAGAAATAAACTTCATAGGATCTTGAAGGGGAGGATTTTCTTTTTCTTTCCTTGGTTAGCTAAGTAGGTATTTATTTTGCTCATTTGAAATGTAAGGATAATGACATTTGTACTTGGACGTGGATGAAGAAAGGAACAAAGTAGCATGGGAAATGTGTTCAGTTAATGGAAAAATGAAGACATCTAGGAGGCAAAAGGAAAGGCCACTTAGCTAATGCTAGACAGCTGCCACTAAACAAGCAGTTTGAGGTTTGAAGGCTTCAATCTTTTATGTTCTTTTTGTAACTCTGGTACTGATCATAAAACACATCTGTGATCTCAGGGGATGTTTTTTGCCCAAGACCACATATAACCCTTTCAGAAGCACCATATATGATATTGGGGGAAGAGATTTCATCCAAAATTAAATTGAGAATGTGGCAATGACAGTAATTCTTTAGTGATGTTGAGGGATCACATCAGTTGTTCTGGTAGGCAGTATGCTCAAATAGCACAAAACTCAAAAGAGAAAGATGAGGAAGCAGTGAGGAAACTCCTTCCAGCCCCTTGGCTTTTGTCACACAGGTTTCTCCCCAGAAGCAATCAGGTTTGCCATTTCTTTGGAATCCTGACAGTATACACTATGCTAGCTATTTAAAAATTTCTAATGTGCGCATTAGAAACAGTTTAATAAATTGTACAGAAAAGTGTGTGGGACAGTTTCATCTCATAGTGAGCAAATGGGTCTATATTGTTTTCTAATACTAATATTGTTTGTACCTTGCTTTTAACATCGCAGCAGTTATTTCATTTATTTACATAAAGGACTTTATTTTCCCTCACTGTGTACTATATTTTTGTAGAAAACAACTGTGATTTGTAGAAACAAGTCCTCTGCTAATGGATGTTTAGGTTTATCCCTAGCACACAACCCTGCCCCTTTGCTATTAAGTGGTCATTTTAGCATCTTTTATGCAGTTTGCAATCTATTGTAAAATCATAAAAGGCAGAGTAGTCTGTAGTATTCTTGACTGCTTCTTTTGGGTAAATAACAGGGTTTAGTTTAATTTCTCAAACATACCTAGACATACAAAGGACAGTTATTGGATAAGTATTATTTGATTCATGGGAACTAAAGTCAGTGTTGGAAGGAAGAAAATTATTTGTCCATTGAAGTGATACAAGCTCAGTTATGCTAAGCATTGAGCTGAGTATACAGCTCAATAATAATCCCCAACCAATGGATTATTGCTAAAATACCATAAAATGTTGCAGTGTTAAAACAGTTTTGTTTCTTTAAGCACTCTATTCTAATATTTCATTCATGGTTTGAGATTCTCTTAATATTCCCTGCAGTGCCATTTATGAAAAATAAACATTTCCTTAGTAGTATAAGTGAAAATTCTGAGTAATGTTGATTCTATCTTGGAGAAAACAAACATTTTGACCTTCACAGGCAATGTAATTTAGTGGGATATATAGACTATATTCTTATTTAGATCCTAAATATTCCTATTTTGAATAATGTAGCAGAGAAACATTTGATTTATTGAATAGGTTATAGGTTTTGAAAATGAGGTAATAAATCATTAATTATATTATTAATTAGCACATAAGAATTTTTACTCATTTTTACCCTGAAATCTAAGTGAACAGCCTTGTTATGAAGACTTAGGACTTCTGTTGGTGGAGGAAATTAGATTATTGATGTGAACAATAATAAGCAGAATAAAATTGAATAATAAAGGGTGTTCTGGCTCAAGAAAGAAGACTGAGAATTTAGACATATCATGAATGAAAGAAGGTAAATTGCCAAATAGGCACCTAGACAAGAAAAGCTGGTAAGAGCTTTCTTTCTCCCTAGAGTTTTCAAAATGTGAGTCTCTTACTTCCTAGGTTTTTCAAAATTGGTGCAAAACTACATAGAGTACAGAATAAAACGGGTTTGTCCATATTTTTT
Organism: Tamias sibiricus; assembly: GCA_025594165.1. NCBI lineage: Eukaryota > Metazoa > Chordata > Mammalia > Rodentia > Sciuridae > Tamias > Tamias sibiricus. Next base: position 127,973,314 of record CM046660.1, read on the forward strand.
TCCCCAAAGAGTACTTTTGGAATAAATTGGTACTTTACGTTGTCCTGAAATAAGAAATTCCAAGCTATAATTGATCTTTAAAATAAATAAGAAAAACTTCAAGAAATGATAGCATGTGATACAGCTTTCCACAAAGCACTTTGAGCCTACCGCTTGCTCTTCCTTTAACTTGGCAACCTACCTCACGATCTTCTGATATAGTGGACTAGTGCACTGACTCTCTGACATTTAACAGCATTGCTTTGGTTTCGAATAAAACTGGTGCAGCCAGAAGGCAGACAGTGCTTGGCAGGCAGCTGTTGCAGAGTGAGCTTGGAGAAAGATCTGGACTTGAATCTCTGCTCTGTTATTCACTGGCTCATGCATTTTGTTTCCCTTTCCTGAGACGCAATTTCTTTCTTTTTTTTCCCCCTGAGACTCAATTTCCTCTTGATGGAAGAGGATACTAATACAGAATGAAAGTGTATCACCAACACCAGCCCATATGAGGCACTTGATGTTTGTTAAATTTTACATGATATTATTCACATTGTTAGAAAGCAGCCCTTTAGAATGCTATAGTCATTGCGCTCACTCAACACCAAGGAGAGACAGGAATGCCCTGCCTGATTTGCCTCTCCCTGGAAATAGAGGATGGTGTAGCCTAAAAGGTTCCTAAGTCTACTATGAAAATCCCCATGCCAGTTGCAGGGAACTTATATTGGGTCCATTGAATCCAAAATGTATATGAATCTTAAGGAAAATCACCTTCACTTTGACAGGAGAGAAAGGTTGCTTAGATTAGGAACATGCTATCAAGGGAGTTATAATTCCAATTGTCGTCTTACTTCACTATTGTGGGAATTGCCTTTCCTTTTACTATTACACTTTTCTCCTATGTAGGATGAGAGTATCGCTAACTGCATGTCTTTAATTTTGGTAAGACTGATAGGCAATGACTGAACATATTTATTTATTTTTGATACTAGGGATTAAAGCAGAGGGTGCTTAATCACTGAGCAACATCCCCAGCCCTTAAAATTTTTTTTTTTTTTTTGAGACAGGGTATCACTAAGTTGCTTATGGCCTTTTTAAGTTGCTTAGTCTGGCTTCAAACCTGTGATCCTTCTGCTTCAGCTTCCCAAGAACATTTTCTCTTGTAAAGTCATGCCCAAGAGCTTCATTATTAAAAAGAGAGTAGGACAAAAAAAAAAAAAAAAACCAAAAGCAAATAACCCAATCAATAAATGGGCTAAGGAACTGAACAGACATTTCATAGAAGAAATACAAATCAATCAACAAATATATGAAAAAATGTTCCACACCTCTAGCAATTAGAGAAAGGCAAATCAAAACACTTGAGATTCCATCTCACTCCAGTCAGAATGGCAATTGTAAAGAATACAAGCAACAATAAACGTTGGAGGATGTAGTGGAAAAGGTACACATTGCTGGTGGGACTGCAAATTGGTGCAACCACTATGGAAAGGAATATGGAGATTCCTCAGAAAACCTGGAATGAAACCACCATTTGACCCAGTTGTCCCACTCCTAGGTTTATACCCAAAGGACTTAAAGTCAGCATACTACAGTGACACAGCCACATCAATGTTTGTAGCAGTTCAATTCACAGTAGCTAAACTATGGAACCAACATAGGGACCCTTCAACACATGAATGAATAAAGAAATATTACTCAGCCTTAATGAAGAATGAAATTATGGCATTTGCCAGTAAATGGATGAAACCGGAGAATATCATGCTAAGCAAAATAAACCAATCCCAAAGAACCAAAGACCAAATATTTTCTCTGATATGCGAATGCTAATTCACAAAAAGGGGGTGCTAGGGAAGAATAGAGGTACTTTGGATTAGACAGGGGAGTGAAGCAAGGGGACGGGCCATGGGGGTAAGAGGGGTAGTAGAATGAATTGGACATTATTATACTGTGTGCATATTGTATGATTACATGACCTGTGTAATTCTCCATAATGTATTACCAGAAGAATAAGAAGTTATCCTCCATTTATGTGTGAATGTCAAAATGCATCCTACTGTCATGTATAACTAATTAGAATAAATAAAACATTAATTTGATTAATCAAAAAAAGTGGGAATTTGACACTATTCTAATCATAGGTTATCATAATTGGAAGAGAATTGTCTTTTTAAAATTCAATCATCTTCCTTCCTCCTGTAAACAAGAAGTTGAGGCATTTGTACTATGCCATAATACTGTATAATTATCAATATAGATGCTGACTTCAGTTATTGATGAGAACAAGAAGAATCTGTAGCTCTTTTTTTCTTCCTTCAGGACAGCAGTGACCATGTTCTTTGGCACCAGAGGGGAGAGTGAGAGGCCTTTGCCTCAGGTTGTTTAAATGACGACTCTCAGCTCTGGTGGCAGCTGATTATATAGCCTGAAAATTAACGCTGTACACCTGTGACTAAGAGCTTTTTATTAGAGCAAATAGTTGAATAGATTTATTGATTTGGAATTTTCTGGATCTACTTTTATTGTAATGAAGGTATATTTTGCATTTCTCATAGGTAAAATTTGATGTCAAAGAAGAAAGGTTCAGTCAAGATTTCTTGACATAACTAAGATCTACTTTTTCTTGGTAAATATAATGGACATAGGAAGAATGAATTATGTCCATCCCTAAATTCAGCACTTGGAAAGTTTTAAAGCTTTAGGGCACTCCTGGTAAATCTATTTTTTAAATAAATGTATTTCATAAGGTGGTATATAGAACAGTTTAGAATCTTAATTGCTTAGAGAGTAAATGAATATTTGTAAGTTCATTCAGATTGCCAGTACTTAAAAGAATTAAGGAAACAGAACTTAAAGATAGTGGTGGTGACTTGTGTTATGCTGGTCATAAAAGCAACAAGTATTTATTGAAGGACAGTTCTCCAGGTACTGTGACAAATGCATGATCTGTGCCACTCCATTTAGAGCCCACATCCAGCCTATATTCAATACATATAGTTAGTTACCCTGATTGAACAAAAGAGGAAACTGAAGCTTAAAGTGCAACTTGTCCAGTGTACAGATCTGAGACTGGAACCTAGATGTTATTTGAAATCCATTTGCATCTTGAGATCACTTTGCATTCCACATGGGGGAACTGTCAGGGTGAAAAGGCAATATCATAAAAAAAAAAAAAAAAAAAAGCAAGAGTGACCTTAGATGGGACTAACCATTTTTTTTTTCTTTTTCTCTTGATTACAAAATCAACATCCTTATTATAGACTATTTGAAAGAAATAGTGATAATCATAATCCATGCCAGCTAGAGATGATAATGCAAATGACTTGCATTTTAGTGTTTTCCAAAGTGTATTCTGATTACGAACCAAGATGGCACTTTTTATATATAAAAAAAAAAAATGCAATGGTTGAATAATTTGGGGAAAGTCTGAGTTACTGCTTTCTTCTCTAAAGGGTTTTGGAGAGGTTTTAGTATGCATAACATGCTTCCAAAATTGAAACATCATACATAACATTTTCCAAATTTATTTACCAAGAGAACACTAGTTTATATCTTGAAATACTTGTTCTTTCAGATATAGCACAGGTAATTTTATGGCTAGAATGCATCCATCTTGATTTTTAGTGAGCTCTTAAGATTTTTAATCACATATACTCTTAGGTTTATATTGGAGTTCGTTTCAATTATTTAAGTTTTTAAAAAAATGTTTTTTGGATGATTTTGTAGCAAACTACGTGTGTCTCTGTTTATGCTACTCTTTTTAACCTTTCACCAACTGAGCATTTGGGCTGTTTTCAACTAAATACTGAAAAGGACATGAATTTGTAGGTCTCGGAGAAAGTCATTCTAGAACCAACCAGGAATGAGGAAACCAACCAAGAGTTTGTCTCACAGGTAAAAATTGTGCATGCCATTACAAATTTCAGAGAAATCTGTGTGGTCACCCTGTGACTTGTCATCAGGGATAAAATGCCGAAGAAATGAAGGTCTTAGGGAAATAGGAGTGGTCTGCTCTTGGAATGAGCTGAAGTGAGGTGTCTGTGTGTAGCTGCCTCCTTGGGGCAGAGGTATGCCCTTCTTTATGCTCAGGCCAGACCTGGAGTCTGGGAAAGCTTGGACACTCAATGTGTTCCATTTTTTAATCTTTGCTGTGGTCTAGGTAGAAGGGTTGGGAGTTCTCAGGCTCCCTTAAAGGGAGAAGAATCTGGGCCAGTGGATAGGGATGGATTTGAGAGTGAGGCATAAACTTGGATTAGTTGGAGAGGAATAGGTTGGAAGTTATTTAAATGGGTAATCCATTGTAAGAACGAGAAATCTTCCTGTTCCAATCAATAGTTCACTGATTTTATTTTAAATTAACAAATACTTATTGAAAGCCAACTGTGTTCTAGGGATTGGTCTGGGCATTAGCAGCTAATTGTATTGAAAATATCACTGTACAGTACATGGAAATTATATTCATGGAATAAAATCACTTGGCTAGAATGAAAACATGATTCAATATTGTTAAAAATACACATCTTTGAATAACCTCCAAGGGAGTATAAAACAATACTCTCTCTGTTTTAAAATAAGAAAAGTCCAAATCTCTGAAATGCCAATTACTATGCAGTTTCAAATAAACTTTTTTTTCTTTTCTTTTTCTTTTTTTTTGCATCTTGGATGATATTATGTCTGATTCCTAAGATGTCTTAACCTTTTCAGAACGTTTACATGATAATAGGACATGTAAATGTGTATGTGCCTCCTCCTACCCCCATCAAAATTAATTTTGAGATTAGCTCTCATAGGACTCTGGGAAGTCATATTGACCAGAATCAAGTATCAAAACTGCCTTTCACAGCCTGAGATTTTTAATGTCAAGTCTGAAGATTGCTTCCCTCACCAGCAGGAGCAGACTACAAGGGCCCCTGAGGTGCCAAAGGGAAAATTCCTGAAGGGAATATTCTGTAACCCAGGAGGCATGAGGATCACGGCTGTGGCTGTGGCAGTCACAGGTGGTTAGCTTTGGCCCATTCCTTCCATGCCTGCAGCCCTCAGGGCCTCTGGCTCAGTGTCAGTCTGACATTAGGCTACAGTGGAGAGTTTTCTTCATCTTATCAGACCCTAGCAACAACACCTTGTTGGTGCCTCAAACTTGTGACAATCAAGAGTGTTCTAAGGAACAGTTATGAGACTGGGCAAATTACCTAACCATGTTGTGTCTGTGTTATTATTTTTATATTTTTCCATCTGAAAATAAGGATGCGGTATCTATTTCCTAGGCTCACGTTTAGGACTAATTGAAATTTTATATGTAAAGTCTTGAAATATGACAAAGTAATAACTAATTGAACGTGATTTTTGTTTAACAATTAAATGTCCGTAGCTGTTATTGGTTTTTGAACATCAGCGATATGAAAAGTTTTCAAGACTGTTTTGAGCTGCCTACTCTTCGTTTCTATTCAGTAAGTTAGTAGTTGATACTTGGCTGAGGATCATTGTTTTCCAAATATAAATAAGGCTGTTTTGTAACTCATTAATTCCTGGAATGTGATTCTCTATAAGCAGGTTTTCCAGCCCATAGCAATCATTAGAAAAGGCTGTACCTGGTAAGATGTAGAGATAGTAAGCACACAATGAGTATATTATAAAACTATGTTACCTTTTCCTCTAGGAAAGATAATAAGCAACTAACCAAATATGTTCTTCACTAGACTTTATTATTGGCAATGTTTCCTAATGAGAAGACCTTTGTTTCTAAGTCCTCCCTTGTTATATTAAAAGATAGATTTCATTTTATGCCTTTATATCCCTGATTCAGGTTCCATTCCTTGTACATGCTGGAAACTAATCATTGTGTACTCTTCCATTCGTCACACGATTTTCACATCTGTAAACTAGAAATAATCCCTCTGGACTACAAACACTGTAGAACCAGTACTGTTTGTTGGTAATGCATGTCTTGAAATGAAGGTGATCCTGTTTGAATGGGTTATGCATTTCCTTTCTACATTCTTGATGAGTTTCGCTTTCTTGATAGTGCCAATTCTCTTGGGTGTGGAGGGGGATGACATCTGCATGAAGGTGCTCCTTCTCCTTGAGCTCTCTGGTGCCATCTTCATGTCAGCCCACATTCATTTCCACATGAGTTCTTCTAATTAAAACTTGTCAGTGCTGTTTTCTGAAGGAAGACAGGCTATTATTTTGATCATAGAGCAGACAGCTGTACTTTTTCTTATTTAAGGCATCCCGCTGGGGTATTACTGGTCATAAACTGAAAACTGGGGGAACCTCTCAAAGCCATGAAGGAAGAAGGTGTGATTAGGCAAAGGGACAGCCCACTGGAGTGTGGTCACCTTTTAACAGGTGTGTTTTCTAAGAATGCCAGCATTCCCAGTGAAACTTGCTGTTATGTAAAGAATCTGAAAGCATGTCACACTGTTTTTGTGACTTTGGAGAACTACGTAATTTTAAAGGTTTGCCAACCATCAGTTTTCTGATGGTATGTTTTATGAAAACAACGGCATTTTTCTTTTTGCACCAAACAGTTCTGAATAGAAAGAGTTTAGAGTTTTTTTTTTTTTGTACCAGGGATTGAACTCAGGGGCACTTGACCACTGAGCCACATCTCCAGCCTTATTTTGTATTTTATTTAGAGACAGGGTCTCACTGAATTGCTTAGTCCCTCGCTGTTGCTGAGGCTGGCTTTGAACTCTTGATTCTCCTGCCTCACCCTCCCAAGCCGCTGGGATTACAGGCGTGCACCACTGTGCCCAGCAAGATGTTCCTATTTTTCTTTTCCTCCTCCCCTGACATACCTAAATGAAAACCTTTAAAAATCTACCAGGCTTTTGGGTCCAGGATGCACTTTACATGAAAGTTAGTGAAAACCTGGCCTAAGGATTATGAACAGTGGAAACATCAACTTTCTGAACAATTGTTTCCTTTTCTACTTCACATTCACTTTGACACTTGGGCACATTTCCTGATGTGGTTCAGCTAAAATTGCATTTTTCCATTTTTCAGTGTTGGGAAAAAAATCACTCTACTTTGTCAAACATTAATGGTTTCTAATTTAATATGTAATAATTTAAATTTATATTTCTTAGACTGAAAAATTCTTAAAATGTTTAACAATTTGTTTTTTCATGTACAAATTTTATACAATCTGTTTTACATTCATGTAGTCATCTTTCACTTGTTGATATTACAAAAGCTTAGTATGTAAAAAATTATTATTTATGTTCTAAAAATTTTCCCAGTTTTAACATTCACCATTTAGGTTTGTTTATGGGAGCAGATTTAACATCTGATTTCATTTAGAGGTAATTCCATTTATTTTCCTTTATCTTTCTAGAAATGCTTATACTCTTTATATTTGTTATTTTGAGACAATGTCTTGCTCAATTGCTTTAGAGCCTTGCTAAGTTGCTGAAGCTGGCCTCCAAATTTTGATCCTCCTGCCTCAGCCTCCTGAGCCATTGGGATTATAGGTGTGTGCCACCTCACCTAGCTAGAAATGCTTGTACTTTATAAGGCTTAAAATATTCCCTTATCTTAAAAATATGATAGATTAAGTACTTGACAGAAATAAACTGAAACTTATTCTTTTTCTTGGCATGAGATAGTTTCTAAATTAAAAAAAACACAATTACCTTAATATTATAAACAACTGATATTTTTGCACTGTTTCAAAACACCTTTTAAACTTCATTTTATTCATATGTTATTAGGCTTTTAATTTATCTCTATCAATTGTTATTTACTCTCAGTCCAAAATATTTCACTTGAGGTATCTTATAGTGTGTTTTAATGGTCTGTCTGATAAGGTAAGTTAAACTAATCAATATTCTTTTTTCAATTCCATTTCAAAATTCTCTTGGCTGTTTTCAGCATTTGCTTTTTCAAGTGAATTTAGAATTGGAAATGAAAATTGATTAGTTGACTTCTGGTTCCATACATATTTTTAGGGAGTTGATATTCCTATTGTATTGGAATTTCCCACTCAAGAGCAGGTCCTAGCACCACATTCTTGCTTTGCTGTCTCACTCTCTGTCACAGCTCACCAGGTTTTACTGTGAGATGGGTATCCCTTCATGGATGCCCTTTGTTAAGAGCAAATCATCTTGATGGCTACTGAACTGCCTGTTCAACAAAGTAACTCTATTATTATGGGCTTATGAAGTACTCAAATCACTTTTGAAGCAGTTTTAGCATTCTGGTTTCATTATATTAGAGATAACCCCATTTATTTTCCTTTGCCTTCCGTAGAAATGCTTGTACTATAGGCTTATATATAGGTAATGAAACCAGAATGCTGAAACTGCTTCCAAAGTGATTTGAGAACTACTTCACAAGCCTGATACCTAAATATTTTTAAGATAAGGGAATATTAAAATTATGATTAAATATTTGCCAGGAACAAACTGAAGCTTTTTTTTTTTTTTTTTTTTTTTTTTTTTTTTTTTTTTGGTATCACAGTGTTAGTATCAACTGTGAAGTAAATAAAAATGTAGTTTTTCTGTCCCACTCCAAATCTACTTAATCACGAAGTCTGAGGATGGAGCCCAGTAATCCATTCTAATAAGCTCTCTAGGTGAGTCTGATCATGGGAGAGGTTGAGAGCCACTGGTGAAGTGGATAGAGCTTGGGGTTAGGAATAATCCACATCTATAACATGGGCTGTTGAAAGAATTATCTGTGTCATAAGCAGAGGGTGTAAATACTTAGTAGCTATTATTATCAGAGTGTTTTTTCATAAGATAGAGATGAAATAATGAACAATGAGCACTAATTAAAGTGATGGTGCCTAGGAATGGAGGAAAGTTTCAGAACACAAGGGGTGTTGCAGGTTTTGATGGAGTCTACATAATTGTTGATATCAGGAAGGTCATAAAAATTGTTCATTTTGGGTACTGAGGATGAACACTTCAGTCTTGTTCAGAATTGGTATCTTTTAAGCAGGTAAGCACACAATAGTGTGATATAATTGAACCCCTGATTTCCATGTTAAGGATATGTGGAGGATTAGCTCATTAGAATTCGACCTTTACATTGAATGAAATAAAACACTTCTATCATATTTATATAGTTGTAAAAGAATCTATTATTGTAAATAAATAGACCATACAAGTGAAATAAGGATTAATGTCCCCATTCAAATAGTTAAAAATACATGAAAGTATATATACGACATCTCATCAATTGGGAAAATGTTAACTTATTCAATATTTTGATAAATTGCTTTATGCTAAAAACTAGGCTAAGTAGTGGGCATAAGATGACAGATTTAAATATAACTCATGAGTAGTACAAAAATGGGTAGTAGAGATAGCCAAGTGATGTGATACTGTCTATGGCAAGGCCAGTAATAAAGGCAGACGTGGGTGGCTTTGGGTGCCTGAGGCTTCCTAGAAGAGGCAACTCTTGAGCTGATCTTGAAGGACAAGTAGAGCCTTCTGGAGAGGTATTGTAAAAGATTCCATAGGAACTCCTTCAGTGGTTAGTTCTGCCCCAGGGCACCAGAGGTCTTACCATGGAGGTGAAGGATATATGGGAGTTGTCAAGCCAAAAAAGGAACAGATTCCATATGGAGGTATTAACACACTAGAGTGTCCTGAATGGGAGGGAATTTGGAGTGTTTAATGTGAACAGAACCCACGGACTGGGTAGGGGCAGGTGAAACTGGACTCAGTGACATAAACTCTCTAAAGATGATGATGGACAGAAAGACTTTGTTTTGCTTAACATTTGTCTTGTTTTTGGAGAAACAGCATTTTTATCTGTGTGCTGTTCTTGTGTGTTCTGTAACACATACCATTACACTCATATAAAGGGATTTAGGTTATGGATTCAGAACAGCATTTATATTACACATTCACACATTTATACATCATAATTTTAGTTTGGGTCCTATTCAGCTGTTCTCAGTGTTAAAGATTTTTTAGCTGTGGCATGGCAAGTTGGTGAATTAATCTAGACAAATCCTCTTCCATTCACTTAGGGCTCCACTTGTCTTCTATGGTGTGTGTGTGTGGGGGGGGGGGGGGCCTGGGCTTGTTCTGGCCACTGAAGCTCTGTCATTGACTGTTTTCTGCCTCCGTGTGCCCCAGGGCTATGGTCTTCCCTCTGAGTCCCTGGAGGCTTACTCAGGCCTCACTGGCATTCTGACCTGTGCCCTGAACCACAGTCCAATTGAGCTGGGCTCTTGACTACCTAACTTTCACTAACTGTTCCCTCTTTCAACCTGAATTTTTATTTCTGTGGCTTCCATAACTGACCATGACCCATCTGTGAATCAGAGACCCAACCAGAACTTTGTGTCCCCAGCCTGACTTCCACGCTTGACAAGGGCCTTGAGACCATGACTGCTGTTTTATTTACCAGATACCTCTTTTTTTTTTTTTTTTTTTTTTTTTTTTTGTCATTACCCCCTTATAACATTGAACCTGCACTTAGCAACTTGGGTTGACTGTTGGTCACACATGTTGGTGAAACTCTTGTCCTAACCTCACTTAATCTGCTTTGACTTTTACTCTTTTACCCTGAATAAAAGTATAGTTTTAAAAGGATTACAAATTGCTAAATTCTGTAGTTTCTTACCATATGATATTCTTTTCAATATTTATTTCTCAACATTCTAGGTTAGGACTAGGCTATTTGATGACTCTTCTTGCCCTTGGTTTTTATTTTAATTAGTTAATTTTTAATAGTTAACACAGTACAAAGATATTTTATAAACCATGGGTAAATTCATAACCAGCTTTTCTGCCCTTCCCCCAAAAGTTTCTTTGCAGCCTATACAATAAAGGTGTGATTCTGTAGTAGGCACCAAGAGCGCATGGATGCCTGGTCCCACCTTTCCTTCCTGACTTCATTTCCCCCTGTCTCTACCCACCCTCTTCTCAGAGATGGGAGGCTAAGTGCAGCTTCTGCTGAATTCCAGACTTTCACTCCCCCTTGCCTTTACCCAGTGCTTCCTCAGTGTGGAATTCTACTGGCCCAACTAACTGAAGGAATCACACATTTTTCAAGGCCCAGTTCCAAATTCCACCCTCTTGAAGCTCTCCCAGATCCTTAAGCCAGATATATTTCTTCCAACCTTTTTCTTTTTTTTCCCTTCTTTTTGGCGGTACTACGAGTTGAATTCTTCTAACCTTTTGCTTTCACAGTACTTTGCTTCTAACTCTTGGAGAGTGTATTAGCTCTGTCTTCTATTTTTCTGTATTGTTTACAAGCTATTTTTCCCTCCATGGAATTGTGGAGTTCTTAAGAGCAAATTTTTTTCTTTTTCTTTTTTTTTTTTTTTTTTGGGGGGGGTGCGTATAATAGCACTTTCTCATTTTTTTTTTTTTTTGCTCTATGGCTTTTCAATAATTGCTTTGCCTGTAATTAGGATTTTGATGGTTTAGAAAGTTACAGTGGAAGAATTTGTTTTTCAAATAGTTGCCTATTTCTTCTATCCCCCTCTTTTCTCCGTCTTGCACATGTCAGGTAGAGGAATATGGGTATATATTTGAGGCTGTGTGAAAAGGAACTTTTTGGTGAGAAAGAATCCTTGGATCTTTAACTGAGTAGGATAGTAGTAATGCTCTGCTTGAAAATGTACATAATCGCTACTATGATGCCTCATTTTTAAACTCTCCATCGATATGCGTACATAGAGATAAGTGAGAATGGGAAATTATTAGAGGATTTATTTATTAAATGAGTATTTGTTGAGCATTTGTTAAGTGCCAGACTCTATCAGGACAGGAGGTAAGAGAGAGACAATGCCTTCCTTAGAGAGCTCAATTGATGATCCATTACAGAGTAAAGACTTTGATTTTATATATGACAAGGGTAATAATAGAAAAAATGACCAACATTTATTAAGGCCTCATTAGATGCTGTCTTAATGTTAGTTATGTTAATATATTATAGCTTTTTGTCCTTATGACAACCTTGTAGGAGTGCTGCTACTCTATTTGTCCCTACTTATCAGATGAAAAATACATTCTGCAACAATAAGAAGCAACTTCTCTATAATAATTCCTACTTGGTACCTTACTACTTCATCCACCTATTCAAAGTATGTATTATTTTAGTGTGTACTATGTGGACGGCATCCCTTAGAGATTATGAAGCCGTGTTTCTCATGCCTGTTTTGACTGTCACACAGATGAAAGTCTGAAGCAAGGATGTGCTGTTTTCTTGACCCTGGACAAGTTACTTAAGTTTTCAGAACCTCTGTTCCCTTGCCTGTAAAATGAGGGTTAAAACACTGTGTAAAAAGCACATAGTGCTAGGATCCTAAAATCTGATTTCCCATTCCTTTTCCTCTTCTTTTTATAAAGTGACACAATCATGTGATCAATGAAAAAATTACTGAAATTTTCAGCTTGTCCACTGGTTTTTTTTTTTTTTTTTTTTGGTAAACTGTACAAGAAGTTCCAGCAGCCCAATAAATTCATTTGTAATGCTGAGGAGTAAACATTGGCATTGACATTGGAAGCCTTGTTTCTTTGTTACTTTGTGGTCCCTTTCTTAAGAGAGTTGGAGATGCTTTCGCTTAATAATTGGCTATCAGTGTTTATTACTTACTGGTGCCTGAAAGGGCTCCCAGCTCTGCAGTCAGGCAAAGAGAAATAATCAACACCCTTGATGTTTTATTTAGATGATGGGAGCTGGTTACATAAGAGAATAATGCTGCTTCTGACTCTTTAGTTAAACTAAATAACTATGACTTGAGATAAAATCTTTCTCACCGATAAGTTTCACTTTATAACTTTGTACCTTTTGGTTATTCCCATGAGGTCTTTTGAACTGTACATTTATATATATATATACCAGGGATTGAACTCAGGGGCACTCAACCACTGGGTCACATCCCCAGACCTTTTTTGTATTTTATTAGAGACAGGGTCTCACTGAGTTGTGAAGTGCCTCGCCATTGCTGAGGCTGGCTTTGAACTGGCGATCCTCCTGCTTCAGCCTCCCAAAGTGCTGGGATTACAGGCGTGCGCTACCATGCCCGGCTGAACCATACATTGTTGTTTCTCTAATGTACATCGCTATGAAATCTTCATTGTTGATTAAACAAAGGTCTTTTATGACAGTGTGAGTTTTTTTTAAAAGAATATTCTATTTAGCTGTGCTTCTAAAAAATCATTTTAAAGTGACAATTGAATACAATAAAGATTTGTAACAATGTGGAAGCTTCAACATTTCTACATATATCAATGTTTGACAATCTGCCTATTAGAATCGTAATTAGAAGTATACATCACCTTTTAAAGTCAAATTCTAGAAAAGTTTAAAATTCAGTTTTTCTAAAACATTGGAAATTTTTTTATCATTAAAGAATAAATGAAATCTTTGAAGTAAATAATTAAGCCTAATTTATTTGAGTTTGCTTAAATGAACTTTGTTTATGCCATACTAATAGGGAATTGAAAAGATAATTTTTTTCTACTGTACAGTGGGTGCAACTGCATAAGCAGTGCAAAAAACAAGGTCAATTCCATATGAAAAGTGATTGGGCCTCTAATTATTGTATAATAAAAGTTAGCCAATGATTATCAAGGGCTTACCATTTTCCAGGCATTGTACCAAGAGCTTAACATACTTTTAATTTTATGTATGTATTTATTTTAGTACTGGGGATTGAACCCAGGGGTGCTTTACCACTGAGATGCATCCTCAGCCCTTTTTATTTTGAAGATAGGGTCTTCCTAAATTGCTGAGGCTGGTCTTGAGTTTGCAATTCTACTGTTTCAGCCTCCTGAATAGGTGGGATTATAGGAGTGTCAGACCCTACAGCTCAGAGGTTGGTGCTAAAATGCTTGTTTTACAGCTGTCAAAATGAAGGTAGAGAAAAGTGAGATCTTGCCAGAGTTACAGACTTGTAAGGTAGGTGTTGTCTAAGGAGGTGTTGTTTAAAAGCATTCTGATCCACTTAACCTCTAGCCTCATTGCCTCTATAGTGCCAGGTACTATTTGTTTACCTTTTCATGGAAAATTTTTCATTGTAAATAAAATCTCAATCCCTCTCTCCCTCTCGCCCCTCCCTCATTTTAGTGGTGCTGAGGACTAAACTCAGGGCCTCAAGCATGCTAGGCAGGTGCCTACCATTAAGCTACACCCCCAGCCACAAGTTATCTTTTAATGTCTTATTTGAGGATATGAATTAGTAAATAACAGATATGAATTAAATAGATGACAAAAATCTTAAGGCATACATTGTCACTGTATTCCTATCTACTTTAATACATAAATCAAAAATATCTAGTATAACTTAGGCCAGTTAATTCATTTTTGTAAGTTGACTCAAAATAAATTTTTGTAGAACAGTGAGTGACACTAAAAAAATCCTATATGTTAACAATTTCAGTTTTTCCGTAAAGCAGGCATTTGAAATTGAAAGGCATTCAAATGTTCTTGGCTGACCTAGTTTCTTAAGTAATACATGTGTCAGAAATAAAATGGCTTAGTTCTCTTATATGTGGTGCTTGCTGTTGGTGAGACATGTCTCAAAATACCTTTAGCTACTTGTGATGTCAGAGGAAAATTTCAAAGCCTCAGTTTGAAAGGGTTATCATGGAAATCTCAAATTCGGATCTGACCAAGTAGGGGAGGGGCTGTGAGAAATTAAGAGCATGCTGCAGGTATTTTCATTGTAGAATGAAATCAAATGTGTTTTAAATTTTCAGGTCTATATGGACTACTGAACCTCAGCAAAAATGCCACTGGAGAAGATTATGAATTTAGATTGATCTATCTAGTTGCTTCTAGAGTTTAACTTAGAGAATATAAATAGGTGAAAACATTTTTCCCTCTGAACTTTTGCAGATGGTTGCTCAGGTTCTTGATTTATTCCTAGTCTTAACTTGATGACAGTAACCTGGAAGTACTTTCTGGGTGTGCCATTTTTTCACTTATCTCTTGTTGATTCCATCCTTAATGTTTTTCAGATAGAAAATTTTAAAACCTATAACTGATTTTTCTGGGAGTTATAATACCTTTTTATAAGTCAGTAGTTTTAGAACCAAGAAAATTGTGAGAAACTGGTCAGTATGTTTACATTTAGTGATGGGAAATAAAACCCAACATACAACACTGGTCACACATAAAAGAATTTCAGCCCTGTAAAGTCGATCTTTAGATGTGCTATATTCCATCAAGTCTAGGCTAAGGCCATCAAATGTTAAGAGTCACCATTTTATAAACTACAAAGAGATTAAAAAAAAAAAAATACAGTGCCAATTGAACTGATGCAATGCTTTAAAAATCTCATAAATACATAATTTAAATTAGGTAAATGCCTTGGTTAACATGTAGTTCAGCCAAGTTTTGACAAACACATGCAGTAATAATACCATTATCACAACTGAGTTACAAAACAATTCCAATATATTACCACTCAGGTTTGATGTTACATTTACTGAAATTGAAAGGAGTTTTAGTTTGTCATTATCATCATCATTCTTGAACAAGCATTAAAAAGGAATTTACAAATAAATGCACGGTAAGATCCAATACTTCTGGAATCAGCAGTGCTCTACTGTTGCCCCTGGGAGTTTTGTTCAGGTAGACTAAGTCTGTTGAAGTTTGGGTTGTCATTTTATGATTTGACTAATTGTAGATTGTTTATTCCTCAACTGAAGGACATGTCACTGCAAGTTTAGCAGTCTCTATTCAGAGTCAGAAGAACTTTCTGACAAACTGATGCCTTAAAGCAAGGCACTTGCTTTTCATAGTTCTTCATTCTTTTATGTTTCTTCTAAATAACTTTTGTTCTGATAGTTTTATTTGTAAAATTCCCACTGCAAACCAAGTCTGACAGCTGAATTTCCTCTAGGGAATTTGAATAAATTAAGCATTAAGAATTTAGATCTTTGATGATTTGCAGAATTACAATATTTTTTAAAAAATATTTATTTGCTTTAGTTGTACACAATGCGTTTATTTTTACGTGTTGCTGAGGATCGAACCCGGGCCGCACACTTGCCAGGTGAGTGCTCTACCGCTGAGCCACAACCCCAGCCCCCAGAATTACAAATTTTGTGGGATGTTTAATGAAACTGATTATTATAGTCCCTTAAATTTAATGATTTATTTAGATATTTAAATTTTTAAAAATATAACAAAGCACAATTATATAGCAATCCAAGAATATGCTGTGTCTTCTCCTGTTACAGGTACATCAATACAGTTCTGTGTTAAAGAACTATAAGTTTATTTTGTCACAATTTAATTATTTTTTGTGGTACTGGTACTGGGGATTGAACTGATCTACATCTTCAGCCTTTTTTTGTGTGTTTTGTTTTGAGACAGAGTTTCATTAGTTGTCCTGACTGGCTTGGAATTTGCCATCTTCCTGCTTCAGTTTCTTGAGTCTCTTGGACTCCTGGCATGTGCCACCATGCTTGGAACAATTTATATTCTTTAAAACAAAAAATCTAAAATATGCTAAAGGATTTTTCAGATATTTAGCAGTTAATATCTTCCTGTCATTATTGTATTTGGATTGTCTTAATGGTGTGAAAATTGACTATTCTTGGAAAATCACTTCTGTATTTGAGTTTTTATGTAGTGTAAGCAACTAATCCTATAGAATTTTAGACCACAAAAAGATTTTGTTTTAATATCCTGATTTTACAGATGAAATAGTGACTCCCCAAATGACCTTAGAAACAGGGATCTCACTATCCAGGGATATTTTTATTACATAATGCAGAAATAAGTCATCCTGTTTGATACTTAATAATGAATATTTATTCCCTTTGTAGTTGCATATTTTTAAATGGATTAAATTTAAACATACATGTCAAAGGAAAGCAGGGAGCTGAAACTCCAAACCTCGGTTCTTGTGTTCTGATGAAAGAAAAATTTAAAGTCAGACACCAAATGCCATGCAAGGGAACTTTATTATAGGTGAAAGTAAAGTAAAAGCAAAGTGAGGCTTAGGCAGAAAGCTGTCTCCGAGAGAGGGCCATCTCCAAGCAGAGAACGACAAAGGAGATAATGCTGTCCCCAGATTTATAATTGTTTTATGGTTAAGTTGAAAACTGAGGTCTTCCTTCAGCAACCTTTGCCCATCAGGTATTCAACTCCTCCTTCACGTAGGGCAGTGGAGGAATTTTTGACCTTAGTTGGTCCTCTCCAGAATTGTCATGGTGGCCATCCTAATTATGGGGACTTCATCTACAAGTCAATCCCATGTTAATGTGGGTCCTGGTGTCAATAACTGGTAAAAAGTTACCTGAGTGTGCTTGTGCCACTAAAGGACTCTTCCTTCCCAAACAGAGACACCTATAGCCATAATTCCTAGCTTTATATCAACCTGTGGATCCTGTCAAGTGGATCCTGTCAAGAGTTAGTCCCATTAATCCTTTTCTCTTGATATGTTTTACAAATAGCTCCCTTGCTTTTGTTTTCCACAGGTTAACTACCACCATTTGGTTTCTTAAGATAGTTTAAAGAAGGACCCTAATTTAAAGAACACTGTATGATCTTATCATAAAGAAGGACCCTAAAGTAATGTAAAGAATACTTTATAACCTTACCATGTATTTCACTGCTCATTGCTAGCTGCTACTCAACAATGCTCACTAGAATAGTAAAATATATAAACTGCATATATATTTCAACTCTGATTTTTACAGAAATGTGGAGAAACAGATCATTGGAGTTTAATTATCTTAAAATTCAAGTATAAATTTTATTCATATCTTATTTAAATGAGACTTTAAGTCAACAAAATGCTATTGTAGACAAGAACAGCAATATTTCAGCTACTTAAAATATTGTTATTTTTTGAGGATGACATAGTCTTATGATTTAAAAATTTCAAGTGTTAGTCTAGCTGCTCTCTAATGTACATTGAAGCTATTTAGTGAATGTAGTAGAAAGTACCACATTGTTTGTCTATAAAAAGAAACATTGTTCCTTCTTTTTAAGACTATGTGAGTGGGGCAACAAACCAGATATTTCTGGTTTAAATAATTTCACTTCATGATGATTTCTTTCACATGTAGTGATTTAGAAAAGTTTATAAGACACTGTGGACTTCTGTGTTATGGAGACAAAATTTTTAAGAATTTTTTTCTTTTTGAAAACCATAGTGTTATTGTTGGTTTTTTTTTTTTTTTTTTTTTTTTTGTCAATGTGCATAGGTACTTTTAAAATCTAGTTGAAATTACACTGTCCTAGAAAATTGAATGGAAAACAAGGATGTAAATATATAAGTTCAGAGTATCTAAAGGAGGTATCACAAAGTTCAAGCATTTTTCTGGGGGCACAAACAAATTTTTTGCTTAAACCTTATTAATTTTATTTAACATTTAATCATAAAATGTAGCTGTTTGATTTTAAAACCAAAGGCATATGTTAGGAGTAGTGATTTAGAATAGTGGAGGTGGACTGCTGACAGCAGGCAGTGATGGCTGAAAGAAGACAGAGAAAATGCTAGAATTGGACTAAAAAACTGCACAAACTCAGCTGCGAGGAGCTGTACTTACCAGTACTTCTCTAAGCAGCTGTGTATTCCTGCAAGAACACATGAAAAATGATATTCACCAAGTTATGAGAGATCATAATGTATCAAAGTAAAATGTGCTTAGTATACTTAACAAGCTTGTAAAAACTAATTATAGCCTGGGTCAGAAGGAAAACCTAGGTCATTTCCACAAATGTGAATTGTACAGAGATGTTCTTTGATCCAAAGGTATTATTTAAAATAAAATTCAAACAAAAATAAACTCAATGACTTGGAAATAATAAATTCTCTTAGGTGCTTAGAATAACAAAAAAGAAATTAAAATAACCATTAGATTATATATGATAACAATTCTAATGTTAGTAATAGACTATACTTTAGAAGCAATTAAATGTGTGTGATTTTCATATTTAAAGTGAAAAATGAGAGAATCTCAACTTAGAAATTCAACTGACAATAATATAAAATATAAGGAACTGAAGGGAAGGAAATAATACAAATATAAGTAGGAATTAATGATTAGCAAAAATAGAATGGAAAAACTTCATTTTGGGAGAGGAAAGTTGACAGGGCCTTTTGAAAATTTAATGAAAAGAGATATTATAATGGATATAAAACATAACGGATTCCAAGAGTTTTTAAGTTACAAGAATTCTATTTTTGGGGGTGGTGTTGGTAGTGCCAGGAATTGAACTCGGGTCACTTCACCAGAGTCACATCCCCAGCCCTTTTTATTTTTCATTTTAAGGCATGGTCTTGCAAAGTTGGAATTCTCCTGCCTCAGCCTCTTAAGTCACTAGGATTGGGACATGTTCCACTGCGTCGGTGGTTACAAAAATTCCAGATATAACTTGTGGTACTATATTAGAAATTATAGGTTAAATAGATGACTTTCTTGAATCTAAATTAAAAATTGGATTAAGAAATTAGAAACATCGAATCAGTCATAGAAAAAAATTGTGAGGCTATCAAACCCCTTCTTTAGAAAATGATTCTGGGATCAGACACAATGCATTATTTAGTTTTCTAAGTAATATATTACACATTCTTTTTTGAACTGGAGGAACTAGGTATTGAACCTAGGGGTGCTTTATCATTGAGCTATATCCCAAGTCCTTTTTATTTTTTTTATTTGAGAAAGTCTTGTAAAGTTGGCCTTGAACTTAGTGATTCTCCTGCTTCAACCTCCCTTGTTGCTGGGATTACAGGAGTGCACTACCACACCTGTCTGCATATTCTTTATAGCCTTACAACACATAGAATAAGCTAGAACGTTTGAGTTTATTTTATATAATGAACACATTTCTACTAACATTTAAAAAAATTGCATGAAATGAAAAAGAAGCCATTCTATGACTATAGCTATAAAAATTCTAAATAACTATAAGATTACTGCAGGTTTTAAAGAATTGCTTAGTAAGTAGAAAAGTATTCACATACATTCATTAATCAAAGGAACTTCATACTCAGATTTTTTTCATGGTTACGGCATTTAAGCTCAATTTTGTGGTAGAGCCAGTCCTTATTCATCTATGGGAAGTGACTGGTAATTCCCATTTCAAATTCAAACACTTATCCTAGAAGTTACTGAAATTTATCTGTGTTGCTGTTTCTCCTAGTTCCATTGAATGTTCACCTCACAAACTGAAATGACTCCAAGGCAAGGGGCATGCAAACTTCTGATATAATCCAGGAACATTAATTACAGAATTATCCATTAGTACTGAGCGTCTGCTCATGATCAACCCAATACTAGTGTCTGGGAAGGAAAGAGTTAATAAGAGAGGGCTGCTGCCTGTAACATTTCCTATTTTTTAGTATTTCTTAAAACTGTAATCATCTGCATTTATATATTTCCTTTTAATGACCATTTTTATTCTAATGCATTACAAAGTAATATTGATCAATTCATGAGTTTGATGTTATTGCAACAAAGAAGATTAAAACATATAAGAAAATAATAGAACATTAGTATGGCAAAAACCATGAAAGGAAATAAAACTTGTGAAAGATCATATAGTGTACTAGGACAGCTCAAATAATGACATTCTTCATGGAGCTGAAGCATGTGTCCTCAAAATTTCTCTTCTGTATGTAATTATGAGTTTTATAGTTATATATAATTATATATAATTTTGTCCCCCATTGAGACAAAGTGAAGTCTCTTTCTTCTGCCATTGACTGACTCTTCAAAAGATGATGGAAAATTAAAAACTTAGAGACATAGTAGCAGAAGGATATTAAGTAAATGAATATATATTGAAGAATATTAAAGAATATATATTGATTAATCAACAAATATATATACACATATATATGCACACATATAAATCCAACAGCAAACATAATAATTAATGATGAAATAATAGCACCTTTATCATTGAAATTAGGTTTGTGTCAAAAATGTCTGTCATTACTATTTTGCCTTTTCCTTGAAAGTTCTAGTTAGAGCCATTAGTTTTCATTAATCCCCTTTCCTCCTCTTTCTCCTCCTCTATTTATTAAATAAGATATATAACAACTAAGGATAGAGGATCAAGGGAAAACATTTTAAAAACTTTTAAAACAAACGAAAAAGTTTAGAAAGTGTTTGCATATAAATTTTAAAAATACATAACAGTTGGAATAACAAAAACAATAAATGCCAGGGAGGACATGGAGCAATAGGAACTCTTACTCAGTGGTGGTGGGAAGCCACTTTGGAAGACAACTTCAGTTTCTTTCAAAACTAACCGTACTCTTGCAGAGCATGAATTCCGGATCATATTGTATTGACAAATGAATTAAAACTTATGTCTACACAGAGATGTTTATAGGACTTCATTTGTAGTTGCCAAAATTTGGAAGCAACCAAGATGTTCCTTAATTGGTGGATACACAAAGTGTGGGATACCCATGCAATTAATTATTTATGGTAAGAGAAGTGAGCTGTTGAGCTTACTCTCTCTCCCCACTCCCCTCATACTAGGGGATTGAACCCAGGGGTGCTTAACTACTGAGCCACATCCCCAGGCCTTTTTATATTTTATTTTGAGACAGAATCTCACTAAGATGCTTAGGCCCTTGCTAAGTTGCTGAGCCTGGCTTTGAACTTGTGATCCTCCTGCTTCAGCTTCCCAAACCCCTGGAATTATAGGTATGTGTCACCACACCCACCTAAGCTCATTTTCAAGCAGTGGACATGGAGGGACCTTAAATGCATATTATTAAGTGAGAGAAGCCAGTCTGAAAAGGTTCCGTACTGTATGATTCCAACTAATAACATTCTGGAAAAGGAAAAACTTGGGAGATAGCAAAAAGATCAGTTGCTAGGGTTTTTGGATGATGAGGGAGGTATAAATAAGTGGATCATTGATTTTTAGCACAGTGAAACTTATGTATGATACAGTAATGAGGGGCACATTTTTCAAAACCAGTAAAACTGTGCAACACAGAGTGAACCCTAATGCAAACTATGGACTTCAGTTAATGTGTCAATTTTGGTTCATCAATTATAAAAAGTATGGCACACTAACACAACATATATATAGTAGGGGGCACTGTGTGTTTGGGATGGGGGGCAAGGTATTTGTGGGAATTCTATAATTTCTGATCAGTTTTTCTATAAACCTAGAAGTACACCAAAATAATTTACCAGTTTAAAAAGATTAATGTGGAAAAATCTGCATCTTTTCCCCTTAGCCACATTAGGTCCTCATCTGTCTTTTGGACCAGTCAGATCTACAAAGGAGGGGAATGTAATATAAAATGACTTAGTGATATGAGAAAAAATATTAGAACTTCTATGTACTATTACAATTAGAAGCCAAGTTGTACATTTAAAGTATAGGTAGGGCCTCAGAAGTCACTCATCTTGTGCTTCCAAGTCCACGAGTGGTGCTGGAGTCTGGCAGTGAGAGGCCAAGGTGATTGACCTGTGAGGCGGCCCACCACCTTGCCAGCCTTACCAGCTCATTGTCTTTCAGCATATGGCAGATTACATATATCCAGTTTTTTAATATATCACATTGCTTATAAGCTAATCTTTGTGATGGGCATTTGTGCATGTCTGCAAAAACATCACACATTGAATATGATGAAAACACAAATGCAAGTGAACAATAAGGAAAAAAGCAGAATTGGCAGTTATTGCATGTGTGAACTCTTGCCAGCCACCTTGTAAGAAACAATCAGATCTGACAAGAATTGAACCCTAGAAAGCAAAGTTAGACTACTTGAAATATTTATACTCCCTTCTAATATATCGTTAATAAAACATTAAAAATTTAACTTTTTAAATCTCATTTTTAATGTGCTTATGAATATAGCAGAACATGTTATCGATAATGAGTTGCTAAGTCAGTTTCTTTCTTCTGATAGAGTTGTATGATCAATAATAGGCTTAAAGGTTGCTGGTCTGAATTGCTCTAAATTTTCCAGATGGTTTTCCTGCCTCTGCTCTTGGTTTCCTCCAGACCATATTTCATATTGCAGCCAAAGAAAGCAGTTTCTTATTCAAAACATTTTTTAATGTTCATTTTTTTGCTCATTAGACTTGTTAAAATGGGTCACAAAATTTTGTGACAGACTTTCAGACAAGTTGTTTCCATTAAAAAGTTCTGATTTTGGTGGACGCCTGTAATCCCAGCACTTGGGAGGCTGAGGCAGGAGGATCACAAGTTCAAAGCCAGCCTCAGCAATGGTGAGGCACTTAGCAACTCAGTGAGAACCTGTCTCTAATAAAATACAAAAAAGGGATGGGGATGTGGCCCAGTGGTCGAGTGCCCCTGAGTTCAATCCCTAGTACCCCCCCCAAAAAAGGGGGTACTGATTTTAATAATGAATAACTTAAAACTTCCACACACAAAAAACAAATGGTCCAAAAAAAAACATTCTCCTCTCCTTCTGGAAGTTTTACAATGCATTATCATTAACCAGTCTTTTACTATTAAACTTAAATGGACAATTGAGATAAACAGTTCTGAGACTGTTCTTTCACGACTGATTAACATTGGGGTGGCAGGTGTTGGGGTAATATTCATTTAGCCTTCTGAGCTTTCTGGGCAGCCTTGGTAACCTTGCCAGCTCCAGTAGCCTTCTTGTCTACTACTTTGATGAATCTTAGTCTTGTGAGTCAACCTAATGGGGTCCTGCCTCCTTCTTTAGCCTTATCACCTATTACTTTAAAGGATCTTTCTTACTGGTATGTAGAAGGCTTTCTTCTTCCCTTCATTAGATTATGTCTTTCTCATTATTTGGGTATGTGAAATTGTCACTTCATTGCAGAAGACCTTTTTGGCCCCCAACTTGGATGAAGTGTGTGTGCCCTTATACAACCCACTATCCCTGTTTACTTGTATCCATTGAGACAAAGTTCAAGTATATCTAGCACACCTTGACCACCTTGACTGTCCTTGTGTATAATATATATTTATGATTAGAAAAATTCTTTGAAACCTTATTTTAGAAGGAAAGTGATATGGGGTAAAGAACCTTGTACAATGTTAGTTGACAAAAGATATTACATTACTAGCCTGTTTGTATTAGATGATGATTAGAAGTAATGCTAGGTTTGTTTGCCAACTTGTTTCTTAAATACTTTGTTTTAACACTTTTTAAATGTCACATATTGTTGCTAATACACTATTGAAAGTGAAAAATATACAGTAGCTTAAACTTACTTAAAATAGATGATGTAAGCCGGGCGTGGTGGCGCACGCCTGTAATCCCAGCACTGGGGAGGCTGAGGCAGGAGGATCGCGAGTTCAAAGCCAGCCTCAGCAATGGCGAGGCACTTAGCAACTCAGTGAGACCCTGTCTCTAAATAAAATACAAAAAAGGGATGGGGATGTGGCCCAGTGGACGAGTGCCCCTGAGTTCAATCCCTGGTACCAAAAAAAAAAAAAAAAAAAAAAAAAAAAAAAAAAAAAAAATAGATGATGTAAAAGTTACTTTCTAACTTGCTCCAAACATTTTATTGCTTACTCTTTTGACACAGTATACCATCCAGGAGATTATGCAGATTTTAGATAGGATGTTTTTAAAAATTTTAAATGTTATCCCAAACTTCAAATGAATGTTTCTCAGAGAATATAAAGACTTTAAAAAAATAGTTTTGTACCAAAATACTGGTATTTCAAATAATAAAATCTCTTGGTGTTAAAGTGTCCCAGAATTCAACATTGCTACAGGCTTCCTACATCCCTGAGCATATTTTTCTTGACTTCTGCCACCATATCACAATGGGCCTCACTTGGGAAGCTCCGTACACAGCCTCTGTGAATGATGTGGTGGACTGTGCAGTGGGCTCACAGCTTTCTCTTGACTTCAGAAACCCTCTTCCCCTGTGCTTTTTCCTGCTGTACTGGCCCAAGAGAACTCAGCATTTCCACATTTCATCTATCCTTTGTCCCCAGATTTATTACTGTCAGGTGTGTGTGCACACATTCATATGTGTGAATTGTTAATCTACGCCTACATTATAGAGGTATGTGTTTATGTGTGGCTTATGTGGGATGTTTCTGTTAAATCCTTATAAATTATACTTAACCATAGACAAGGTACTGTGCCAAATTTTGTGACATTTACAAAACTGAAAGTCATCTATGCTTTTTTTTTGAGGTTTCTTAATTTACCCAGAAATATACTTTTTTGTTACTAGAATTCATTTATAGAATTAATTTGCTATCTAGTTAATTGAGAATTGATTTTACATAAAAAATATATAAGACATTGAGTGGTTTACAACTTTTTTTTTTGCATAAATTTTGGTTTAGTTGCCAAACTCTATTTCTAGACTCTGAAATAAAGAGCTAAAATGGCATTTTATATTTACTTCAAGTATAGCTACAAAGAGGCAGACAAATACAGTATTATGTAGTTTCTTCCTTTCTTTTGTATGCCCAAGAAATAAGACATGTGATTCCAATGATTGTCTGTGGGAGTTGGTACTATATCAAGCCACCCTTTTGCTAAAAATATACAGCATATGCAGATAATAGAGATAAATATGTTATTGTGCAATTTCCTTCTCATTGTGAGTACTTTTATTTAAAATAGAATGGGATAGGAGGAAATAAGAAATTATGTGATAATCTGGATATCAATAAAGGCTATTACAGTTTTAAAAATTAAATTAACATGGTAAAGTGGACTTTTATTTGAAATACAGTTCTGGGAATTTTAACCCATGAAAACACCACGACTATCAGGATGCTGAATAGTTGCATCCCTCCAGAAAATCGTGCTGTTCCTTTGTAGTTGGACCCTTACCCAGCAATTAAACCTGATGACTGCAGATCTATTTTGTCACTATAGTTTAACGTAGGACTCTCTTAAATAAAACAGAATTATAAACTGGAAGACTCTCTCTCTCTCTCTTCTCTCTCTCTCTCTCTCTCTCTCTCTCTCTCTTTCTCCCTCCCTCCTTCTCTCTCTCTCTCTCTCTCTTTCCCTGCATGATGCTGTGGAGATTCATTCAACTCTTGTATCAGTTGTTTCTTTCTGTTGCTTAGTGTAGTATTCCATAGCTCTCCATTTACTCCATGAATGCTGTTTGGATTGTTTTCAGTTTGGGGGTCATCATGAGTAGAACAGCTATGTCCAGATTTTTGTGTGAATGCCATATTTTCTTTTGTCTTGTATAACTTTCTATGAGCGCTATTGCTGAATCACGACAAGTGAATGTTTATTTTATTTTATTTTTTTCTGGTACCGGGGATTGAACTCAGGGGCACTCGACCACTAGACAACATCCCCAGCCCGTTTTTGTATTTTATTAGAGATTCACTGAGTTGCTAAGTGCCTCGCCATTCCTGAGGCTGTCTTTGAACTCTCAATCCTCCTGTCTCAGCCTCCCAAGTGCTGGGATTACAGGTGTGCGCCACCACACCCGGCCGAATGGTTAATTTTATAGGAAACTTGCAGGACATTTTTCAGTGTCATTATAGCCATTTTACATTTCACCAACAGTGCATGAAAGTTTATTCTCACCATCAACACTTGGCATTTTTCATGCTTGTTTAAGTCATTCTAATACGATATCTCATTTTGTTCTTAACCTACATTTTCCCTAATGACACTTGATGTCAAAGAGCTTTTCATGTGCTTATTTGCCATTTGTATATCCCCTTTAGGGAAATTATTTTCTGATTTTTTTTAAACTGGGTTGGTTGTTTTCTCACAGTAGAATATTCAGAGTTCTACATATATTCTAGTTCTTTGAGACATGATTTGCAAATATTTTCTGCTAAACTGAGGCTTGTCTTTTTATTCTCTTAATATTTGTATTGCATAACACAAAAGATTTTAACTTTGATAAAATTGTTTGTCGAGATTTTGTAAAATTATTTATAGTTTAGTGTCCTAAGAACTTATTGTATGAACTCAGACCATGAAGATATTCTTCTATTTTTAAGATAGTTTTAGTTTTTCATTTTTCATTTAGACTTAATTTTTAAGACATAAGCTTACAGTCTACTACCTTCTTTTTTAGCATACAGACTTTCAGTTATTTCTTTTTTCCTTTTTTTGGTACCAGGGATTGAACTCCGGGGCACTCGACACTGGGCCACATCCCCAGCCCTTTTTGTATTTTATTTAGAGATGGGGTCTCACTGAATTGCTAAGTGCCTCACTATTGCTGAGGCTGGCTTTGAACTTGTGATCCTCCAGCCTCAGCCTCCCAAGTGCTGGGATTACAGGCATGTCCCACCGTGCCTGACCAGATGTTCAGTTATTTCAAGATCTCCCATAGAAATGATCTTTTTCTATTGAATTACCTTTGAAATTTTATAAAAAATAAATTGGTTCATATTAGTGTGGCTCTCTTTCTAGACTGTTTTGTTCCATTGATCTAAGTGTATGTTTATTTGTCAACACTATACTGTCTTGATTACCATAACTTGTGAATCTTGAAATTGAATAGTATCACTTCTATAGCTTGCCATTCTTTTTCAGAACTCTTTTTTATTCTGTTTGCTTTGCTTTTCTACATATTTTAGAAACAGCTTGTTTATATCTAAAAAATTCTATGAGGATTTGGCAGGAATTCTGTTAAATGTTTAAATTAATTTGGGATGAATTGATATCTTTACTGTGAGTTTTCTAATCCATGAATATGGTATGCTTCTCTTTAGTTATCTTTAATGTCTTTCATTCTTGGTAGTTTTCAGAATGCAGATCTTATATAGGTTTTGATAGAGTAAGAATCAAGGACTTAATTTTCATGGTATTATGAAGTTGATCTCTGTTATAATGTGGACATATCTTTGGATTTTGCTCAAGAAAACAGCAGGACATCTTCTTTCTGTCCATTAGGGGACCCCTTTCCTTATCCTGTCCCTGAGCTATAGGGCTTCCCCTATACTTATTCTTTTCATTCTTTGCTGCTTCTGGTTTCAGGCTATTTTGAAGACTGGGATAACTGGAGAGAGAGAGGGAAAAAAAAAAAAAGATTAATTCAGCTCCTCTAATTCAGTTACTCCAATTTGTTTTTCAGATTCCACAAATTATTGCTTCATATATTTGGTCTGGATTCTAATAGCTACATTCTGTTGGAGCAATAGCACAGAGTATGCTTATCTCTTACCTGAAATAGGAACCAAGTCTGGTCTTTTTTGCATGACTTTAATTTTAAAAACATATACAATCTTATTGGCTGTGAGCAGTCAGTCTATGTATTGAGGTTTTTAGCATCCTTCTCTTGTCTACTTCCTGTCAGGAAAATTATAATGCAACTTTATGCCCAGTTCTGATTACCCACTTCTTATTTACAGTCTTATTAAAGCCTTTACTAAGGAAAAAATAACATTTTAGCCTTGAGTACTTGAGTAGTTGTAATTGAATATGTAATGTCAGAGTCATAATTTTGTGATAATTTCTCTTATGGAGAAGTAGTGGTATTATATTTGAACAACTAGGTTTGAATTATTTAAGACTGGTTCTTCTGGAGGCCTTGGCAGTCTTTAGAGAGGAGAGGAAATTTGACATTTAAACAATTTTTTTTGTATGTGTTTGAGAAATTTGTTACACAATTAAAGAGTTTTATAAAACTTTTAAAAATGTTTAAAGGAAGGTATTTTTGTTGGGGTGGGGGAATAAGTACTGGAGATTGAACCCAGGGGTATTCTACCTCCGGGCTACATCCACAGACCTTTTTTATATTTTCCTAGAAACAGGGTCTTGATGAGTTTGAGGATGGCTTTGAAACTGATTCTCTTGCCTCAGCCTCTCTAGTTCCTGAAATTGCCACCTCCCCCTGCTAAAGGCAGATATTTTAAAGAAGTAATAAATTCCCTAACTTACTCAAGAGTGGATATATATACATGTATATACACTGGTGTTTATATATGCATGTGTGTGTGTATATGTTATTCACTGCTTAAAAATTTTTTTTTGTTGTTTTGTTTTTATTTTTTGTACCAGAAATTGAACTCAGGATTGCTTAACCACTGAGTCACATTTCCAGCCTATTTTATTTTTTTAAGACAGGGTCTCACTAAATTGCTCGGGGACTCACTAAGTTGCTGAGGCTGGCTTTGAACTTCCAATTCTCCTGCCTCAGCCTCCTGAGCCAATAGGATTACAGGTGTGTGCCACCACGCCTGGCTAATTTATGTAGAAATTCTGTAGTGAGAGCATTGAAAGCTTTTATGTTGAAATTGGAACAAATATATTTTCTTTGTAATTCATTGGCCACTTTTATGTTTTAGGTTTATTTTAGGTATGCCAAGCAGATCCTAGTATAACCATGGATTTCTGGTTGACTATCTCTTAATAATTGATCCTTTCAATGTAAGTTTTAATTATGTTGTAGCCCAACATAAAATGTAGGAGAGTTACATAATTTCAGTTCCAATCTGAGAATATTTAGATACCTCTGTATTTGGTATTCCATATTCTTACGTGGGGGAGAAGGAAGCAAAGAAAAGGTTAATTTTGTGTTTGTGATAAAGATAGAAAGTGCTCTATATTATCTTCTTGGAAGGAAAGTGTACCATAGCCCCAAAATACATAACTAGAACTTCTTGAAAAGACTAGCTAATATTAGCTAATTTTTTTTTTATACCTCAATTTGATGAAGGATAGGAAGGAGATGCATGGTCATAATGAAATGAGAGAGCACAGACCTTGAGTTCAGAAAGATGTGTGTCACTACCATGATGGTTACATTGCTCAGTAATTCTCTTCTGTCTTTTCCTAGGCATGGTTGATTTATTTAATTCAGGGGCATATTTGGCTTCAACTAGAATGTTTGTAAAGGGTCCCAAAACTATGCTTGTTACGTAGTTATATAATCATTAAGAAATAGTGCTTTCATTGTACACTAGTGAAAGAGTAGTTTAATACTCAGTTTTCTGAAAGATCACTTAGCAAGGAAAATGATTAGCTTAATTAATATGGTACAAAGTTTTGGGCCAGAGGACCCAAGTTTGCTTTCTTGTTCTTAAAGCCAAGATAATGAGTGTCAGGATATTATAAGGATTTTGAGGTCTTTAGCCCCCCCCCCCCCCACCTGGGACGGACCTCTTTTGTCCAGCAAAAGAGGCCACAGGGGACTACCTCAATGATGAGATTAGATTGGGAAAGTAAAGGCTGCCGGCATTCCCTCCCCCACCTTTAGAAGACCCAGGAACATACTGGGGAGCCCGGTCAGTGGTCAGCACCGGAACTCGTTTATTGAAAAGGTGGACAATGCTTTATAGTGGACAGCAGCCAATCAGTAAACAGGAGGGCGGTTTCGGTTCTCAAGATACGTCACAGCCACGCCCCCTGCTTAGCCTAGGTCATAACAGGGCATAGCAAGCAGCCAAAAAGGCCAGAGCTTTCCATCCTGTCGGCGGAGAGTGTCCAGAAGGCCTGACAAATGAGTAGTTATGGGTTTAAGGTAAAGTGTTGTCAGAGCAGTAGTTTTGCATCTATGGTTTATCAAGTTCTGTTTAAAATTTTATTTTACTTCTCCTCTTTAATGTATGTGAATGCCGTCTCAGCATGACACAAGTGTTTTAGGCCCCATCTTATCTTTATCATGAAGTGTCATTAGAGACTCATATAAGATTTATTTGGACATTCTAGTGTCTAGGGTGAGCATGTGAAGGTATTGAATTGATGAGAAGAGGATGAAGTTGGGCATGGTGGCGCACTCCTATAATCCTAGCAACTTGGGAGACTGAGGCAGAAGGATCACAAGTTCAAAGCCAGCCTCAGCAACTTATACCCGGACCAAAAATAAAAAATAAAAAGGGCTGGAGATGTGGCTGAGTAAAAATATGCTTCTGGGTTGAATCACCAGTAATGCCCACCACCCAAAAAAAGTAGAAAAATAAGTAGTAATAAGCTATGTGGTGATTACATGGATTTCTCAGTGTTCACGTCTGAGAAAACTGATCATATTATTTGGCATCTGTAGCAGTATGTGTGTAATAAAGAGAAACCACACAGGCTAACTAGAAAGTTTATATAAGAATTATTAACTATGATAAAATAATACATAAGGAGGCGTTATATGGTAACCTGGACCTGAGGCCAAGTTACCAAGAAAGACAGACTTGCAAAGGGTTCAGGCTGCCTTGGAGAAAGTATGGTGCCATTGGGAAGGGATATTGGCCAATTTGTATGCAATTGCATATATAATCGTATATTGTGTACATGTACTAATATGTAACAAAAATCCCACCATATGTACAACTATAAAAAAAAAAAAAAAAAGATAGTGTGGTATCAGCCCACTGGGAACTTGCTGGTATAGCCAGTGTGGAAGTTGTTTTTTAGCTGTTGGGCAAATAGGCAACACTCCAGAGTGCAGGCAGGGAGCAGGCAATCAATAACTAGTAGTGTGGACATGTGTTGGTTCTGTAAGCACTAGAAGGGGGCACAAATCCTTCCCATTGCTGGATGATGGGAATATGGCAATATGGGCGGTAGAGACCCGAGGAGGGGTGTAGAAGGAAGTACTACTCTGTGCAACCTTCTTGAGCCAAGGCAGCTGTGTGCTGGTCTTAAAGGGCCCTAACAAGGGAGTCCAAACTCCACAGGCAGAAGGCTGTCAGAACATTCCGTGTGTGTGAGGGCTCTTGTATATGTGTCCAGGGTAAGGCAGAAAGGTTATTTCCAGGCAGAGGCTGCAAAATCATAGAGGGACTGCCTTCTGTGCCCAGAGCTAGGGCAGGCTCTGCTGGATGTCTTTACACCTACATCTCTATTCCCCACCCCTACCTCAGGCCAGATTGGAAATTCCAGAAAGTCTCTTCCTCTGCAGTTCTTTCTAGTGCCCTCTTTAGGGAAAGCTTAACATCATTCTTCCTTTGAAGGAGCAAAAGTTAAAGGAATTCAGTGGGTTTTTGTTGTTGTTGTTTGTTTGTTTTTGTTTTTGTTGTTTTTATCACATGGTATATACTTGGAGCTGAGAGGTAAAGAATTAATAACACACATAGCATCTTTCCTTTTGAAAAAAATAGTTATGCCAGTGTATTGAATCTAGAAATTATGCAAAATGTGAACTTGATGATCATTTTGCATAGTATGTAGCTCTGTTCCCTGAAAGAGTGATTTATAAAACTTAAGGGAATTTAAATGATGTTGATGATACACGAAGACTTGTGATTATAATATCACGTAAATATGCTGGAAGCACTTTGAGTTTGCAGCAGTTGGTTCCAAGTTATTAATCGTTGTCTTGGTGACAGTGGTGTTTAGGGTTGTGACTTAGAGGGGAATCTGCAAGTTTACCTCTCACACTTACCACCTCCTCTCTCACCTTGCCTGGCAGATTTGAGGCAGCAGGGAAGCCCAAACTTGTCTACCATGGTATTGCCTGCCCATCAGGGAACTTTCAGTTTCCCTGACATTTTACCTGTGACTGATGACCTCAACAAGTTTCCTAGAATACCTCATTTTCTTCTAGCCTTATAAATAGCACT
The DNA here is from genome assembly GCA_025594165.1 of Tamias sibiricus. Classification (NCBI taxonomy): domain Eukaryota; kingdom Metazoa; phylum Chordata; class Mammalia; order Rodentia; family Sciuridae; genus Tamias; species Tamias sibiricus. The sequence continues at coordinate 128,005,648 of CM046660.1, forward strand.
GACTTAGAAGTTTTAGGCAGCACTAGACAGTTTCATTTGCCAAACCCTTTTCTTTTTCTTTTGGGGCTAGCAACTGTATCTCCACTTGTCAAATTTTGGAAGATATTGGTTGCCTCAAAAGGTTTCTAAAATTAATTATAATAAATTTGCATTTACAATACTTTGTCATAAACAGTACATATATTGTGGAAAGGTGGAAGATATTAACAAATACAAGTAAGATAAAAGTAACATTTTCTATCCAGAAATTATTTCTGGCGCTGGGGTTGTGGCTCAGCGGTAGAGTGCTCGCCTAGCTTGTGCGTGGCCCGGGTTCGATCCTCAGCACCACGTACAGATAAACGCATCATGTACAACTAAAGCAAATAAATGAGTATTTAAAAAAAAAAGAAATTATTTCTACTTGCATCTCAATCTGTAGAACTGTAGACTGCTTTATTTCTATGTACATTTGTCTTTTAAAAAATGAACAGTTGCTAGGTGCCTGTAATCCCAGCCACTAGGGAGGTTAGGTAGAAGGATTGCAAGTTAGAGGCCAGTGTCAACAATTAGCAAGGCCCTAAGCAACTTAGACCCTTTCTCAAAATAAAAAGGGATAGGGATGTTGCTCAGTGGTTAAGTGCCCTTGAGTTCAATCCCCTGTATTATGAAGAAAAACAAAATGCTTTTTGTCTATACTGTTTAATCATTCTATTTTTATTTTTTCTGTTAATACTTTTCACTTTTCTATATCAATTTATTTTCATCTTACGTAAGTCCGTTCTGACATACTCACCTGTACTCAGTCCATTCACACATTGAATTAATTGATTCCAAAACACATATAGGTACTTTATCCTCATTTGGATCTAATTTGGGTATTTCCTTCATATGATCATGTCCTACAAACTCCAAGTAATCTCCACTGTGACTGATTTTTTTTCTTTTAATTTTAAACTTTTACAAATCATAGCTGATCAACACCAAAGCCTGGAACTGCAGAGTCCCTGATCCTGTGTAGGTCTGGGTTCTGCTCTGAGAATAGCTGCTTCCAGGAAAGGGGGTGCAGAGTATCTCTGAAGGCCAAAGCCCAGCAGGAGGAGGGACTTTGGGCCCAAGGGCCACAGGCAGAGCAGTCCCTGTTGCTGCAGTGTATGTACTCTGTGATGATGCGGTTCACCTCCATTAGTGTCCCCAATCTGAATGTACTACGGGTAGCATATGTTCTTGTAACCCCACTTTCCCCCTTTATAATCAGGTTTTTTCTGCATAGCTTTCACAGAGTTCTCTGCTTGTGGCTTTCTGTTTTTAAAAAGATCAAAGATCCAGTGGGTTTTCTGGTGGTGGATCCTGAAGATGGGCCACGGATATTTCACTTTCCTCTTTGCCTCGTGAGGTTCTATTTTGGTTTCTCTCCTTTTTTGACCTCTAATTCATGCAATTTTGGCTCAGTCAACTCCCAGCCATCTAGGGGAGCTTTCTGGCCTCTCTTGATGTTAGGCATTTTTTTCCCACAAGATAACTGGCAAAGATCCAAGGAACTGCTTCCCAAGAGTGTAATAGGAAGATCCCTGGTCTCTGAGGTTACAGGGTTGGGTTCTTGTCCAGCCCTACCAACTATTCTGTGACTTTTGAGAGGCCATTTTCCTTCTTTGGTTCTTAGTCTCACAGGAGACTAAGTCTTAGACTGCTGCTTCTCTGTTGATGGCTTCTGCTTCTGTTGATGAGTTCCAGCTCTGACTTTTTGAATACAACAGATCACTTGCCCTACAAAATACTGGACCTTCTGGATTTTTCCAGTTGCTTCCTTGTGATGATGATAGCATGTTCTTATATCCTTGAGTTCAGAAAAGATGGATCTAGGCAACACAGATTTAATTTAAATAGGACTTGACTAGAACATTTAGGTGGTGTTATCCATGTCAGAGTGTGTCCATTAGGAGGCACAGTGTCCAGAGGGGCCACCATCATGTGCATACTCTTAAGAACAATCAGTGCTTCTTTCCAAGTCATCCGAACTTGCATTTATTGTATTTTTACATCATTACATATTTAAAAAAATGATTTTATTCAGCCTGATAAAAAACTTACACATTTCCTATAAAAGTTGGTTTTAAGAGTAACTTTGAAATAACTGAATTTTAAAGGAAAATCTACTTTTTAAAGTTGTCCTTACACTGTTTCCTTCTCCATGCTTTCTCTAAGTCTAGACATGTTACTTTTAACTTTCTAATGTGGGTTCTTTGATTTCAAGAAAATAGTAAAATACTTGAAATACTGTACTTGTATTTTGTTTGTTTGTTTGTTTTGTTTGTTTAAAGCACATTTAAAGTCTGTATGAGGCTGTGTTGAAGGTATTGCTTACAATTCTGGAGAGAATTCACTTAGTGTTGGTCATTGGTCAGTTTAGCTACTCCAGGGGTAAAAAGCGATTGGAAGATATTTATAGTCAGTTTAATAAAATATAATGAACAAAGGGAAATGGTTAGTAATGCTATGAAAAAATTTAAATGACATTTAATTCATTTTAATTTATCAAACTTCAGGGAAATTTTTTTTAAATATATATATTTTTAGTTGTAGATGGACACAACACCTTTATTTTATTTATGTGGTACTGAGGATTGAAACCAGGGCCTCACACATGCGAGATAACTGCTCTCCTGCTGAGCCATAGCCCCAGCCACAACTTCAGGGAAATTGAGAATTTTTATCAAAGGTTAAAAACTATTTTGCCACATATGATATCTCCATGTATACAACTTTTCTTCTGTTGAATTTTGTTTAGTTTAACCTTTTGAGTGCTTCAAAAATACTATGCTGCTTTTTAAAAAATATAATTCTAAAGCCCTCCCCTTTTAGAATGTTATTATAAAGGAGTAACTTTAAAAGAGAATTTTAGGGTAGTTTCCTTTTCAAAATAAACATATTTGATTACTTGATATGTGGAACCAACTTTCCCTAGAGAGGAGATGAGAAGAGCCCCAGGAGGAAGTGGGCTTACTGAAGACTGGTAACTGTGATAAGTGTTTCTCACAATTCACTTTTGTTTTTATTGGCTCCTGCTGTTGGCAATGATTTAAAGGGTTTAAAAATTCATATTCTTTTCTTAACAATGCTAAATCTTGAATACTGTGCTTGTTGGGTGGGGAAAGGATTTGTGAGTTTAACAATGTCTTTTGCTCTTACATATAAAGGGTGTTGACTCAATAGGAAAACACCAGGGCATGTAGGGGTCCAGTGAGGGAATCAAATTGCCCCATGATTCTGGGTTATTCTTGCACTTGTCTGCATGTGTATAGACCCCAGTTTACTCCTGTTTCCTTCTCCTTCCTTCCTCTTTCTGCATAGATCAGGAGTGTGCACCTGACTGAACAGTGGAATGTGTTGAATGGTATGAAGTTTGCTGGGCCATGACTGTGCCTAGAAAAGGTTCACTGAAATGTCAAAATTCTAAATAGTAATTCTTCAGGGGTGCTGTCCATATTTTCTCTCACCTGAGTTTTTTTTCTTCTTCCCTACCCTCACACCATCCCACAGTCCCCATGCTATTGCAATAATATGGAATGAACTTTTACTTATATATTTCTGAATTTCAGGACCTTTCACAGATTTAAGAAAACTCTCTGACATAGTTTTTACACTTCATACAGCACTTTTAGAGGTAGATTTCTTTTCTTACATCTGTGGAGTGATTTATGGTACACATAATTTAAGCCTTGTAATAATGTAAGAATAGGTAGTCCTATAACCAGGGTACAGAAGAAAAGACCATGGCTCACCTTCCAGGCTTTCAGTTTTGAAATTTTGAATTTTCCTTTCAAAGGGGTTGGCACATTAAAAGTCAGATGATTCTTTTGCTTGACAAAGAAAGCTCTTCTGTGATTTCCTTCAAATTCATCTGCCTTTTCTAAGTGTGCATGGCCTTGTGCTTATAAATAGAAAATCATGATTGGTGGGAGAGAGTCCTAATCATGATTAAATAATTTATGTTAAAGCTGTTTTAACCACCAGGCAAAACTTCATAGTCTGGATTTTAGAACACCATCATCCCTGCCATCCTTCATCTGTCATTGAAAAACTACTTTTCTTAAAAAAAAAAAAATTCATTTCATTCCTTATCCTATGTTAGACTTGTTAATGTTTGAAAGGAATTTCACATTGAACTTAACATGGAAATTATAACAACAAAAGTCTCTCAAAGTATAACATGATTTTAGATCACTAGTGAGTTCAAACATTTAGCTTTTTTGAAGATGGCAATATAATAGATGGATTATGGTTAAACATTATTGTAAGAGTGTCGCTTCTTACAAGATAAAATGTAGGTCAGGGTAACATTTGAAGTTTTATTAAACTAAAATCAGATTTGTAAAAGGTTCAGTTTTTTAAAACATTTCTTTTTAGTTGTAAATGGACACAATATCTGTAGTTTATATATTTATTTATAAGTGGTGCTGAGGGCCGAACTTGGTACCTCACATGTGCTAGGCAAGTGCTCTGCTACTAAGCCCCAGCCCAAAGGTTCAGTTTTGATAGTACTGGAAATACAGATGGTATTCAGTTCTCTTTTTAAAAAAATTTCTTAAGGCGGGCGTGGTGGCAAACACTTATAATCCCAGCACCTTGGGAGGCTGAGGCAGGAGGATTGCAAGTTCAAAGCCATTCTCTCAATTTAGGCCCTAAGCAACTTAGCAAGACCCCTTCTTGAAATAAAAAGTGAAAATAAGACAAGGGCTGGGGATGTGGCTCAATGGTTAAGTGCCCCTGGGTTCAATCCCTGGTACCAAGTAAATAAATAGTTTCTTAAAAGTATTAAACTTTCCTTTAAAATTGTTTATAAACCACTATTATGTTAGTAGAGTTTTGTTCCAGCTAAAAGATGTTCCATTTATTTGTACAATTTAAACAGGCTAAAAATCACCCCAGAAGGAATTGGATATCTCAAAGATCTGCATCATATTTTGCTGGGTGTCTCATCCATAGAATAAATTTAAGAGTTTCTGCCCCTTGGTAGGATTCTAGGAATTGATTACCTCAAGATAGCTTTTTGAAAGTAGAAAGCAGGATAAGTTTTTTTGTTCTTTTTTCCCAGTTGGGTAGTAATCTCTGATTGGAAGTAGAATGGAATTTTGGGGTAGGAATGTTAGTGAGGGGGAACTGTGGGGTGTGTATTCCAATGGAATGTTCATTCCAAGGAGATGTTCCAGGATGTAGTGGGCCAGAGAAGGGAATTAATCCTGGGTGGAGGAGAGTGGGTCATTTAATCTTCACAAATATTTATTTTAGGTCAGGCCTGTTGGAGGACCAGTGTCTGTAGGGGGAGAACACGTGCTCAGGGTGTTCTCTAAATGCAAAGAGTAAGTAAAATTGATGTTATAAATATTTAATGCTAGAAGTTTTATTGAACCAAAAAACCTTTAGGTGACTTGAAAAAGGAAAATCATTTTTTCTTTCGTTCATGACTTCTAATGCTTAAGGCACTTTTTATAAGTAATCTCAAAAATTCTATGTGATTGGTACTGCTCAATTTGAAAGTTGAGAAATTGAGGCTTGGAGATTAAGTAGTTTGTTCAAGGTTACATTGTACTGGAGTCTTTTCAACCTTGATGGTTTCTTAGTTATGACCCTATTGTGAAAAGCTAGGAATTTCTACTTATGTAGTAGCCAAAGCCCCAACTTGGTACTTTTGGTAGCCAGTGGGGATTGGTTCTGGAAGCACAAATATCTACTTCTTACTTACAGCAGCATTTGTTGTGTGTTCATCAAGAGGCTGTGGATTATTGAATCCAGGCAGTCTAACTGCAGAGCCCAACATAGTGAAGGAGCCCAGGAAATTTTACCCTCTAAATATGGGCACCATGATATGCTCACTATTCTGCCCTTGAAAGATGCTGAAGGAGGGTTTACTCTGCTGTGCCCTTATCTGCATTGAAACCAGACCTGTTTAAGAGAACAGAACTGCCTTCCATCCCCTCCCTGGAATCTCACTATCTCCAGAGAAGACTGAAGAATGCAACCACACCTGAATGGACTTTCCTTACCAGATAAAGTCTGTTCATAAAGAGTTCATTCAAATTCCAAAGAAAATCTTTTTACTTTGAAGTTGGACTAATTTGTTGGGCTTTGATATAAACCATCTTCTAGGCTTCAAGATTACATGATAAAAAATATTTGCTACAAAATAAGGAGGATGGAGATATAACTTAGTAGTAGAGAGGTTAGCATGCTTGAGTCCCTGGGTTTGACTATCATTAAGTTTTGATATCATTAAGTGTGAATCATCAGTTTTTAGTTTTAGAAAATAAGAGGGAAAGTTAGTTGTTTTAAGCAAAATAATACAAGGGATTGGATGCTTATAAAGAGATTGGTAGTTTGAGACAATAGAACCTTCAGGTCTGGTGATGCCATATTTTTGTCTGGCCAGCTGGAGACTTGCTGCCTGTGCTACCATCAGTAAGGTAGAGAAGCTACCCCTAGAACGTACTTGTGATCCAGGATTCACAACTGGTGTCTTGGAATGCTTTGCTTGCTTATAACCTTGAGATTAGTGTCTGTATGATGGAGGGCTCTTGCAGCAAAGGCCAGTGACCCTGGGGAGTTCACTTCTTCCTTTCTGATCTTGAGCCTGCATATCTCATTAGCAGACCCCCCCCACCCCCACCCCCACCAGGTGCAAGGGAGCTTGGGAAGATGAGTGTTTAGGGTTTTGCCCTCTGCCATTCAGGAAGGCACACAGGAAGGAAACTGGTATGGAGGTTAACCATACCACTTTGAAAAAAAAAAAAAAAAAAATCAGAGCAATGAGGCAAGACTTTGCTTTGTTTCCATGGTCACATTTCCTGACCTACCTCACCCCAGCCCTCATTAAATGTCACCCTTGGTCTTGTCCTGTCATGTGGAAGATTTTCAACTTGATTTTTCAGTGTTCTGAATGTGTAGATAGGTTAAGTGACAAAAGTTTTTTTTTTTTTTTTTTTACTTTATCCACATTATTACTTTCTCATAATTAGTTTAAACTATTAAACTAAATATTTTAATTAACTAATATATGGAGTTAAGTTTTTTTTTTGTGTGTGTGTGTGCTGGGGAAGTTGGATATTATAGCAAGTAGAGCAAAGTATGCCACAGATAATGCGGGGTGTGGGGAGCAGATATGTAACTATAGGAGAGTGTTTTGAGTACATTGTATGTCTGGGAGAATATCTGGTGGAATACTTAAAAGATAGACTGCATAGAATGAAGTCTGTGTGTAGAATAGTCATATGTATATATTTACGTAATTTATCTGAATGGAAACGAATTTAGATGTTGTTTGGCTGGAGATTTCTGATGGGTGTTGTCCTTTCAAGAGCACATTATAATTTGATATTTCAAGTTATGCTGCAGTGTGCAAAGGAAGGAAGTTATTTCTAAGCTAGGGTTGTATCTTTTGGCATTGTTTTTAGATCAAGTGCCTAAAACTATGAAAAGTTTAATTGGCTCATATGGAGGTAGTCCTCCAAAGCATTTTCCCTCTGTGATTCATGATGTCTTGTATAAACCAGGTTTTCATTACTGGAGTTCTTTATGTAGTCTTTCCATTTTTTTTCCTTGCTTCTTAAAAGCTTTTTTATTTATTGGGCACATATCAGATACCAGTGCATAACTTAAGGGAAACAATTGAATGAGGCTTTTTGTTCCCATTTAATTACAAAGAGTAATTGTATTTCAAATTTTTTTTTTTAAATCTCCATCTGTTTCCTTTCAGTGCATCTGAATGTAGGAAGGAAAAAATAGAAAGCTGAAAAAACAGCTGGCTGTTTTGTAAGCATTCACAGATATGTAATCAGAGCAATATGTGTAAAACATCTATCAATTTAAGGGCAGAAAAGTTAAGTAGTATCCTTAATTGAGAATTACCCAGTTGCACCCAATTATTGCTTATTTTTGAAGAATGTCTTACAGAAGGGGGGTAATTGCAGGAAGGATATCTGCAATTACAATGTAGGTTTTGATATGAGAAATGTTTGCTGATTGTAGGTTTTCAGATAGTTAAATAGTAATTAAATCTTATATTCTCACCTATTTAGAAATCTGAATAGAAATAATACAAATGCTAAAACTATGGACTTTCAAAAATCATGCGATTAGCTAACTGTTCAACTACCCTCTGAAACTTCACTCTGACAAATACTTCTGCTGCCTCATGTGATTGCATTTCCTTTGGAAGATACTCATCTCCATAGCACAGAGGAAATACTGGCTTCCTCCATGCTCCATCTTTGCTTTATAGTCTCATAGTTTGAAGATAGGCTAGACCCAACCCAATATTCTGACTAGGAGATTAATACTATCTGAGCAAACACCCTTGACCACCCTCCTATGTGGCATTTACTAGCCTGATCATCTCCTCCCTGTGTTTTCTTAGTCCTCTCCAATCTTCTATCTGTAGGATCTTTGTTAAATGGGATATATGACTAAACGAATGCCCTATCTTAATGTGTATGTGCTCATTTTAAACCTCTATTGTGCTAAATCATCTATTTTGCTACTAACTAGAATTGCCATACCTGTGAAACAATAAACTCAGTAAGTTTAACTGCTTTACAAGTCCTTATTTTCTACTAAACTTTTCCTACTTCCCTGTATATCTCTTGAACATTTAAACAAATTGTTGTTGTCTGGCTTTTCATGGAATTTTCTTTTTCCCTCTGTTCTGATTAAATACCAGCATCAGTCATTTTACTATCTAGCTCAATTTCAGGTTTTTCTTTCTCCCTAGGCAAAATTTTGCCCAACATGTCACCAACTGTAACACTGAGTCAGCCTAAATTATAGTATGTCCTGTTTCTGTTTTCCTGCTGATAGGGGTTACTGGAGGAAGAAAGTGGGTCTGAACAACATGGAGGCAGACTCTGCATCCACCTCATGTAATTTCCATAACCTCCATGAAAGGAGTCTATTTTTTTTTTAATCACCACTATCTAGATTTAAAAAAAACAAAACAAGTTGTAGCACCAGGGCAGAACACTTACTAGCATGTGCAAGGTCTTAGGCTTGGATTTTAGCATACTCCTACCCCCTCAAATAAAAATTGTGCAAAGTTGGTTTTGAAACTGTTTTCTGATGCATGGTACACAATGGATATAACAGTTCCAAATGTCACATCTGCACAGCAAAGTCTTTACTCCCCTGATTATCAAGCAGGAGTTCTTGGCTCACTATGGACCGGTTTTAATCCAGTCCCCAAAGTAATTGTGATGGCCACATTAATGCCAAACTCTAGTTGGTTTTGGATTGTATTGCTGCCAGTCAGCATAGTAAGGTCATAAGGTCTTGCCACTGGGTTTAGGCCAATCAGAACTTGCTTATATGCATAGGTTCTTGGAATCAAACGCCAGGTCTGCCAACCCGTGCAAGAAGTATGAAATGGGTGCTAGGGAAGCAATTCTTGTGCAATGAAAAAGCTGCCTCATATTTTCAAATTCTAATAGTTTATTTCAGGTTTGATTATAGAAATTTAGAAAACCAAGTCAGAAGACAGTATGAAATCAGTAATGGAATAATTTTGCGATACTCAGAAGCCTCATGGAAGTAGAGGAGATATTGTTATAATAATTCCAACCTGGAGTTTTAGTTGCCAGATAAGCTGCATATTGAGGATGCCCAGTGCCACCATTTGAAGGTTCTTCAAAGGCCATGTATTGTAGACTTGGTCGCCTGTGATGCTATTGGGAGATGGTGGAACCTTTAGGAAATGGGGCCTAGTGGAGGTCCTTAGGTCACTGGGGGCATACCCTTGAAGGGGGATATTGGGACCACAGGCCTTTTCCATTGCTCTCTCTCTCTGCTTCTGGTTGCCACGAGTTGAACAGGCCTACACCATGGACTCCCACCATGATTTACTGTGTCCCTGTAAGCCCAAACAACCATGGACTAGAATCTCTGAAAGCATAAGCAGAATAAACCTTTTCTCCCTCATAAGTTGATTTTCTCAGTATTTTGTCATGGTGACAGGAAAGCTTATTAACACAGTAATTGAGGTTGGAGGTGATAGACTATTTGATGAATCACCAAAGTTACTCTATGATACATGGAATGTATCAGAGGATGCAAGTATGGAAAATGCACAAATAGTTATATTCAGAGGGTAAGTAAGTTTGATCACTTGATACGGGAGTTTCTAACTTAAATGAGGTGAAATTATATGTATTCAGAGTATATCACTATTTTGGGGGTAGTTGGGATTGAACCAAAGGGTTCTTTAACCATGAGCTACATTCCCAGTTTTTTTTGACAGAGGGTCTTGCTAAGGTGCTGAGGGTCTCGCTAAATTGCTGAGGTAATTTGGCCTCAAACTTGTGATCCTTCTGCTGGGTCACTGAATTACAAGGGTGTGCCACTGTACCTGGCACATGATGTTTTGACATGTTTACATTGTGAAATTACAGTTTGAAAATCCATAATCGGAAATGCTCCAAAACCTTTCTGCCTTATGTGACATTGAAAAGTTTCCAATTTTTGAGCATTTTAGATTTCAGATATTTGGATTAGAGATCTTAAGCTGTAAGGTATATGCAAATATTCCAAAATCTAAAAAGTTCCGAAATCTGAAACTCTTCTGATCCCAAGCATTTTCACTGATAGTGAACCTATATTACCACTATCAAGTTAAGTCTAAATATCTATCATCTCATATAGTTACCATTTGTGTGTATGTGATGAGAACATTTAACATTTACTTTCTTAGCAAATATTGTATATACAGTACAATATTAATTGTAATCATCATGCTATGCATTAGTTCTTCAGAACTTATATTTGGTAAGTCATACCACTTTATAACATACATTTTGTGTGGTGGGTATTGGATTGAACCTAGGGGTGCTTAACCAATCAGCCATACCCCCAGTCCTTTTTATTTATTTATTTATTTATTTGAAACAGGGCCTTGCTAAGTTGCTGAGACTGGTTTTGAACTTGTGATCTTCCCGTCTCAGCTTCCAAAGTTGCTGGGGTTATAGGCAGGTACTATCACACCCAGTTCACACCATTATATTTGATAAGTTTGGTATTTCTGATGTGCAGATGTTTCAGGCAATGATACAGTCCTTGTGGTAATGAAATACTGTATGAAGAGGCTAGTGCACTAGGTAGTTATGATGTTCAATGGACCATCAATATGTGCACTAGCACTTACAGAGTGTGTTAGTCAGCTTTTCATCACTGGACAAAATACTTGGCAAGAACAATTTAGAGGAGGAAAAGTTTATTTTGAGCTCAGGTTTTCAGAGGTTCTGTCCAAAATTGACTCCATTGCTCTGGGCCAGAGGAAAGGCAGAATATCTTGGTAGAAGGGTGTGGCAAGGAAAGCTGCTCTGTTCATGGCAGCCAGAAATTGGAAAGAGTGTGTACATGACGAATCAAGGATAAAATGGAATCCCCAGCCAGTTGCAGTGGTGCATGCCTGTAATCCCAGCAGCTGGGGAGGCTGAGGCAGGAGGGTCCCAAGTTCAAAGTCAGCCTCAGCAACTTAGCAAGGCCCTAAGCAACTCAGTGAGACCCTGTCTCTAAATATAATGCAAAATAGGGTTGGGGATGTGGCTCAGTGGTTAAGTACCCCTGAGTTCAATCCCCAGTACATCCAAAAAAGTAATCCCCAAGGACACACCCGCAGTGGCCTACTTCCTTTTGCCACGCCTCACCTATACTTACCACCCAGTAGTCCATTCAAATTATTAATCCATCAGATGGATTAATCCACCAATGAGAGCATAGCTCTCATACTCTAATCATTTCACCTCTGAACATTCCTTCATTAACACCTGAGCTTTTCAGAGGACACCTTGTATCCATACTTGTGGCACAGAGTAATGGCAGCAATAAGGATGGATGAATTTGCTATGCACTACATATCAAATTCCTTAGTATTTGCAGAAATCAACTAGGAATTGATTAATTGATAAGCTGCCTCTTTAAGTGATAAAGAGGCAGCTTATCTGGATGAATTAGCATCATACATGAGTGTAGAAGTAGCAGAATGGGTTGAGGAAAATGTGGCTCTGTTCCCAGACCTGCAGGGGGAAAGTAAGCATACTTGGTTTAAGAAGTGTGTGATGGAGGTACATAATCAAAAAAAAAAGTGAGATAAGGCAAGAAAGCAGGGAGAGGAGCCTATAGAGGATGTGAAGAATGGTGTACAAGGTCTTTTGGGAAATGGATAGTGGTTCAAGAAATGAAATGGAAATCTTTAGAAAGGGTAGAAAGGGGTGTGACAAGGAATCTGGGAAAGTGACCCTTAAGCCACTCCTGGCAGAGATGGAATCTTGAACCTGAGCAAGATGTAGTTGATAGGAAGACACCCACATCTGGGTTTGTTATGGTGTGATTCCAGGTATGTTTTTGTTTAGCGCTGTCACTAAACCTCACATGAGCTGCTTCTGTCCTGGACCACCCCAGAAACTGAGCTTCTTGTTCTTCTCCAGTCATGTTCTATTTTGCCTGCCTTTGCCCATATATCCAGTCTTCCGGAAATGTCCCATTCCTCTCAACATCTGAAGTTCATATTATGTAAGCCCATGCCATTCTTCACCTCCAGGGTGTGAGTCTTCATCCCTTTCTCTTATTTGGCATAACTTTTAAGATGCTTTGTATCTGTTATTTTTTATTTGTGGCAGGACTGCATAATTCAGTATATTGCCTATGCTATCTAGTTAGGTGCCTTGTACTTTATGTGAATAAAGATACCTCATAGAGTATGGGCAGTCTAAAATGGCTGCAAACATAGCATAGGAAGATCCTTCTAGATTTGTGGAATTTTGATCCATGCATTGAAATATTCTTGAGTAATTTCTCTATGAGCAGTTCTACTTTGTTAGTAGAAATATTTTATAGTTAAAATTGTAAATTGAACTTGATATATTTATCTTAAGTAGACTTACTATCCCCCCACCTTTTTCTTTTCTTTTTTTTTTTTTTTTTTTAAGTGTTACTGCTTCATTTAAATTCCTTTATCACCATCAGGTATAAAAATCCCTTTTTTGGGGGGAGAAATTTCCTTTAGTTTTTTTATTTCAAAGGAGACAACAGCTGTAGCCCATGTTCCTAAGTCCACTTCCTATTCTCTTCTTGGGAAAGCCTCTTTTTTTTTTTTTTTCCTTTTATAGTCTCAACACCTCTGAAAACCCCCAGCAATTAGAACAGTTAGATGGTGACTAGAATATCTGTTTGTTTTATTTGTGTTACCATAGTGACTATCAGTAGGTACATTGTCTCTCACTTTTGGACCTCCTAGCTCACATGAAATTGTTTAGTTTAACTTCCTGTATTAACCCCCTGCTGAAAGTTATGGTTCTGTCCTGCTTCCTCATGAAGAGCTTTGTCTATTGTTTTTCTTTAAAAGGAGAGAAAAAACCAAATCCAACTCTTTAGATATTTGACTACTTCTATTCATTCATGGAGTTCTCTAGAAGTTTCTTGTGAATGTCTAGAGTACCTTTCTTAGTTTGTTTCTGGTGCTATAACAGAATAACACAGACTGGTAATTTTATAAATAACAGAAATCTATTTTCTCATAGTTCAGGAGGCTGGGAAGTCCAAGATCAAGGTGCCAGCATCTGGTGAGGGCTTCTTGCTGTATCCTCACATGGTGGAAGGTGGAGGCAAGAGCATGCATCCATGGTCTCAAGCTCTTTTTATAGTGACGTTACCCTAAACACCTCCCATTAGGCCCTACCTCCCAACACTTTTGCATTGAAGAGTAAGTTTCTAGCATATGAATTTTGGGAGGATACACTTGAGCCATAGCACTTTCATTTTATGTCCAGATCCATTATTTTTAAAATCAGTCATTCAAATACAAATAGAATAAAAAAATGAAAACAACACATTTTCTTCCCTATAGGAAAGAGAAATAGAAAATGCATAATTATGTATCATAAAGAGCCTTCACACTCCGACCCCCTGTGAATGGCCACCTCTGAGTACTTAGTGATCAGAGCAAGGAACAGACCATGTAAATGGGAGGGGAGCTAGGGACATCTTCTCGGAGGAATTAGCCTTAGAAAGGCTCTTCCAGGGACAATACAGTACACCACCCTGCAGGTCGCTATGGACATTTCATCATGGAATTCACAGAAGCAGCTACACAAAGCAATTCTATGGGCCTAGCACTTTATATTTGCTTCAGCAGTGTATAAGGAACTTAGAGGACCAAAGAAAGGTGTGTGAATTGTACCTTCAGTAGACTAGAATGATCTAGGATTACATATATAGCAAGGGCTGGCTTATTGAATGTGTGCTGCACACTGTGATGGTTGGACTCTCATCAAGGACCTGGTGATGTGGCTTAGTGGTAAAGTGCCATTGGGTTCAACCCTCCGTACCAAAAAACGTGTGTGTGTGTGTGTGTGTGTGTGTGTATGTATATGTGAAAGTTATGCATATGTTCCAATATATGCATGTATAAATGAACACATGTGTGTATATATGAAAGTTATGCATATTTTCTAATAATATTTACAGTTTTATCACATTTTAGATATAGCCATTTTAATGTATCTTGGAGATGTTCTAGTTTTTTAGGAGATAAAATGGTACTTGCAATGAGTTTTTTAAAGTTTCAAACAAGCTTGTCAAATATCTAATGCATGCTAAATTTAATATAGGATTTTTTTTATCCTAATCACTATAATGAAGTATAAATTTTTTGTTGTTTTGTCTTTTTTTTTTTTTTTTTTTTTTGTGGTGCTGGGGATTGAATCCAGGGTCGTATGCATGCAAGGCAAGCACTCTACCAACTGAGCTATGTCCCCAGCCCCAAAGTATAAGTTTTTGACTAGAATTTCTATTATTAAGAGCAATCTTAAAATGTTATTTTGTTTTTTAATTTTAGTAAAACATATATAACATAATTTTACCATTTTAGCCTCTTTAAATGCTAGTGTAGTAGCATTTATTGCATGTGCAGTGTTGTACAATTCCACCATGACCCAGTTCCAGAACATTTTCACCAACCCAAAAGGAGACTTGTGCTCATGAAGCAGCCCCTCCCTGTTCCCTCCTGCCCCAAACCATGGTAACTACTAATCTGCTGATTTTTTTTTTTTTTTTTTTTTTTTTTTTGGTGAATTCTTTGATGTCATAGCTTGCAAAATAGTGGAAATAACCTGGTATGTTAATTGTTGTTTTATAAAATTAAACTTTATTGGTTTACTTATAATTTAGGAATGGATAATTCTACTTCAGAAAATCTTACCTAATATTAAAACATTGGTAATTTTTATTTATTTATTTTGGGTAATGGGGATATAACCCAAGGACTCTTTACCTGAGCAACATCCCCAGCCCTTTTTTATTTTCACTAAGTTGCTTAGGGACTCCTTAAGTTGCTGCGTCTGGCTTTGAACTCAGGATCCTCCTGTCTCAGCCTCCTGAGCTCTGGGATTACAGATGTACACACCACCTTTCCTAGAAAAACATTGTAACTAATGGAGTTAATAAAACTCACAAAACTATAAGTAGTAATAACCAAAAGACATTTTCTTAAACTACCTAACACTGAGAATTAACTGTAAGAATCAAGCTAGCTGTCAAGATTTTTCACAATTTTATAACCTATGGAAATCTAAAATTGCAAAGCATAAAGATAAAAGGCAAATCAAAAGATGTGGGGAATTAGAAGCATTGTCCAAATGAAAACTATCCTAAGTTACCAGGATGAAAGTTCCCTTTTTATGTCACTACTGTATAGTCTGAGGTCAAACAAACAAAAAAAAAAAAAAAACAAAACCATTAAGAGACAGTGCACATCTTTCATCAGACTTCAAGATTAAATACATTGATAATTTTATTTAGGGAAGCATGTTTACAGTTTCTCTAAAGCGGTAGTACAGTTTAAATACCTGCCTGTGCTTTTGAGATTGTTGAACATAAATCTTCTTTACTGGTTTCTCACGTGGTTTCTTTGTGTTTTGTTTTGAGCACTTTCACAGATGAGGCCTTGGAAACAATCAGGGTGGATGATGTAATTTGGAGCATATTTGGAATGAAATGGTCTTTTAGTGGAAAATTAGTGTAGGCTTGGAGGCACACTGCTTTTGGTTCAAATCCTGACACTCAGCTCTAGAGTTTTCAGGCTCAGCTCATTGGAGTACCTTCTAAGTTCTCAGAGAACCTGTGGTGGGAAACCTGAGGGCTTGAGAAGTGCTGTACAGAGTACCTGGTCTAGGACAAGCACACAGTAACATCAGCTGCTGCTACAATGGCATTGATACCTAAGCAATCTTTTATCTAAAAATTCAATGTTTGCCCAACACTTCTACAACTTGTTAGTAGCAATTTTATTTTTAGCTGCCCTTCACAGAACTGTTCCAACCTCTTTCCATAAGTGCATTTTTATTTGAGCATGGGCCATTTTTGTGCTCCTTTTATCAGATGCATTCAAGGTACCAAAAATTAAAAAAAGCCTTTTTGATTATATAATATATATATTATATAATATATATTATATGTTAGTTTTACAAAGGCCTTATAACATCAACATAGATAATGCTTGTTTTCTCTGGGGGTTTGTTGTGATGTACTAGCACTATTTTTGTGCTTTTCATTTTAAAGTAATGAAAAATTACTTTTATAGTTAAGATGTAACATTATAAAATTCAAAATATTAGAGAGGGAAACACATTACTCACTGCTGGTGAAATTCTGGGGATGTGTGTATTTAAAATTCTCCAAAGAGTAAGGACACGCCCAAGGAAAAATATGCTCCACACAGGCAAGGTATTAGAGAATGTCTGTTCTAAGGTTTGACTAAGTGCAGGAGAAAATTTCCAACTGAGGATAATATTTACTCCTCACCCAGAGACCTCACAGGGTGACAGCCTGTCTCCCAGAAAACACAGCATCTCCACTCTGCCTGTTTCTTTCTCTTCCTTTTGGATTTCCACTTTGCCTGGCAAATACATTGGTGGCAGTACCGCCCAGGGCAAACATCATTTGGTTTCTAAATAAGGCACAGAACTGAAAATACACAAAATTTGAGTGGTTGCTGAATAAATAGGAGTGCTACAGCTCTTGTCTATACTTAGTGGTGATGATAATGTCTAAGTCTTTGTAGAGCTCATAGCCCACTATCCTGAGAACCAAGGAAAATAATAATTAGGTCTTCAGTTAATGTTTCATTATTCATTATTTTTGAAGGGAAAATGATACAAGTTGGTATAGAAAAAAGCATTCATGAAAAATATCAAAAGTTTTCCATGTGTTTGACTCAAAAGCTTTAACAAGATGAACACATATTAAGTCGATCAGTTAATTTTGTAAATTTAAACTTTTTTTTAGGGAGAACTTCATGGAAATAATTTCATTTTCAAAAATGTCTGTTTCGAAATCCTGCTATGTTCTCTTTTGGGGCATCAAAACTCTCAGTGTTAGCTATGTATATAGTGCAGGCACTGTGTTGAGGAATTCAATACATTTTAATGACAATCCCTTGAGTGGTATTATCACTACTTCATTTTGTATGAGGATCTAAGAGGGCAAATAACTTAGCCGAGGTCACACATCCAGCTAATAGCCATACTAGGAATCAGGTCCAGGACAGTTGATAGTTTAATTGGTCTGCTTGTCTCTGATATTGCTCCTTTATTCAGGTCCTTCCTTTATCATTATAATGATATTTTGTGTGCAAATGTTATATTATTGCCCTATTTTACTGACTACAAATAACCTATAAGATAGTCGAAATTCCTCATCATGGCTTGCACGAGTTTCCTTGGAAAGTTGCTTTTTTTAAAGTCCTAAGTCTTTTTTAGTTTTCTTTTTTCTTTTTTTTCCCTTCCTCCTCTTGCATTAGCTGTTCCTCCCTGGTGCATCCTTTTTAGGACACATCCAGGAAGGAAGTGGATCACTTTCCCCATCTTCTGAGCTGCCATTTTGTTTCTTCAGGGTCTAACAATCCCCCACTTGGTAAGGGCTCAGTGCTTAATAACTTTACCATGATTGGTCTGTGGGCCTTCTCCATGTATCAGGATATTCCTATTGGAAATATCCTATCAGAAGCCTCAGAATTATATATTTTTTGTGGCTATTATTGGCAACTCTTAGCCACTGTGCATAGGAGTAGATGATAAAAGTGAGGAGACATGAAGTGTTGTTATTATCAAGATTGAGATGCCTAATTGGATGACCAAGAGGAGATATAAAAAAAAAAAAAATAGTTCAGTAGGGTGGTCCCTATAATTTATTATGCAACCTGAGATACCCACGAGAGTAAAGGGGAACAGGGATGCTAAGGCTGTAAATACTACTAAAGGGACAACAGAAGCAAATTGGGACTATCTCTGGCAAAGTGGAATGTAGTACACAAGTCTAGTTCCAGACAGAGATTTCAAGATTGGCAACATCAAAATGTTTAGAGTGCTGCTAAGAAGTGAGATAAAAGAACAGAGTCCTTTTCTTCAATATCCACAGCAACATGAGGGTCACTGATGATGATGCAGATAAAGGACAGTCTTCGTGGAGTTAGAGGTAGCAGCTAAATGAAGTGGGCTGATGAAAGGATACATGATAAGGAGGTAGAAAAAGTAGAAATAGGATCTGTTTTAAAAATGTATTTCATACAATCGAGGCATACAACATGTTATAATATATATAGTGAATTGATTACTACAGCCAAGAAATTGACATATCTTATTGCATAGTTTTTCTTTTTTATGATAGGAGCAACTGAAATATATTTTCAATAATTTTCAGTATGCAGTACAGTATTAATGGAAGTCTTAATGCTGTGCGTTATTTGTATGAACACTCTTTAAAAGGGTGTCTATTTATTTGTGGAGAGAGCTACAGATGTAAAATAGAGCTATATAAGAGATCCTTGAATTTCATCAAGGCTGGAAAGGAAGTCCTAGTGGGAGTTCTTATTTTATTTTGGGCTATAGCTCTATCAGTCAGTATAGCACATATAGAAGAAGAAATAATACTTTCCTTAGTGGAAGTAATGAGACATGTAATTTTACATCAAAGTTTCTGTTACTTATATTTGAATAGTCTGATTTTAAATATCCTGGAAAAAATATGGAGTGTTGAAAAGATGTATTTTGGTTATAGACTAGATTTCAGTCAACCTTGTGAAATACATTCTCTTCAGAAAAAGGGCTTGTGAAATGTTACGTGATCATTCCCGGATTTTGTAAGACTCACAAATTCCTTCTTTTATTTATTTGCCAGAGGTAAGAAGTGCCTGGTGCTTACACACATGATAAACAGTAGAGTTGGTAACAGGACTGTTGGTTTAGCATTCTCTAAAAGTCAGCAGCTAGAATAGTGCTGTTTCACAGAGACTTTCTGGAGGAGTTGTAAGTAGATATGAATTAAAATAATTTTTAAATACTTTAACATTTCCTAATCAGATGCTTTTTAAAATGTCTCATATTTTCCTTTGAACTATTAGTACTTTTAAACATTTTAGTATGTCTAAGAACTCCTTTTTTCTGTGTTTTGTAGAAAAAGCTGATGTGGTTATGGTTTTGTGAATTGATACAATTTATTTTTCTTGACACATTAGGCATTAATATATAAGCATATGATGTAATTTATGCTTGTTGGAGAAAAAATTATGTAACACGATTTTAATCCATTAAATTCTGTGTATTTAGAATTATTGCTGTTCTTTATGCCCTTACTTGAAACACTTTTAAGCTTTAAGACATGATAAAGTTCAAATTATGGTGAGCATTTCAAAAGACAATATGATAAATTACACTTATTTAGGGTCTTAAATTCTATGAAGTATCATCAGTCTTTTAAAATACAAAACCACTATACGGATTTTGAATATTTTCTTTATTTAACATCAGTAAATAACTGATGGGAGATTCAGAGATATCAAGTTACTAAACAAATTCAAACTACAATTAAGCCTTTTGATTCCTACATTGGACATTCTTTTCCCTGTAGTATCTTGGCATGGGACTCTCTGTAACAGTTCTCTAGGTAATGCATAAAAATTGCATTTAGTCAAATTTACCTGTATTAATTTTTTTTGGGGGGGTCACTGGCGATTGAACTCAGGGATACTCAATAACTGAGCCACATCCCAATCCCTATTTTGTATTTTATTTAGAAACAGTGCCTCACTCAGTTGCATAGTGCCTTGCTTTTGCGGAGGCTGGCTTTGAACTTGAGATCCTCCTGCCTAAGCCTCCTGAGCCCCTTGGATTATAGGTGTGTTCCACTGTGCCTGGCTAATTTTTTTTTTTTTTAAGAAGGCCTGAACACATAACTGTTAAAGTAGACCTTGAATGGAATATTTACTGTTAGCCTGTGGTTTGTATGAGAGGGTTGGCTGTCTATGGAAATTCTCTCTGGTCTGGTGCATAATTTATATACAAATTTGCTAAACTAACTGAAAAATACAACCTGATTCATCTATTTGCTTATAAAACTGTACCTCTGCACTAATATATGTATAAAACTGTACTTCTGCACTAATATTTGATCCTCAGCACTACCTTTTGGTAGTGCTGAGGATCAAACCCAGGGTCTTGCACATGCTAGGCAACTGCTCTATCCCTGAGTAACATCTCCACCCTCATGTGTGCTAAAACTTAATTCTCTTATTAAGCACTACAACTAGACATTCCTTCAAAAAAAATAGATGTGTAGTATTATGTAATAGTAGGTGAATGTGAAAATGTGTTTTTGTGCATAAATTTTTGTATAAAATATCTGTGAATAGTCAAATGCTCCCTTTAATTGAAACTGCAAATGGTTTTTGGTCTCACCTTATTTTAAAAATAATACAGATAATACCAAATTACTACCTGCTGTTGGTTAATTACAGCTAAGCATACACTATGAGGATTAACAACTAAATGAATCCATTTATTCATGTAGGCCATGAGGTTAGAAGTTAATGAATTATATAAATAGACTTAATGATGTTACTAGTAAGGAAGAGAAGAATGTATCTCTTGGTATCTTGTTTATTCCTACTAAGCATATGTTCTTTAAAAATCAAATTACTAAACCATATGGTAATAAAGGTGAGCAATAGAATTGTTTAACACCAATTCATTGTACATTCGATATTAAAGAGTATAATTATATTACATTTCATGTTTGAAACAATTGCACATTAATCATCAGAATTAAATTTGGGTTACTTTTTTATAGCAGAAAAAGTTATACGGCTACAACTTTCAAAGAAATGTTTAGATACTATCACCATTTAACTCTGTCAAAGAAAAGTGGATAGTAATTCAAAGATAAAATGGGATGGTTTTTTTTCTAAACTGTGTCAGTTTTGACACAATCCTGTGCCTGATACCTTTTTTTTTTTTTTTTTTTTTGCTTCAGTCTGTTATCAATTATGTCATAGAATCTCAGTCATGTGGATTATGATATCTTGTGTGTTGGAATAGCTTGTTTTGTGGCAGATCCCAGGTCTTCATGCATTCTAGGTAGATGCTCTGCCATTGAACTATTATCCTCATCGCTGGTAACTTGTTAAGGGTTTTCACTTTTTGCAAAAATGTAAGGTTCAAACTTATATTTTGTCTCTTAGGAATACTGTAATCATGTTCTTCTGTAGGTGCCTGAATTGAAACAAAGTAGACTTTTTCCTGCTAAGGAGAGACTCTAGAAAACAGCATTACCCTATTTTTTTAAAATTAAATTAATTTATTTTTTTTATTGGTACTGGGGATTGAACTCTGGGGCACTTAACCAATAAGCCACATCCTCAGCCCTTTTTTGTATTTTATTTAGAGACAGGGTCTTGCTGAGTTGCTTAGGGCCTTGATAAATTGCTGAGGCTGGCTTTGAACTCCTGATCCTCCTGCCTCAGCCTCCCAAGTCGCTGGGATTACAGGCATGCACCACTACCCTGTTCTTTAAACAACAACAAAATTTGATTAAATATGAAACAATGACCCATTGCATTTTTTTTTGAATTTTGTTTTTAGAATTATTAAAGGTGATGTTCCAGTTTTAATACTGAGTTTGAAACAAGTTGTCATTTAACTTTTTTTTTTGAAGTGGACATAAATTATGGATATCTGATCAAATTCATAAGCAATGAGAAATAAAACAAAGGATTAGTTTTACTTCAGAGTTAACAGTTTTTAATTGTTTGTAGTTTTTTTCCACAAAAAAGTGGTAGAATTTTAAAACATAGTGGGAGTAACACTTGAATGGTTCTTATGAAATTTTGAGCTAAAAGAAAGTCATGATCTTTTCATCAGATAATTATAATGGGCTGGGGATGTAGCTCAGGAATAGAGCACTTGCCTAGCATGTGCAAGGCCCTGTATTCAACTTCTACTATCTCAAAAATTATAATATGTGATTTTTATTTTAGGATCAAAGAAATCAATGTGTTAAGGATCTTAGTTACTGTGTTTTGGTATTCATAATAACAGGACCACATCTATTTTACCAGAATTGTTGTGTTTCTAAGTTTGTCTTTAATGGCTTCGATATGGAAGATCTATTTTTGGACAAAATCTTTGCTAAGACTTGGAGCTGTATTGACCACCACAGCTACTTGGCATGCATATGTCTTTGTTTCTGGATCCACCACTTTCTTCAGGGAAGTTTTGTATGAAAGAGACTACTAAATACTTCTTTGTCACTTCCTTTTCTGGTTTTCAGAAAAGAATTAATTGCAATGGATTTTGTTTTACAATATTTATAATAGCCACCTTTCTAGGGAACTGAAATATAATGATAGTTGGGAGGGCCTGGGGTAATAGTTTAGGGTGTTTAAACTGGGAAGATGAAAACATAATTTACTTTTTACAATGAGGTATTTTCCATTGTTTGAGAATATTTACTACAGTTTCACAGATGATGAAAGCTTGGTTCTAATGAATAGTCTTTACAGTGTGCCTGTCCAATGGTCTTATTCTGTCTAGCGCTTCTTTTCGATGTCTTTTCAGAGAAAACAATAATTGCGCATCTTAGGTTCGTAATGTGCTGTTTTTTGTTTTCAGTCTGCCACTCCAGAATTTCATGATCTTGGGTGGTGTTTTCACTAGTGCTGGGCATGCACAGTTGGAGGTACATGTACAGAATGTCACAGGAGGCAGGAGACAGGCCTTTGAAAATAAATTACCCTGGTTTAAAATCCAGAAATGCACTCCACTGTGACTGAGAACAAAACTTTGCTCTTCAGCATTTGTTCCTTCTGTGAAATAGAAACAGCAACTCCTCACAGAGTTGTTGTCATAATTATTTTATTATTTTATTTATTTTATTATTATTATTATTTTTTTGGTACTGGGGATTGAACTCAGGGGCACTCCACCACTGGGCCACATCCCCAGCCCTTTTTTGCATTTTAATAGAGACAGGGTCTCACTGAGTTGCTAAGTGCCTCACCATTGCTGAGGCTGGCTTTGAACTCATGATCCTCCTGCCTCAGCCTCCCAAGTGCTGGGATTACAGGTGTGCACCACCACGCCCGGCTGTCATAATTATTTTAATACATGCATAATCTCCTGCCAATTTTAGGTTAATAATTTACTATTTATATTTTTTGAGTGTTTCAATAGCACTCATTGGCCAAACTAAAGACACATAAAGAAAAGGGAGGAACAAAGTAACTTAGGGGATATTTTTGGTGTGTGTATGTGTGCGGTACAGGGGATTGAACCCAGGGAGATTCTACCACTGATTTACATCCTGCAGTCCCTCTTTATTTTTTGAGACAGAGTCTCTGTCTGTTGTTAAGAAGGCTGGCCTCTAATTTGCAATTGTAATGCTTCAGTCTTCCAAGTGACATGCACGCACCTCACACCAGACTAACTTTGGGGACTTTTAAAAGTAATTGATTGATATTGTAAAATAATTAACTGGTGTTTCTTTGAATGCTGGAAATGTACTTCTCCATTCAAAAGCTAGTGTAAGTGCTTAATAAATGCTTGTGTGTGAATGTGTGGCAAAACTTGAGTTTCTTCACCTCCTTGAGTTCTTTCCCATGTATAGTTACCTTTACCATTACATAGCTACTTCTAAATGAGATAATTTCAATTAATCTATAAATTGGCCTTCACAAACAGCAACATAAAATATATTCTTAATTGCTGATGATTTGGAGAAAATACGTACAAAACATTCTCTTTGGCAGAGGGGTCAAACTAACTGTGTTAAGTATTAGTAAATGGTAAATAACTTTAGATGGGAAGAAGTAAAAACTGTTTTAGTTATAAATGAGTTATAAATGTTAGGAATCCTGTTATCTATTTTTAAAACTGCTTAAAGACAACCAGATTGTTGTATAATCAGAGTCCAATGGTGAGAGGAAACTCATTTCACGTTAAATATATCAAAAATCCTTTCCTAGCATGTTTTCAAGTAATTAGATTTTTTTTTTTTAATTTAGCAAACATCTGAACACCTCAGAATGTACTTGTATGTGGAAGATCATTTATTCAACAATATTTTAATAAGCATCTTCTTGTGCCAGTAAGTGTCCTAGATGCTTCATTATACCCGCGGCACAGCGAACATCCAAGGACCATAGGCTGCTTTCTAGTTTGCCTGTTCTTGCCTGCTCTGTTTTATCAAAATGCTATTATGATCACTTCTTAATCTGTTAAAGCCTATTTTTGCAGAAAATTATTTAATAACATAGAATTTACTCAATATTAAAATATCGAATTTGAAAACATCATAAGTTCCATAAAAACAAAGTTAAATGCACCAAAAATAATCTTTCATAAGCTACCCCAAAATGTGCTGTTGAATTTCATTCGAGACAATTAGAAGAATGAAGGGACATTATAACGACCAAGGAATTTGTACTCAACTTGCAAAAGATGTGTGCAAAGGCTTGCATATAATGTTTCCACCAGCATTATTCACAGTAGTCAAAAAGTGGAAACAATTCAAGTGTCATTCATTTGGGAAAGGAACAAAGTAAAATCTAACAGGTTCATACAACGGCATATTATTAGGTAATAAAAAGTAACAAAGTATGACTGTATACTAAAACATGGATGAAACTTAATAACATTGTGTTCACTGGAAGAAGCCAGATATAAAAAAACATATATTGTATGATCTTATTTATATGAAATGTCCAAAACAAATATATAGAGGAAGTATATTAGTGGTTGCCTTGGGCTGGGTGGTTTAGGGTTAGAAAAAAGATATTAGAAAAAACAATGATCTTGGCCTACATAAATCACTTTGTATGAAATGTTAGCATGGAAGGAGCATTGGAGGTCTTCTAACAAAGCCACTCATTTTATAGATGAAAACGCAGAAATGACCTTTACTGAGATCAATTTAATTCAGACATGAAGTGGTATCTCGACTTTAATTTGCATTTTCCTAATAGATAATGATATTGACCATCTTTTTTGTATGTTTGCCATTTGCAAATCCTCATTGAGAAAATGTTCAAAACATCCCATTTTTCACTCAGAATTTTTTTTTTTTTTTAACTGTTCTCTGTCTATTCTGGATATGTCTTTTTGTTGGATATGTGACTTGTGACTTATAAATATTTTCTTGTCTGTGTCTTTTCATCCTCTTAACAGGGTCTTCAACTGAATTTTTGATGAAAGTATTTATCAAGATACATATACTATACACATGCAGAGAGCACACACACACATGCACACATTTTTTTTTTCTCCTTAACTCTTTGATGGATTGTGCCTTTGGAGTCACTTGTTGGCTAACCCTTGGTCTCCAAGATTTTCTTCTCCTCTATTTTCATTTAAACGTTTTATACATTTGTTTAAGTCATAATCAACTTTAGGAGCTACTTTAGATTTTAATATTTCTAAACTGTTTGATACCATGTCCAAGTCATTCTTGTAGCTTGTGTTATAACTTGCAACAAGAAAATTATTTAAGAAAATTCATTTCAAGGAGTTTTCTTTCATTATGTTGTGACTATTGTACTTGAGTATAGCTTATCCTAATGCACACCATTCCCCAGCACAGACTTAACACTTAACAGGGTGATGACTTAATGATGTTTAATGGTTAACAGCTTTTGTATTTGGTTACTGAGATTCTGACTTGAAGCAGCTCTTGCTTTCATCCTGTAGTTCGCTGATCCAACAGTGTGATTGCTTGGCTGATGCTGCATTCCCATTACTTAATATGTGTAAATGTATTTTAATAATCAATTCTCATGGTTTTTTTTTTTTTACTCCCTTACCAACCATGTTTTTCAAAATTTAAAAAAAAAAATTCAACTTTTAAACTCCTAAGAGTGAAAGTTTCTTTCTTTATATTTATTAGATTATTGCATCAGAGAATGTACTAAAGTAAAATATTGGATAATTTTTTCTTAATTTTGTTAGTAACTTTTTCCATGCATTCTTAGGAATAATTATTAATCTTTTTTGAAAAAGTAGAGTTATGTACAAAAGCCTTTATGCTAAAGCTTATTTTTATTTAATACTTATGTACAAAAAAAAAAAAAAAAAAAAAAAAATCCAAGCAGAGCGTGGTGACACATGCCTTTCATCCCAGCTACTCAGGAAGCTGAGGCAGGAGGATCACAAACTTTGGACCAGCCCATGCAACTTAGCAAGACACTGTCTCAATACCAATTTAAAAAGAAAATAGGGATGTAGATCAGTTGTAAAGCACTTGTCTAGCATACTTGAGGATCTGAATTCTACCCCTAGTATTACAAGAAGAAACGGGTCCAAGTTGTTCATGGTTATCTCACCCATGTGTGTGTTTTTTTTAATTAAAAAATTTTAAATTGTGTTAATCACATATTACCTTTTAAAATTTGTTTTAGTTGTAGATAGCCACAGTAACTTTATTTTATTTATTTTTATGTGGTGCTGAGGATCGAACCCAGTGCCTCATATAGGCGAGGCAAGCATTCTGCCACTGAGCCACAATCCCAGTCCTCTTATTACCTCTGAAGATTAATTTTCCTATACTACACTGGCCCTTCCATATATCTTGATACAAGACAACAAATAATGTACAAAAGAAGCTTTCAATAGATGATGCTGAGTGTAGTTGCTGCTGAGATTTATGACTTATGGGGCAGAAAGTTTTGCCTAGAGTGTGTGGAGTCAAATGAGCACTGGGATATGGTTTCAGGGTTTTGATTTGTTATTTAAGAAAATTATCTGGTAACTTCTATAAACATTTATGCATTATTGTGGGGTGCTATTCAAAAAGAGTAGCATTTGTTAGGGATGACATACGTAAAACATCATTGCAGTTCTTGCAACTAGGTAGGCATTCAGTTGACTTAGCCTTTTTGGTTGCCGAAAAGGTTGTATGGACTCATTTTTATTTTCTTGGCACCTGAGAACCTCATCTGGTATTTCATTACACAGTGTTCCTTTATGGAGTATTGAGCATACAGTGGGTGCCTAGTCACTGTGTACTCTTGTGTCTCACAGTATGTATGGTTTTTCAAGTTGTTTTTTTCTGTTTGCTCATTTGTTCATTTTCTGTCTCCTTTCTTGGTATGTTCGTTTTTACAGAGGCTCTCCTCTCTTCTTCTTGACATTTAACTTTCTTAACTGTGCATAAAGTAAACATTCCCCGTGAAGGTATTTAGGAAAACCCAAAGGCAAACTAATGTTCCAGATATGAGAACATATCTGTTACATTTATGGTACAGATATGAGAAATTTAAATGTTAATTTACAGGCACAGTTTTCTATATCTTGGTCTGTGTGGTGGTTCTGGGGAGTGGTAAGGGCAGAGGAAGGAGGTGTGTGTAATATCACAATTAACGTATTAGTGCATTTTCTGAATAAGTTATTTCTCAGTAAAGAAAAGCATAAGAGAGAACACATTTTCTTCCCTTTCAGAAGGAAATTCCTGCTTTGATAAAAGAAAGCAAAATATATAAATTTTGAGAAGTTATTGCTAAACTTTAAGAGATTTTTCAAGGTTTGTCACATCCACTAGTCCTGAGATCTTGAATTTGCCTGAAC
Organism: Tamias sibiricus; assembly: GCA_025594165.1. Taxonomy (NCBI): domain Eukaryota; kingdom Metazoa; phylum Chordata; class Mammalia; order Rodentia; family Sciuridae; genus Tamias; species Tamias sibiricus. Next base: position 128,033,550 of record CM046660.1, read on the forward strand.
TTGATTCACCTAAGTAGCAACTACCAGTCCCCAAGAAGGTAGATCTTTAACTCTAATCAAATACTATAGGTAAAGCACTATCCTAGACCAATGGTTCTCAAACTCAGATGCATTTTAAAATCACTTGGCATAGATTTAAAAAATCCCCACAAGACAAATCAATATCTGGGAGTAGGATAGGCCTAGTTATCTAGTTTCTTAAACTCCCCAGGCAATTCCATGGTTCAGCCAGGTTTAAGAACCACTGTGTTAGATAATGAGTCTATATTACCCATTGAACTCCTAGTGACCTGGTGATTCAGGATGTATTGTCCAATTTGTAACTGAAGTTTTGGCAAGATAAAATGACTTAATTACCAATTAGTGCAACTCGGGCATCAACCAAGATATCTCACTCAAGATCATGAGTCCTGTCAATAACTCTAGATGATTAAGATGTAGATATTTTCTTTCTAGTTGAAAATGTGTGCCTTTGTGGAATGCTGTATGGTTGTCACTGGGAGATTATATGGTATGTATTTAGTTAACTGGGTACTTTTGTTTTCCCTTGGCATGCCACTCACATACCTCCATCAAAAAAGCATGAAACACGCACACACACACACACACACACACACACACACACACACACACACACAATCTAAAGCAAGTATTCAAAAATATAGATATTAGAATAATAGTTTTTCACATTAGAAATGCTATAGTAGGCTTCCCATATCCATGTGGATTCTCTCAACCTAAAATTGAAATATTTGAGGGAAAAGCTATATGGAACATGTATAGACTTCTGTTCTTATTTCCCAAATAATATAAGAAATATTTACATAGCACTTACATTGCATTAGGTATTTAGAGCTGAGTTAAAGTAGATGGGTTGGTGGGCACAGTTATAGAAGAGACTTGATCATCCATTTTGGAACCACTGCTTGCAGATACTGAGGGATGACTATTAGCCTTTCATCTTACATAAACATGACGTATTATGCAGTTTTAAAAAGGTGTTCCAAATATATAAGCAGAATGATGAATGAAAACCATGGTTTTGGTATTGGAAATGTTATTAGGATGTGACTGGGATGTTGAAGCAATTTCCAAAGAAATTACTTGTTGATGAGAGGCAAGAGAATGGAAAATCATGTTATTTAACATCTCACCAGCATACTACCATAGGGAATATTAAGCTTTTCCTCATTGGAATATATATGCATTTAAAAACAGAATAAATGTTGCTTCTTAAAAAGTTAATGGCAAGTTAATTTGGAGTATACCACCAGCAAAAGCCAAAGAAATCTGGGTGGTTGTTGTGTTATTCACTAGCTCATTCTGCACATGAGCGTACATGTTTATCATTTTATTATTTTCTATGTATATAAATGTATATATACTCAGATACACAGATAAGTGCCTACATATATTTAGAGTAATATGATCAGAAGCTGGCCTTGTGTATGTTAAAGATGAAATTATAGTTAAATATGAGTTAGAACAACTTGTAAGATACATTAGAAATATACTACCTTTGCACCACATAGTGATTTTTTTCTTGTATACATGAAAAGTATAGCAAAATAATTAACACTGTCCATTTGTTTAACATGGTTTAAGAAGACAAGGCATTTAAAAGACATTAAACTATCTGATTTAAGCAATACCAGCTTTTGAGGTGAAATCTAAATAAAGTTAAAATAATTCTCTTATTACCTACTTGACCCTTTTGCTGCATGAATTCGCATAACCTGCTCTGTATTCTTTCTGGATGTGACAACTGATTTACAACAAAAACTCCCCCTACTCATGCAGAATTTATCCTTGAAGGCCCAGTGATACAAAGAGATTCTATTGTGTTCCTGTGCCCCACTTCACATAATTACTGTGTTCCTAAAAGTAGTGAGAGGGGAGAGTTTGAGGTGAGTGTAATATAACAAAAATGAATAAACTAATGAAAACTATTTTAGAGAATCATTTTTAAGAAATAATTGAGCATACTCTGAAAAAAGATAATGTACTAATCAAAAGTGCAAAAAATTGTACTCATGGTTTCTGCTCAATTTTCTGGCAGAGAAGGTGATGTATATTGGAAACTGCTACTTGAGGGGCTTCATTTGTGCTCTGAATTCCTTACTTGGTTGTTTCTTTACTTTTTCTACTATAATATAAATGTGTCTATGGGTGGATTTGTCCCATTTCATTTACATATTGATGGGTGTGGTAGATCAACTATTAAAAAAAAAAAAAGGACAATAAAAGAATTTAAAGCAGTGGAATTTCATATCCCTTCCTTCCTTTTCTTTTGGTACTAGGGATTGAACCCAAGGGCATTTTACCTCTGACCTATATCCCCAGTCCTTTTTATTTTTGTTTTGAAATGAGGTTTCAGTAAATAGCTTAGGGTCTTGCTAAGTTGCCCAGGCTAGCCTCAAATTTAGATCTTCCTTCCTCAGGTCTCTGGGATTATAGGTGTGTGCCACTGCACCTAGCTAAAGTAGTGGGATTTCTGTGTGTAAAACAAGGATTCTAAGGTTGAAGTGTACAAAGAGGCAAGATTTTCACTGTTGAAGAGAAGTTATCCTATATAAGCAGCTTATGCCTGGAGCAGTAGATGCTTTAGAGCACAGAAAGTATGTCATATTACCTTTAGCTCAAACTGAGTTCTAGAGTTTATTGCACAACAGTGGTTCTCTAGCAGAGTGAGACTTGGGTTGGGACTCAAGTCTCCATGGGGATGGATTTACTTCCAAGCTCACTCCAGTGACTGTTGGCCAGCTACAGTCATATATTTCATTTAACTCAGCTTATCAAAAATATTATTTTATATATAGTATACAAAAGTACTAATAGATATTATTGTACTAAGTCTATGAAATATAGTATTTTATACTGATAGCTTATCTAAATTCAGATGCTATATTTTCACTGAAAGTACTTGGTCAAAATCATACATTTTGTGGTTGAAAAATACATTCATATACTTAAGCTCCAAATATACTTAAGAGTTTTAGTTACTGAAAAAAAAGATTATGTGCAAATACATGCCATTTTATATAAGGGACATGAGGACCTGTAGGTTTAGAAATCTGCAGGGAATCCATGATTCGTGTGGATAATGAAGGACCACTGTAACAACTGCTGGCTTTGCATTACTGGTCAGGCTTGGGTGGAAGGGTGACTGGCAAAAAATGAATGGCTGGGGTAGAGACTTGGTATTCTGGTGTTAATTAAATACCAATTAAAATAAGCCAAAAATGTAGTCTCTCAGTTACAGTAGTCCCATTTCAATTGCTGAATAGCCACATGGCTACCACACTGGATAGCAGAATCCTAGAAATTTATCTGCAAAAGGAAGGAGGGAGCTGGCCCTGTGGCTCCGGCAGGAGTATCACAAGTACAAGGCCACCCTCAGCAACTTAGTGAGACCCTATCTCAAATAAAAACTGAAAAGGACTGGGGATACAGTTCAGTGGTAAAGTGCCCTGGGTTCAATCCCCAGTACCAAAAGAAAAAGAAAGAAAAAAGTTACTTGGAAGAATCAGGGAAATAGAAAATAAGATAATAAAAATCTGCATTTTTTATGTGCATCCTCAGGAAAAAGATTTACATTGACAGAAACATAGGTATACTGTATCCTCCATACCCATGGGCTCCTGGGCCACAAGTTCATCCAGCAAAAATAATTACATTTACACTGAACACTGTAGACTTCTTATTATTCCCTAAACAATGCAGCATAATAATTGTACAACATTTACATTGTAGTAGGTATTAGAATAATCTAGATATTAGGTAGGAGGGAGGATGCATATAGATTATGTGCAAATACATGCCATTTTATATAAGGGACATGAGGACCTGTAGGTTTAGAAATCTGCAGGGAATCCATGATTCGTGTGGATTATGAAGGACCACTGTAACAATTGCTTGCTTTGCATTACTGGTCAGGCTTGGGTGGAAGGGTGACTGGCAAAAAATGAATGGCTGGGGTAGAGACTTGGTATTCTGGTGTTGAAATGTAAAATAATTAAGTATGGGAAACTAACCAGAGCTTTTCTAACCTTCTGTTTTCAGTTGGTCATTCTGTTCATCATTTTTTCCTAGTGTGTATGCCAAGAGAGAGAGAGGCCCATGGAAGTGGAACCCTTTTTCCAGGCTTTCATTTCCTGTGAGCCCCAGAGGAGATGCTTTCCTAACCAGGGCTAGAAATGTCTCTGGGTAGGAAGGACTTGGAGGGACTGGGCATCCTGTCCATGTGGCTGTTTCCACAAATTGAAAATCAGCTCAGCCACCATGCCCTGACCCAGTTCTAATGATCTGGTTTCCATTTTCAATGTCTAAATAAAACTATACCCAAATCTGTGTGTTAGAGGTGAAGGGACCAGGGACCATGGAGTCTGAAATGTATATTTTGGAAAGGAGGAAATGTAGGATCAAAGAAAATAGTGATTTACTTATGGCAGCACAGATAGAAGACTACCAGGGCTTTCACTATCCACTACAGTAGACACAATGCTTCATTAACTCCACCTGGGAAAATAGCAGCCTCTATTGGTGCGACTGCTGTGTGTGCACATCTGGCACCTGCATTCCTACTCACGTGTCATGGCTCCTTCAGACTGCCCTTGTTAATGTTTGGAGGAGGGTTTTGGTGGGTTTGGATTTGTGGTTGTGCCACATTCTGTATTCTTCTGGACTTTTTTTTTTTTTTTTTTTTTTAAAGATCTGTGACCACAGCTAAAGGGCAGTGACAACTACCTCATGAGATTTAATTAAAAAAGATCTGCACAAGTCTTAACAATAGATATTAATAACTATACTTTTTTTCTCTTCTATAACTTGGCTATTGCTCATTTTTTTGTTTTTATGTTATGTGAAGCTTTGAGTTCCTAAAGGAATGATATGATATCATTGTTAAGAGCAGGAGCTTTAGAGGCAGACAACTTGTGTTGAAGTCTGAGCTAAGATCAATTCCTTGGCTTCTTGTCAATTCCTTGGCTTCTCTATATATCAGATCCTTTACTTGGAACATGAAGATGGTAGTACTTACCTCCTTTAGTGATGCAAGGATGAGTTAGTACATGTGAAAACACTTTTCTACCTTCTTTCTCAGAAGGCCAGCTTGCTGCCCAGGCTGGTCCAAACTTTTGAGTTGTATTAATTCTCTTACCTCAGTCTCTTGAGCAGCTGGAACTACAGGTGCATGCCACCACTCCTGGCTAGAACAATTTCTAACACAGAGTCAACATCCAAGGGTTAACTGTTGATATTTGCTAACTCCATCCCCCATCTTTATAGGAAGTTATTTTGGGGTCTTGAAGGCACTGGCACTGGATAAGTATTTGCATTGATGTGGAGTACACACTATTTGGTACATTATGCCAAATATAACTGAAAGATGAGTTCTGTTTTCAAATGTGAAAGGCTAACACAGAATTAGGTTATTCTTTCCTGATATCAGTTATGACCCTTGTTGGTCATGGGAAGTGAAAGCAGGAACATTTGTATCCTAACCCATGGATGGGTTATGTGACCTCATACAAGTCGTTGAAAACCTAGAAAGAATGAGGGAAAGTTACTTTCTACTCTGGAATTCTGTCATTCCCAATTTAGTTCCCTACCTTTTTTTTTTTTTCCCCCCCGAAAGAGGCAGAGGATATAGAAGCTTCCTGAGGACTGAGAACTTTTACCTATGTGTGTCTCCTTGGGACTTGAATGACTTTTTACACTCTGGCTGCTCATAGTGTATTACAGAATATGCTGACTCTCAGCAACCCACCAACTGTTATTCTCCCATAAAGTCATGGAAAGAATGCAACCCTCCTTCCCCAACCTTCCCTCATTTAAATCAATACTTACAGGGTACCCCATCTTGTGTCAGTTAAATTTCTAGGTGCTAGCAGAGAATGAGACAGGCCAGGTCCCAGTCCTCATGGAACTTTCATTCTAACAGGAAAGAAGGAATAAGATGAATCCAAATCCTGATAAATATGATGAGAACAAAATGTTGTTGTGAAGAGTGGGCCAAGATGGGTGGGAATGAGTGGTTGAGGAGGAAATGGTTTATTTGAAGTTTGAGCTCAAGGTGCAGGCAGTTTGAAGTTCTATGGTTAAAAGTATTTGGGTACCAAAAACAACAACAACAACAACAACAAAATTTGGGACTGGAAAGAGCTATGCAAGGCCCTCAGATGTAAAGAAAGCAGGTCTGCTTCAGAAGGGGAAAGAATGCCAGTGTGAATTACACATGGAATTGAAACTAGAAGTAATGAGTGGAAAGCTCAGAAGTTGGCAAAAGTAAGCTCAGTGGTTCTCAAATTGTAGCATGCATCTAAAATCATTTGGAGAGTTGTCAAATATGGCAGAGGCCCTCTCCCTTTGCTTCTGATTGTGTAGGTCTGGGGTAGGGGCTGAGAATTTACATTTCTAAGGTTACAGGAACTGTTTCTGGTGCACTGAAACCACATGGACAGGTCATTTGGGACCTGTCCCAAATACATAAATTTGGGATGTATTGTCAGTGGATTGGAAGGCTGGTGAAAGATAAGAGATATGATGTGATTTGATTTACATATTAAAAAATCACTTTATGGCAGAGGAATGAATTTCAAGAGACAAGTAAACGATTGGAACAGTCCAGACAAGAGATAATGGCTTAATTGCCAGGGTGGTAGCAGAGAATCCAGTGAAAAGAATATGTCTTAGAGGTAAGAAAAGGATATGTCTTTAGAGGTAAGAGCCTAAGAGATTTGGTAATGGACTACAAGTAGGAAATCGGGAACTAAGAGGAATCAATACATGCCCAGGAGTTTTACCTGAGTTATGTGGGTGATTGGTGGTGCAGTGAGAGGGAATTAATGAGGTTTGGAGGTGGAGAGAAGAATCAAGGATTTTGGTTACATAAAGTTTGAGTACTTGTGGGACCTCCAAATGGAGATGACTGAGAATTTTGGGCACATATGTTAGCTCCATCAACAGGTCAGAGTTGGAGGTATGAATTGGAGAGAGAGCCATCAACATGTAGATGATATCTGAAGCCACCCGGCTTGATGAAATCACCTGGAGAGGGATGGAAAAAGAAAAGGGCACAGAAGAGGCCCTGGGATGCTCCAGCCTTGAGCAGTTGGGCAGAGTAGACGTAGGTAGTGGAAGATGAGGAGTAGCAGTGAGGAATAAAGACAGATTGTGCTGTCACATGAAGAGCCCAGGAAAGAATCCTCAGTGGAGGGTTTGGGCAGTTGTGAAATGTTGTTCCATGTGACTGACAACAAAGACAATTTTGTGATTTTTGGAGCCGCCTAGGTCATAGTGACCTTGACAAGAGAAACATTGGTTGAGTCACATAACATGACGCAGATTTGAAAAGTGACTAAGAAAAGGGAGTTTTGTTCTTAATTGGACTCCCTCAAGAACACAGTGTTAGGCTCACCTAGAAGCAAACTTTAACTAAATCTTCCCTTGTTTCGTTATACCCAGATAGAGAGACAGAAATTTTGAGAAATTGATCTCCCTCTTAGAGTTGACATGTGTAGTTTAGGGCCTGTGAAACATTGCCAGTTATTTTGAAGGACTGCCTCATCGATGCTGACCACAGTGAATCTTGATAGCCTTCTGTACTGGCAGAGGGTGGATGTTGAATTTCTTTTTGGTTCTTAGACCATAATACTGAAAAGGTTATTTGGCAGCCCTAAGGCGGCGCATGCCTGTAATCTCAGCAATTCAGGAGGCTGAGGCAGGAGGATCAAAAGTTCCTGGCCAGCCCAGCAACGTAGGGTCTTGCTGAGTTGATTAGGGCCTCACTGTCTCAAAATAAAAACTGAAAAGGAGGGGGATGCAGCTCTGTGGTAGAGCACCCCTGGGTTCAGTCCCCAGTAATGAAAACAAAGCTATTTTAAGACATTTGATTTTTATATTTTTGTCTTTTATATTGAAGCTGCATTTTGTGTTACTATTTCTAAATGAATCTATAAGAATCCTATAAAAATCTGTTAAATATAGGATCAGTGAGGTCCAATTGGGTCTCATCCAGCTTCCAATTAAGGACATATTTTGTCTCAGGTAATGTTTTATCCTTTTTTTGTTTGCTTTTGTTTTAAACCCAGAAGAGATTTGATTATAATTCTGTGTTGTTGAACTTCTGTTTCCTCTGTTTTAAGGACTGCAGTAACGTGATCTCAGTATACACTAGATTTTGAAGTACAAGACCAAAAATAGTAATGGAGTACCAGTGGAATTCTGATTTAAATGAGGTTTTGGTATTTTTAAAATGTTGTAGGATATGTAAAATTGTACCTTAATTCTCATGAAAATCATTAGAGATCCAGAGGCCTGCAGAAAAACTGAGACAACCCTGGATACCCCCTCTTCAAACCCAATTCTGTTCATTGTGCCAGAGATTTCAGACATGTTGTGCCAAGTAATCAGCATAAGTTTATTAGAAGGGATGGGAAAGGGGAAAGGGGGACAAGGAGACCCTCCTGCCCTCCAGTTTCCAGAGAGTGCTGCTCAGGTCCCCCTCTTGACTTCTGGCTGACCACATAGGAATTGCGTGGACCACCTCCAAGAGAGGATGGTGTGGTGCTCAAGAGTTGGAGATCTTTATTTTCTTTCTTTCTTTTTTTTTTTTTTTTTTTTTTTTTGGTTACTGGGGATTGAACTGGACCACATCCCCAGCCCTATTTTGTATTTTATTTACAGACTGGGTCTCACTGAGTTGCTTAGCACCTTGCTGTTGCTGAGGCTCGCTTTGAACTCACCATTCACCTGCCTCAGCCTCCAGAGCTGCTAGGATTACAAGGTTGTGCCACCATGCCCAGCTGGATTTGGAGATCTGAAGGAAGTTGAATCTCCCTGGTTTTGCCTCAATTTTCTGGCCCCTTAACCTGTTCATTACTATTTAAATAGCCCTCAGCAAGCTTTCTTTGTGATGGTCTTGATATTTCCAGTGATAGTTTCCTGGGATGCCAAGAGTCTAGCCCATGTGGTAGGATGTGACATGATCTTGAAACAATAGTTTATCCTAGGAGATATAAGGAGGTGGGGTTGTTTTTCTTTCTCTGGCATTGGGGATTAAACCCAGGGGGTACTTTACCACTAAGGTAAATGCTCAGTCCTTTTTGTTTTTTATTTGGCACAGGGTCTTGGTAAATTGCTTAGGGATTGGGTAAGTTGTTGAAGCTGACTTCAAACTTTCCTGCCTCAGTCTCCCAAATTGCTGGGATTACAGGTGTGCATGGCACCCCACCCAGTGGGAGGTTTTAACATACCAAGTCTCCATCTTTCAGGTGCTTATCTGTCAGATAAGATTTCCTATGGTTTTCAGCTGCCCTTCTGCCCTTCTCATCTTTTTCCAGCTCACCTATTCATGAGGTGACTAGTTACCCAATCCTAATAGTGACATTTAATTTAATTTTGTTATTACTTCAATGCATCTAACTAAAACATTAGGAATACTGGGAGACATGAGTAGAGAAAAGTATTTAAAAGATTTTGCTGGTGAATAAGTGGCCACCTAAGTTAGAAGCTTAAGGCTTCTTAAGATTCAGGGCAAATCCAGGCCTCAGCCTTGCATTCTTTTCATTAGATTAGACTATGGAGGAAGCAAATAAGGTAGAAGATTTCCTAATTTTAATGTGAATGGGTCACAATTGAGAGCCTGTGGTTGATCCTATGGATGCTGTGTATTCTAATTCTTCTTTCAAGAGCGGAACTTCTCTTCCTTAAAGCACACCAGGATCCCTGCCTCCCACCTCACAGGGAGAATTTGAGCTGGTGCTCTCTGCTCTGAATCTGCAGTCACCCATCTGTTTTAGAACATTTGTCTTTTGCTTTGCTCCTTTTGCATGTTTCCTACTGGATTGCTAATTCCTTATGAAAGGATCTCAGTCTCATTCTCAAGTATTTTCCATTTTTTCAGTACCAAAAGCGTGACAAATGCTCTATTAATTAAGGTCAGAATAGGCAAAATTAGTGTTCTTAATAGAAGTCTGATGTAAATGATATTTCAGCCAGTGCTTTGTTTTCCTTTTTCGTAATAGGCTTATCATTAGTAATTAGAGATGGGTTTTCTTCACACACTCCAAGTACTTTAGGATGTAAGATAGCAACACACACAGAACGTCAGCACTGTGAGTCAGAGTCCATTGCATGCGCAATAGATGGGGGAGACTGCTCCAGGAATTTGACTCAGTCCCAGGTAATTATGTGAAGGTGAAGAGGATGGGGAGGACTTTCCAAGTGAAGACCAGAAAGAGCAAAATGGGGAGATGGTTGTGAAGTTTATATTGTAAAGCTGGTTTATATTATATAAATATATAAATATAATATAAAGGGTTTATATTATAGAGCTGACAGAATTTTTAGGGAATGGATGTATTTTGTGACAAAGGGGATGTTTGGTACCAGGAAACTGAAAGAAATTTGATTTACTAGGTGGGAAGACCTAGTAAATCTTTTAAAATTCATTTTTGTTGCTGTTATAAAAGTTTTTCTTTCATCATACTTTCTGATTAGCTTTTCTTTATGGCTACATGAACATAAAAGACTATTACTTATTATGGAGTACAGAAAAATCGTTTAAATGCCCCCCTTCCAGTGTTTAGATGCTTTGAAGCAATAACAAAATTAAATTTTTATTTTCCCTATACCAAGCCAAAATTATAGTGAAAATAAAAAATCTAGGTTGATTATTAAAATCTAAACATAACACAAATTATTCAATATAGGCTATTGACTTTAACATATTAACTCTGTACCAAGCCACCTCACCAAATTCTAAGTTTTTTAAGTTGATTCACTGATTTCTCATCTCCTTTGATTTCTCTGTGGAATTTTACAGAACTCTTCAGTTCTAAAGAAGTACCTTTTTTCTTTATGTGAAGGAGCCCCAATCAGGGAGATGGCTATTGCGGTTAGCTGGAAGCCATAAGTTCCACCTGATAATAATCATACATTAAGTATGCACGTGATGCACCCGCAAAGCTAAAGGTATATAACTGGGTGAAAGCGGTCAGAAGCGGCATTCAGTCAGTCAGTCGTTCAGTTGGTCGGAAGAAGAGTTCGGGTTGGAGAAGAAGAAAAGAGTCAGAGCGGCCAGAACGTAGTCAGAAGAAGAAATAAGAGTCAGAGTATAAGGAAAAGAGTTTAGCTACAGAGACTAAGAAGAAGAGATACAGATAAAGAAAGAGATTAAGAATAATAGATTCCTGCCACCGAATCTCCTCCCGCGGTATTGTGGCTGTACATCAGGCAGCTACATTTATGGCTCTATTTGCTTTCCTCTTCCTGAAATGTCTGTTATTTCTAGTCTTCCTATGTATTTCAATTCATTTCCTCAAATCCAGTTTGTTTCCCATCTGTACAACATTTATGAATTACTAGGAAAATCAAGTTCTCTTCTCATGACCTTCAGCTGTCCATCTGCATACCTATTGTAAATCAGTCACCAAACTTTATGGAAATTTTGTATATGTCAATCCATCAAAGATCTTTGTAATCTAATCTCATTTAAGGAAATAAATTGCATTCTTGGTATACAATAATGAACATATTTATGGAATGGAGGCAAATATAAAGTATATCATGTTTTTTTGGGGAAAAGCAACATTCCCTTCATTCAGTAATCCCTAGTAAACTAATGGTTAACATTTCTTTATGTATGTATGTATGTTATGTATGTATTATGTATGTTAACATTTCTTTATGTATGTGAGAAATCTATATATACATTTTTGTTTTTATAAAATCAAATCATGCTAGAAAGTTACTTTTTAATATACATCATATTTTCTATGTTTTATTTATATTTTAGGAGAAAACCAAAAGCCAAGGCACCACTTCCTCCAGCAGAGATCAAATACATGGATGCCTCTTCAGTTGAGAATTCAGTGGAATCTTCTGCATTCATCATGGAGCAGAAAGAAAACATGATAGATAAAGACATTGAACTCTCGGTGGTTCTACCTGGGGAAATTATCAAATCTACTACTGTTCACGGCAGGTATGCTGGAGAAATTACAGTACTAGGACTTACTTTCTATTTATTTTTAATTTTAGTTGTGGGAATTGAACCTAAGAGCCCTTTATCATTGAGCCACATCCCCAGCCATTATTATTATTATTATTATTATATATTTCTAAGTCAGAGTCTTACTAAGTTTTTGAGGGTTTTGATAAGTTGCTGAGACTGCCCTTGAACTTTCAATACTACTGCTTCAGCTTCCTTATTAGCTGGGATTACAGGCATATGCCACCATACCTGGTGCTCCGACATATATCTTGACTTTTTTTTCTTTGACAAACACTTCCTTCATTCAGTTATCATTTTTATTTAACAAAGTAAATGATAACTGGGTAATAAAATTTTTCTGCCAATGTTTTAATATCAATGCTATGAATTCCAACTCAGTGAGTTAGAATTTGGAATTTTAACTTATTTATTCAGTAAGTTTTTTAAAATAATTCTTTCCTAGAGTTATCACTTATACTGATTTTGTAAGTTAAGCTTACAAAACCAGTGATCTGAAAGAAAGCCTTTCTCCTCCTTCCTTAAATTGTTCTTTCCATTTTAAGCTGCTGCTTTGATTTTGCAGATGTTGCCATTATTTAAAATGTAATTTTTTATTAAAATAAGCCAATCTATCTGTAAAATTAAGATTTTTAAAAAATCTTCCTTGATTTAATTAGCTAAAAATCGTGAGTTAAATAGAATGTAAAATAAAATTTTTAGGTAGCAAGAAGTGAGAAGGTGATTTATGAGGCTGATAGCTTTAAATACCTGCATAAATGTTGGAAAAATGGAACAAAGCCAAGTGTAATTTTCCATTTCATTATGAAGTGGAAACTTACATAAATGAACTGTATCCTTGATCTTGTTCCAACTTTTACCTTTAGCTGCCCATTGTATCCAGGAGTACTTTTTACAATGAAAATTGTATTCACCTTAGTACAAGTGTGAGAGTGTATATATATCTAGGTATCTACAAATATAAGGAAAACAAAAGAGTAAGTAGGCAATGAATTGAGTATTACATTCTTATAATTGTTTTTTTTTCCAGAAAACTCATTCAAAATCAACTTAAGATTTATTAAAGTCATATGTAACTTTACAAATTATTTAAAATAGATAAAAACATAATAGTTTAGCTTTAGCAAATTAAACATTGTATTAATTAAATCCGAGTAAGTTGCATTTTGCCAATGTTTGTAGTGAAAGTAGGTCTACAGCTCATACATGAAACCCTATTTGCAAGGTTGTAAGACCTATGAATGTGCGTGGTGGACTCTTCCCTGCACCTGCATTTTGGCTTCTTGGTGAGGAAAGCGTCTTGGAAGTTGGAGACAATGGCCATCATCTAAATTATTGAAAAAATGTTATTATTCTGGTTTTAAAGCAGTAATAAGAATGGGTATTACTGAGCTATAATAAAAGCAATTCCTCTTATTTTTCCCTGAATTCAAAGTAAGCTTAAAAAAAGAAGAAAAAAAAACTTTTTTTTTTTTTTTCCTAGTTTTTCACTGCCACTTACAGGTAACACTGCTTTCCTTACCAATGAGCCTCTATATTTGCTCTTGGGCGTACCCGTCATCTCTTTATAATGCTGTCTTTTCTGATATCTATCAACCAGTTTCTGAGATCTTTAGATTTTTTTCTTTTTAAGCTTAGTGACTTCAATATCATAATCTTGGTTTCCCCCTCCATCCTGCTGCCCATCACAGTTAATTCTAGACTTTTCCTTATACTGCCCTTAACTCTGGGAACCTCCATCCGTGGTCAACTTGCCCTGTCCACCAGGGGATGGTGGCATGGCATCACTTTAAAACTGTCCCATTACTGAGATGTTATGTTCCTTCCTGTTTTTTTTTTTTTTTTTTTTTTTTTTTAAGTTGTACACAATGCCTTTATCTTTATATGGTGCTGAGGATCATACCTGGGCCGCACATGTGCTGAGTGAGTGCTCTATTTATTGCTGAGCCACAACCCCAGCCCCTTTTCTAACTGTTTTAACATGTAGCTTGTCTGCTTCTTGTTTGCTCCTCACTTTCCTTCATGTTCCTGCTTTTTCTTCAGATTTTCTTTTTCTAAACAACAGGTTCTGCAGCAGGCACCAGGCACCCTTGACTCTTCTCACCCTTTTCTTGCCCTTGAAGCATGGTTGGATCCTAAGTCCTTAAACTTGAGTAATTTTCCATCAATCAGCTTTGTATTTCTGGGCCACCAATTGTTGCTGCAGTTTTCTTATCTGCACACATGTGTTATGCCTGAATTGTTAGGATTAAAAAAGACATCATATATTGATAGGATTGAATGAAATACTATCAGTGCTTGGCATATGTTGATTTCCCTCTGTGTGTGTGTGTGTGTTTTGCCTATTGCTGGGGATCAAACCCAGGGCCTCATGCATGCTAAACAAGCATGTGCTCTACCACTGACCTACATCACCAGCCTGCCTGCCTTCCTCTATTTTCTGTTGGGAGTTGCTTTCCTTTACCTTGGGATCATTCCATTTTCCTAAACCCACAGATTAATCTGACTAAAGCACCTCTCAATTTGTCTCACTACCTTTGATAAAAGACTACAAGGGACAGCAATTCGACACCAAAATAAGGAAGTCCAATCTACCAAGTGTGGTGATTGGGACGTGTGATTTTCTTCTCCTCTGACATTACGTAGGATTTTCCTTCACTACTCTCCTTTGTGTAGCTTAAGCTTCACCACGTGATTCTTTGTTCTTCTATGGTACTCTGTTTATATCTCCATGCCTTTATGAACATCTATCCCCCCAACCCCCATGGAACTTACCACCCTCATTTTCTCAGTCAGCTTAGGTAGCTCAAATGCCACTTTTTATATAAAGGCTCTCTGATGTCTCCAGAATCAGTTGTTAGCTCTAGCTTCCAGAATCTTCTGACTTGATACTAGGGTTTTCACAGTGTCCTGTATGTGCATTTTCTTCTTGAGTAAACCATAAGGGCCATGAGAGGACGTCATTCCTTTTCTTCAGAATGCTTAACACAATTTCTTACAATGTATGAGGCACTTAATAAATTCATTAAAATAAATGTTGTCTCCCTAAGTCCTAATGTGTAGATAGAGTAGCAACTTAAATGGTATGTTTTGGTGAGATATGTGGAATGGACCCAAGTTGCTTTTCCAGAGTCCTTGATATTTTCTCCAGGTAGAGAATGAGGTAGGCATGCCAAGAATTGGAATGTCCATTTTTTTTTTTCATTTAAAAATTTTTGTTTAGGATTTTTCTGGCAGTATAATTCAGTTGATATCGGTATATTTACTATAGGGTTTGATTTAGGAACTTGGTTCCTAATAGTTTTATCACGGAAGATTTCGTGAGTAATTTTCTATATTAAGTGTTCATGTGTGATTCTGAATATCTCAGGAGTATGATTCTGAGATATATTTAGGAATGTGAGTCTAGATGATGTAGAGTGTAATTTGGGATATTGCAAGAGTGTAATTTGATGGTTTAGGGGTGTGATTTGGGAGATTTTAAGAGCGTGATTAGGACTATCTTGAAAGTTGCAGCTACTGCTGATCTATTGTTTAAAGAAGTGCTTAACAATAAGAACAAGAAGAAATGTTCAGACAGAGACCCATTCTATTGGTGAAAAATATTAGCTAATTAATGTGAAGACTGATAATGACAAAGATAAATTTCTTATGACTTTTTACTATAAAAGAAATAGGAAAAATATCTACAGAATGAGAAAAAGAATTTGGTGGAGGACTAGGGGAAGGTAATTTTAAACAAGTTTAAATGCACAAGGGCTTTTTAGATCAGAGACTCTGAAGGGCCTCTAATATAAATTTTTGAGACCAACTTTTCTGAATTTGTCTAAATGTTTCTCATATGTTTATTTTGGTGATATTAATTATGCACTTGCTGTGAAAATAGTATCAATATTAGGTTGAAATATGTATTTAGAATACTTGAAATATATATTTTGATCACTTTCCAGAATTTTTCCCCAAAATGAATTCTTTTTTTAATATATTTTTAAAATTTTTTATTATTCTAATTTGTTATACATGATTGCAGAGTACATTTCATTTCACATTACATATAAAGAGCACAATTTTTCAAGTTGCTGGTTTTATATAAAGTATTTTTACACGGCTGGGGTTGTGGCTCAGCGGCAGAGTGCTCGCCTCGCACATGTGCGGCCCGATTCGATCCTCAGCACCACGTAAACATAAATGCATTGCATTTAGTACAACTAAAGTAAATAAATAAATATATTTTTTAAAAGTATTTTTACAATTGTGTCTTCATGCATGTTTTTAGGGTAATCATGGATAACTCAGTCTGCCATTATTCCTATCCCATTACCTCCACCCCTCCCTCCCCCAAAAATGAATTCTTAAGGAAGAGTTTTAGAACTTTCCCCTCAATTTCTTGTATGTTTCATGCAAAGGTACGTCCAGAACATTCCATTTGAGGAAATGTGAGTACACAGCATTCTTCAAAATAATGCCCTTGGTTGTATCTTGATTTTCACCAGAAAATATATTAGGGAACACAATAAGGTTGGAGATAGTGATAGATGATGCTCAGGGGAAACCAAACGCTGATTTTCCCGAATTAGGTTGGTAGCCTTCTTCTGGCTCAACAACATTTGCAACAAGAGGCTAGAAGTCACCCTCTCTGCCATCTTGCTTTTGTGATCCTGCTCTCACATTGATTTCAGTTGCAGTGCTGGGTTGCAAATGCTTGGGCAATGCTATGTCTCCTGATCTCATGGATGACTGAAGGAAGGAACAGTTAAAACATTTATATATAACTTCACTGTAGTATAGGGGTGTGTGTGTGTGTTTGTGTGTACATACTGGTGAATTATCTTTTTCACCAATGCAACTCTTGCTTTATTTAAAAGTGAATGTTAAAGAATGTGGCTGTTATAGACAAATTGCCTAGAAGTTGTCCCCCCTCAGATATTTCTGCTAGTACTTGGGAAAAGTTAATTTTTAGCAAAACATAGTTCACAGTCTAAACTAATATAGACACTACATAAGATAAGGGAATATGTGGGTACATTTGTATCATTCTAGATCCTCATGGTTATGTGTCTGCTTGGTATGTAATTATTACTTACTGAATGTCTTAGTTCATTTTTCCTCTGGGATGTGCTTTCAAAGCTAAATGTTGTGTTTGGAAAATTTGATAAAAAGTTGACATTCAATCTTTTTTAACCTATAGGGAGAACAGAACATTCATGACTAAACTAGCATACAATCAGGAAAACAAAAAATAAACAACACCATATATAAATGAAGAGGATATTTTTGTCTTTTATCATAAATAGGAATTTGCTTTGGTTTAAGCAAAATTGAGGATATCATATATGAGAATGTAGAATTTGAAGCTTCAAGTTCTAACTAGAAGTTATAGATTCCTTCATGACTTGCTGTGTGATCTCAAACAAGTCACCTCACCTCTCTGAGATTTTCTTTTGAAATGACCCAGAGACATATAGTACATGGTTGGTAGGTACCCTGATTTACTGGTTCAGTACCACAAGCAGTTTTGACTGGCACTGGGTAGGTCAGCTATGGAACTCAGGAGCATTTTATATGGAGTATAGCGCCACCTATTGGCAACAAGCAGACTTAAAAATGACAAGATAATAACTACTGGATCATTGCAAGGCTTTTTTGTTAAAACAGAACAAAGCAGTAATACAATAGCATGGAACTTGGAAAAATTGGAAAAGTTCCATCATTTATTGAAAAGTGCCAAATGATGACAGATATGTGGTAAATACATGTCTATAACAGGTTAATTTTAAAAACTGCTAAAAATCCATAGCTTGGCATAAATCATGTTCACAGCTACAAGAATAACTTAAATTGGGGGTTAGAGTCTTATGCAGTCATTGCTGCAGAAAAGGAAATTCAGAATTTCAACTGTTAAATAATTTAAGTGTAAGAGCATTGCTGGTGTTTTTAATTGGTGGGACTGAAAAATGCTGTACTTAGGCTCTGTTACTGCCCTGCTGTCCCCTACAGCCCTCAAGCTTGTGTTGGTTGAGTGTTCTGCCAGCTTGAGAACAGAGTGGCGGAGCCATCACAAATGTCCTCTGAATGCTGTTCCCAACACGGCTACCCTCTTCCCTTCCCTTTCCTAGCATATACGTCTTATAACAATGAATCCTTTTGATTTTTTTATGGTAAAAAATGCAATATTTGGACATTTTAGGAAGTTGGGAAATAGAGGTAAGCCCCCCCCCAATTAAAAATATGATATAATTATTAAGTAGGCAGATTACAACTATTAACTCTGTGGTATCTGATCTTTTATTCACATACACATGTACGTTCACACACCTGTATACACACTGTCGGGTTTTTTACACCCGTATGGCATTATATTGCACAATCTATTTTGTGACCTGCTTTTTCTCAGTTAATGATTCACAAATTTCATGCCAGTAACATTTCATCCTTTGTATTCAAATTGCTCCTATTGCCATGAGATGTATTTGTAGTATTTTTGTTCTTATAAGGGTGTGTATGTTTGTTTAGTAGATAAGCTCTTAAAAGTATTTATGAAGTAATTATTTATAATTATCTCTGAATATAAAATTCAAGATAAATGACCAAGTGGAGTCCAGGGTAAAGTGGTGACATTTGAAGATTTTTTAAAAAAGTTTTAGTAATATTCTGTGTTTACTATTAGGTATAAGAATTTTTTTTTATCAATTTAGTAATGTTCTGATCTATTCAAATATTAATTATTGTGTTACTTTCTTTACAATATTCCTTGTAGCATAGTTTTAATAAGCATTATCAACTTTGGGATTAGGTGTGCTTTTTTGTTGTCCACTTCATTTCTTGTACACATGAGAGAGTCAGGGAGAACTGCTTCATCCTGAGCTAGGAGGAGTTGAGAAGATATGGCTCAACATCAGGAACATGTAAGAATGTCCATATTATTGTTTGTAAGTCTGATTAGGTTTTTGGTCTGCATATATAAGGGAGTTGGACTCAACTTAGTTTTGAGGATTTAATAAAATGTATAAAATATGTTGCTAGATACTGGGAAAGATTTAAAGACTCATAGTAAAAAAAGAATTTTTATTCAGAGATACTTTATCAGATGCTTGAAATCCGTCTCTTTGCAATAAGTCCTTGTCGTTATGCACTCCCATGTTCCTCATTGGCACCTGGTATCCCCTAGTCATGACTAATGGCGCTCCCTTTCACTCCCAGGTGTCCTAGTGAGGATGATAAGTTGCAGAGCTATCCTACTGGTAAATGACCTTAAGTGTTTGTAAATTCACTAAGGTAGTTTTTGCCTACCTTGCTGTTCTCAAAGCTCTTTATTGAACCATGATCTGTATTTTTTGATTCACAGGTAGATCTTTAAAACACAAAAATAGAAGTCTTATCCTAACCCTGAGGTAACAAAACTAGGGCAAGATTTCCACTATCATGTGTCATGAATGCAGAAAGAGTCACAGAGGACTTAGGGATAAATTAGTGAAGTCGTTAATCTGTAAAGTAAAATTTACAACAGATATCCTATTCTAAACCCTCTTTCCTGTGCTGATGGGCAATACTTGAGGTGTACCATTGGGCAAAAAATGTAGCTGAAGGAATATTGCATTGGGGAGTCAGGAAATTCTAATCCTAACTGTGCTCTGAACTCTGTATGTAAGCTGGTCATGTAACCTCTCAAACCGTAGTTGATCCATTCATAAAGTGAGTAGCTTTAATGGTGGTTGTGAGCTCAAATGAGATAATAGATATGAATCTAATACAAAGGACTGTTATTTATTTCTAAAGGAAGTTGGAAATCTCATAGGGATTTCTTCATTTCAAAGAAGAAATCTGAAAATAAATAGCCTTCCAGGATATCATTATTTTGCAAGAGGTAAACAAAAGTTAATACCACACAAATCTGTTAAATAATACAATGAACCACATTTCAAAGCAATATGGTAATAAGAATGAGGGAGAGACTGATACATGGTTGAGGAAGTGATGATCAAGTTCACACAGTCCACTTTTAATAATTTGCCTCAGGTTTCCGATGGAATGCTGGGGTGTGCTCCCACCTCAGAAAGCAGGAGGACAGGCATCTTCCCTGTGGTAATCCATGGTAGATCTCTTAGCCATCTGCTGCTGGGTAGTTATCCTCAGACCAAAGGTGCTGTCTTAGGCAGATAGTTTGGCATACAGGTAGAAAATTCTAAACTTTATTCAAGAGATGATTTCATTTTCTGTGAGTGCACTTTGTGAATAGTTGATCCCTAAAGCCATTGAACGCCAGACCTGCTTTAGAAAATGTTGTACTTTGATAGTAGAGCCTGACAGTGATAAATTCTCACCCTCAAAATCTTCTGGTCAGGGTCAACTATTCTGTTTTAGTGCCCAATACTGGGGCTTTACACGAAGATATCTAGCTTTCAAACTGGTCTGAAACTGTTTAGAAAGATCTTGGCCTACTCAGTGTTGCTATCCTTCCTTTGTGTGAAGAGAGCATAGCTTCTGTTACTTAAATTTGTTAAGAAATAGAAACCAAAGTTTTCTGGTATGTATTTGTTCCTGTGAATCTCCTTTCAACTGCTGTGCTTTTTCATGTGTCAGGTGCTGTAGAGACACCAGCTGTACATCATTTGCTCTATGTTTTGAACACTGAGGTTCAAACAGACTTGCTTTATGAGAAAATAATCACTGATGCCTGTAAACCCCTCCTACAACAGCCTGGACCTACTGCGTGCCTCACATTGCATTAGGTCTGGGAATAAAGATAGTTGAGATGGGTTCCTGCTATAGAGGAGTTCCCATCTAGGTACAACTGGATCCCAGATAGCATCTTGAGCTCACTGTGTCCTGAAGGTCTAGATAAGGTTGGACTGGACCCTATCCCACTTGCTATGGAAGGTCCAGTCCCCTTTGTGATCTGATTATAAGTTCCCAAGTTTTTTTATTCTTGGGGTCACCATTGTCTCTGACTTATTTGTATTTTGCCTACAATAGATTCTTATCTTGTGGTCTTCTTTCTCTTCTTGACTTAATTCCCCCTGAAGTCACAACAACCTTAGCGATGGTGTAATGGTCATCATAAGGAGAGGTTAGTAAGAATATCGCATAGCTAGCTCTTCATGTTTGTGTTTCAGGGATCCTATTGGGCCCTTTCAGCAATGCTGCCACTTTTTGATGTCCCTGAAATCCAACCTCTGCACTCTCTCAGTCCTCTAATTTGGTGTCCTCTTCCTACTTTGGCTTTAATCCCACAAAATATATGTGGTCTCTGACTTGTCTGAGCCACCACCATCTCCCAACTAAATTTTGGCAATAGTCTTGTATGTAACTGCTTCTTCAGGCTTTTCTGAATATAGCACTCAGAATATAATCCTTTTAAACATAGAGCAGATCACATCACTCCTCAGAACTCTCTCAGGCTTTTTAGCTCACACTATAAGACCTCAGGTCTTCCTGTGAAAGGCCTTTAAACATAAGATTAGCACTCTGATTTTATGCCTATTGCTTTCACCCTAGCCCACTGATTTTTGTTTTTGATTTTTAATCCCATAAAGCACAGTCCTGCCTGAGGGCCTCAGCATTCTGGGCAGAGTTGGCAAATGCAGTTCTCCCAGATATCCTATTCCCTCCAGGTCTCTATTCTAAAGCCATTTTTTCAGTTTGGGCATTCCCTAACCTTTTCCTTTACATCTTGCTATTTATCACTATATGATGTTCCGTATATTGTACATTTTTATTCTCTTCCCTCTGGATTGGTGTTTTGTAAATAACAACTTGCCTCAGAAGGAGGTGCACTGCCAGTCAAAGGACAGGCTTCTGTGCCTCACTACAAGTTCTGATTCCCTGGTCCAGGTTGGGGCTTGAGAACCTGCACTAATTACACATTTTTAGCACATTGAGATGCACTGGTCCATGGGTCACATTTTGAGAACCAATGAAGTAGAACTACTCTGTCCAGCATGGTAGCCACTCATTACATGTGTTTTATAAATTGAATTTAAGTTAGATGAAATTTGAAATTCAATTTGTTAGTCTACCAACTGTATGGTCACTGTATTGGATTGCAAATATTAGAACATTTCCATGACTGCAGAAAGTTCTATTTGACACATTGCTCTAGAACATAAACTACATAAATGTGGATTTCTTTCCTGCTTTTATTTTTCTCTATCCCCTAGAACATATCCCCATTTTTATATATAAAGTTCACCTGGAGTTACTTGGTGTAAGAAATAAGATAGAAACCCAAATTTTAGATGACTAGCTAGTTTCCTACAACCACCTACTGGAAATTCAGTTCTTTCTCCAGAATTCTGAAAGACCACTATCATGCAGTACTAAATTTGTATATGCATTTGTACCTATGGCAGAATTTTCTGGTATGTTGATTTTATCTGAGAATAGGAAATTTTTTTTTTCAAGAGGAAATTGGCTTCTGGATTTATCATAAAGAATTGAACCTGGAATTACAGAATGAGAGAATACACTCATAAAGATGTTCTGTGGTTTTCAGTTGGCTTTCAAAGTGGTATTTTTATTAAACATTTAGGCAGTGTTGAGTTCAAATATTATGATAAAGTCTTATTTCAGCATGTGCTACCAGAGGATGAAAAATGGCATTAAAATAGGGATTTAAAAAGAAAAAAATAATAGCTGGGCATGGTGGCGCATGCCTGTAATCCTAGCACTTGGGAGGCTGAGGCAGGAGGATCGCAAGTTCAAAGCCAGCTTCAGCAATGGTGAGGCACTTAGCAACTCAGTGAGACCCTATCTCTAATAAAAATATTAAAAAAGGGCTGGGGATGTGGCCTAGTGTTCAAGCGCCCCTGAGTTCAATCCCCAGTACCAAAAAAAAAAAAAAAAAAAAAAAAAAAAAATAGTGTTTTTGCCCTGTTGATTTATATTTCTAGCACAGATTCTAAACAACTATTTAGAAAGTAAAAGGTGTTTGAATTGTAAGCTTTAGTGTTTTTTCATTTATTACTTGACACATTTATATATAGAGAAAAAAGAAATATAATATGCACATATCATCATTTATACATAGCAGACCACTGTACATGTGGTTCACAATGAAAATTTTCCTCCAGTGTAACTCTATTTATAGTTATATTCTCAGAAATTATTGTATTACCAAAAACCAAACTTTTATAAGGTCAGTGTACTGGTCTCCCTCTGAATGAAATTTAAAGTGTACTATCCAAAATATGATCTGGGTAATCATAGACAAATTCCATAGTGTGTAACTCGAGAAGGACATAAAACTCAAGTATTACTGCACAAGCATCAAATCAAGATATAGCGGTTATATTCTGAGGACTGAAACATATTCCAGAGAATCCTTTGTATAAAGAAGGTTAGTCTTTTATTTATTCTTCTTGTATGTGTACAAGTGGAATGGTACTTGAATGTGGGGGAGGAGGAGGAAAGTAAAGAACCATTAAGAAATGCACCTCTTCCTGGCACAGAGACGGGCGTGGCCTACGAACTTGTGACAACCACAGAAAGGGGGGTGGGACGCGGGGTAAATGCGGGATGGTTTGGAAATTTATATAAAGTGTTGTTTGACCTCAAGATCACATAGTGCTAAATAACTGATCCTTCTCCACCTCTTCAGGAAATTCCTTCTCTTGAGAACACTAAATTGCAGAGACCACAAACTGGGAACTGCTATAGGGGGAGTAGGCTGAGATGCTATGTGAAAACAGATGTACTAAAGTTTTATATGACACACTGAATGTTGAGCTTACTAGCCTCATTTTCCTATCAAATTCCTGAATGCCAATAGCTAGGTTCTCATCTCTAGTTTTGCTGACATTTATGTTTTCTAGTGGGGAGAAAGGCTGGTAACCAGATTACCCTGAAGTGAAGCACATGGGCCTATACCTCCTTCCATGAAAACAGGACTTTTACACAGTGCCTTATTCTTAAGTGTGAACTAACAGTTCAGGATTGCCAGGCATTTGAGGAAAACACATGATACAAAAGATTTTTTTTAGTTTATTTTCCTTAGGGCTGACAATTGAGAAAGGCCCAGAGACCACATTGTTCTGAGGATGATGTTAGTGAAAGCACAGGTTTGTGTCAACAGTTGACATCTGTTGAAAGGGAAGCCAAGTATTGAGAAGTGTCCCCAGATCTCAAATTGGGTATGCAAGAGCCTACAGAAATAGGTCCTATATTATCATTCATATTTCATGCTCAATCACTATTTCAAATGATCTCATGCATTTACTTGGTTACTTTTTTACTGTCTAACACAGACTCCATAAACTTTTTTCTGTCAAGGGCCAGATAGTAAAAATATTAGAAATCTCCTTCAATCTACAGTGTAACATAAAAGCAGGTCGAGTTACTATATAAACAAACAGGCGTGGCTATGTTCCAGTAAAACTTCATTTATAAAAACAGACTGTGGTTGTAGTTGACCTGCTCATTGTCGTTGGCTGACATTTAGTCTAGCTCATGTAGTAGAGTTAGATCTATGAGGACAGGTGCACCATAATATTTGTATTAGAATGTAAAGCCTAGGAAATGTTAAACAAATATTTTTGAATGATTTAAGAAATCTGTACTCTTTAGGATTTTGCATGCTTCCTTGTAGATACTTACTATCTGTTCTGTAAAGCCAAAATAGTGGTGATTTAAAATACTTCATTTTATGAGAACTTTGTAATACAGCCAATTCATAAGCTAAAGACTGCCAGTATTCCAAATAAATTTCTAAAGAAGTGCTTACTAAATTGATTACTCTTACGTAAGGAGGATTCATCTCCTCCTCAAGTTTATAATGTAAAAAAATTTGACAAAAGCATATAGGCAATTGCTGAAGCAACATTGGGATCTAAGTTCTCTTAAATGCTACCTAGCATATTTTAACTATTATAATTTTATTTGCTAAAATATAGTTCGAATTTTAAGCTGATTTTACAAATACTACATTGTAACATTACTTTAACTATTGAAGACACCTGCCTGTGTGTGTGAAGAATTCTCAAAACAATAGCTAACAGTTAATGAGGTTGTTTTGTAGACCCTTATGATCAGTATTACTCTTGTTTTCCAGCAAACCAATGATGGACTTGCTGATATTCCTCTGTGCTCAGTATCATTTAAACCCATCAAGCTACACCATCGATCTCCTGTCTGCTGAAAAGAATCACATTAAGTTTAAGCCAAACACACCAATAGGAATGTTGGAGGTAGAGAAGGTAATTTTAAAGCCAAAAATTTTGGACAAGAAAAAACCTACACCAATAATACCAGAGGTAAGGATCCCATTATAGATTTTGATGTCCCATGGCTAAGGTATTAAGTTAATCTTTCAGTTATTAGCTCATTCCAAAGGAGATAAAAATTGACTTTTTAGTCAAATTTAATGTGAAAATGGTTATTATGTTTTCCTGGGCCACAATGTTAAGAATCAAGTTGGTTATTGATCCTGTATCAACTTAGAATTGGAGGAATACCTTAGATATTGAATGTTATGAAGTGATCAATAGGCTGCATCAGAGCCTGACAATTATGTATATGCTGGATTTTAAACTATGGTTTTAAAAATTCTTTGAATGGAAAATTTTAGAATCTTTTAATGAAAATTTAAGAATTTATTATATTTTTGCTTCTCTATTTAATAAGTGACAGTTGTCATTTAATAATATTTATTGTTATTTATGCTGCACAGTGACTCAGTTTTTCTTAATGTATGAATTTTATTTTTTTATTTATTTTTATTCAAAGTTGTTGTATATGACAGTAGAAAGCATACAATTCATAATACACATATAGAGCACATTTTTTACGTATCTCTGGTTGTATACAAAACATATTCATACCATTCTTGTCTTCATACATGCACTTAGGGTAATAATATCCATCTCTTCCTACCCCCTTACCCCTCCTTTCCCATCCCTCCCCATTGGCCTTTCTAGTGTTCCTCTAATCCTCCTACGCTCCCTGTCCCAACCCTGCTGTGAATCAGCCTCCCTATATCAGAGAAAACATTGGGCATTTGGATTTTTGAGATTGGCTAACTTCACTTAGCATTATATTCTCCAATTTCATCCATTTACCTGAGAATGCCATTATTTTATTCTTTTATTGCTGAGTAATTAGAAATGTAAACCATAATGATTCTAACATAATTAGTATTAGTTTTTTTTTTTTTTTTGGTGTGTGTATGTATGTGTGTGTGTGTGTGTGTGTGTGTGTGTGAGAGAGAGAGAGAGAGAGAGAGAGAGAGAGAGAGAGAGAGAGATTGAGAGATTGCTGGGGATGGAACTTGGGAAGGCTTTGTGCATGCTAGGCAAACTCTACCCCTGAGCAGCATCCCCAGCCCTTAATCAGTTGTTCTTTATAAAATTATTCTGTTGATATAAACAGTGGGGTAGAGGTTTATGGTTTTCACAAATAATCTTTTATTATGAATATTTACAACTTTTTACATCATAAAATATAAAATTTTGTATCAAGTGGATAGTTCATTTACATGTGACTTGAACACATGTATTGTCACATTTTCTTCATATCATGAAGTTTTTACAAAGTCAACACAGTTTTTTAATAACAAAACATTTTCTTTTGTATGTAGTTAAATATTTAATATTAAAATATTGGACAAAATTCTTCTGTCTAGGTGTGTGTTTACTGGATTTACTTGCTGTTTATCCAGGTGGAAGTAGTTTTATTTATGCTGTAGCACGTACATTATCCATTTTAGGAGCCCCTCAATTATGTGTGGTGTCTTTATGAATAAATGTCTTGGAGATCTACGAACTAGATTATACTTAGTTGCTAAGTTCCATTTATATAGGATTTAATTCAGTTACATCAAAATTATGAGATTCTTAAAGATTTTCGGGGTTGTGGCTCAGCAGCAGAGCGCTCGCCTTGCACGTGCGTGACCCGGGTTCAATCCTCAGCACCACGTAAACATAAATGCATTGCATTGTGTACAACTAAAGTAAATAAATAAATATTTTTTAAAAAAGATTTTCAATATTTTTGAATTATTAGCATAGATATATAAAAGGAAGGTTTTAATAATCTTTACTATATTAAAAATAACCAAAGTAGTAATAATAGTAACAAGAAAAGCTAATCACAATAGCAAGTATACTTTCATAATTTTCTGTGGCACACACTGTGTTAAACTCCTTATATGATTTATCTCATTTATTATTCTTTGAATAAAGAGAACACAGATATTCTAGTGTTTTTTTTAAAATACTCCTCTTTTAATTGAGGCAACTGACAAATCATTTGAAAGATAAACATTCCCTACATAAAGAATAGGATAATACATGGGTGATTATTATTATGTATGTTGCTAAATTTAAAGTAAACAATGTAAAAACCACACTAGACATGAGGCTTTCTGATTCTTCTTTTGTTTAAATCTGTTTATTACACAAGGTTTGTGGATAATTTAATTTGGATTATGTATAAATTTATTTCTTTTGCAGTACAGGAGATTGAATGCAGGGCTCTCTGCCACGGAGCTACATTCCCCGTTCTTTTTATTTTGAGGCAGGATCTCACCAAGTTGTCAAGGCTGGCCTTGAACTTGTGATTCTCTTGCCTCACCCTCCTGAGTAACTGAGATTATAAGTGAGCACCAAAAACCTGGCTCATTTAGATTGTTTGATGTGCAAACTAATATTTGTTTCTAAGAATTTGCTTTAGATATAGAAAATAACGTTAATGAAAGAGAATAAGAACTATTTATTGTATAAATATATAATTGTAAATAAACTCATTATTTTAGGCATATAGAAAGTTTATTTTAATTATATTGTAACTCTGGCTTTAATCCATGTTTCAGAAAACTGTGAGAGTAGTGATCAACTTCAAGAAGACACAGAAAGCCATAGTGAGAGTCAGTCCACATGCACCCCTTCAGGAACTGGCTCCTGTCATATGTAGCAAGTGTGAGTTTGACCCACTGAACACACTGCTGATGAAAGACTACCAGTCTCAAGAGCCCCTCGACTTGACAAAATCTCTCAATGACCTGGGACTGCGGGAGTTATATGCCATGGATATCAGCAGAGGTGAGTTAGGCCTTTTGTTTTACTCATTGAACAGAATGTGCGTACATGTATGTGTGTACTGTGTTTATATAGAGGGGTTCTCAGGTTCATAATGACAAGTGGGCAGTTAATGCATGTTGTTGGGAAGAAGACGAAAACAATAAAAACAAACACTAGGAAATAAAACAAATCAATTTAAATATAAAACCACTTGATTTTAGTTATTAAAATAGGAATAAAAACTTGTCTTTAGCTGTTATCCACATTTTTTTTCCTTCGGAATTCTACTTAATTCTTTGTGGTTTTCAGATTTAAACAGAAAACAAAAATTTACATGAGAACTCACTGTTTTTAATCAAGTTTGAGTTATTGTAGAATCACTGTGGTTTTGTATGATGTTTAATTATACAAGTTTGGAAATTTCTTGCCTATTTCCCCCCCTAAGGTCAACATCCAATATAAATTGGCTTATAAAATGAATCAAATTCCAAAAATTTCCCAAACATCTTGCAGTTTTAATCTCTAAAAATAATATTATGTATTAAAATTTGGAGATCTTAGATGATGCTGGTTTGTCTGATATCTTACACACCCAGGTAAACTTATTTATCAAACATGAATATGTCTTACTAGGATAAATAAAATTTTAGTGAAGCAGACAATTACATACTCTGTGCACAGAGACCTTCAAACATGCTGGTGTTTTAGCATTATGTAATCCAGAGACTACCTTCTCAAGTCAGTAATGTTTTTTACTTGAATAATCAGCATCTTCACAGTCAATTTACCCTCTTTTGCCCCCTCCTGTAGCCACTTCTGTTACTGCCTTCAATAAGTCATCTCTACAAGGTAAGACACATAAATCAGTAGAAACTATAAATTATAACATGAAATTGGGTATTTTGAAAATAAACTTCTAATTTTTCCTGTTTTCTTAACATTACTAACATACATTTTATAAAAGCTTTTTAACTTAGACTTTGCTTTTATTTCCTACAAAATAACTTATATGTTCCTTGTTTTGGTCTCTGAATTTAATTATGATAATTTCATTTCAACAAATACTTACATCATCTTAAAAGTAGAAGAAAATATATTCCTTAGTCTTTTATAAGAAAAAGTGATTTTGTTCTGATCTTTATTGAGTACTAGTGGTAGTACTTTAATGATATTCTAGAAGGATCTCAGATTTTTTTTCTATTGAACAACTATTCAGAAAAATAATAGTATATTCATAAGACGTTTTTGTAGTCATTAAAATCATTTGTGAACATTTTATAATAACATGGAAAGTACTATCTAAAATTAGTTTTTAAGTATATAAATGTGTTTAATATAATATGAAAAAAATGAAATTTCTGAAAAGAAATAGATAAAATTTTTTAATAGTGTTTACGTTTGGGTAGTTGGACTGTGGTTGACTTTTCATAGTTTTTTATGCTATAGGATTTTATAATGAACATGTAACTTTCATGGAGAAAAATCTTTATTAAGAATTGTCTAATAATAAACTCTGGAAGTTGTTTTCCGCCATTAAAAAGAATAGGCTCAGGTAATTGATTACTCTAATAATTACCAAACTACTTTTAAAAACCTTAATAACTATACATTCCCTTTTATTGTTTTTATTAGAATAATTTTTGCTGACTATTTCCAAACTTCCTTTAAAGCACACTGATACTTTCAATTCCAAGAATTAAGCCCACATCAGTAAATATTTGTCATCAATGGCATTATGAAGACTAACCTAATCAAAGGAGTCGAAAATTCTTATGACCTTAAGTTCTGACATACATTGGCTGTTAAGCCAATTCGGCAAGCTGATGGGAACAGCCTTATCTGTCTAGACGTTATCTTCCACTTTTATAATAATTTAAATAATACAAAAATTGGAAAAAGTGGTTTCTGTGTTCCTTCCAGAAACAGCACTGTTATTTGCATTTGGCTTCTGCTCCTAACTTCGCCACTCTGTATGTGTGTAACCCTAAGCAAATTCCATAATCCTTTGTAACTCATTTTGAAGGGGTTGAATATATAGATTTCTACTATCCCTTCAAGCAATGGAAGGATGTGATTTTACATATGACTGAGTGTTCTGATTAACATCTTAAGAGACTGGAATAGTAAGATTAAAAAAGTTCATTTTACAGTCAATCCAAAGTGTTGTAATTGTCCTCAGCTCTTACGTTGTTTGGTATCATTGGAAACTATAGTGTTTGAGTTGCTTTTTAAAATAGGCTCAAGTTTTCACTTGTCTTAGTGTTTCACTTTGACTTGTAGTGATTCCTACATAGAGCTTTAAGGGAAGATGTGTTAACTAATGCAGAAGATGACAAGGTATCTGGAAAATCATCATTTGAAATACTCTGGTGTGTGTGTGTGTGTGTGTGTTTGTACATGTATGTGTGTGTGTGTGTGTGTGTATAATATACATGTGTGTATATAATATATATATGTGTATATATAATATATATGTATCATATACATATGAGGACAATATATGATCTCAGTATTGGGGATGGAACTCGGGAGTGCTCTTCACTGAGCTACATCCCAGCCCTTTTAAAAATTGTTTTATTTTGAGGCATGGTCTCACTAAGTTGCCCAGGCTAGCCTTGAACTTGTGATCCACCTGCCTCAGCCCCCTCCATAGCTAGGATTTCAGGCAGGTGCCACTGTGCTTGGCACTCTGGTTATATTTATTGTATTGTGTCACTATATGAATTTTCCACCTCCTCTTCTAACTAAACTTAATTGTGTGTGTGTGTGTGTGTGTGTGTGTGTGTGTGTGTGTGTGTTCATTTAGTAGGGGATTCTATCTTAAAATGAAATAGTGGCTTAAAAACGAAAAAAGCCCACAAGTATTACAAAGTCTTTAAATAGATATTGGTCTCAGTTTTACCATGTAAAACCTGTGTATCTTTGTGCAAGTTATTCAAATCTCTAATCACCTGGTTCCTTGGATATGAATCTGAGTGATAATGTTGCTTATATTTCTTTATATCTAACAGAGTAAATGCTAGCATCCTTCAAATAAGAAGGGCTCAGAATTATAACTAGTGATAACTCCTTTGAAGAGATATTCTGAGAAGTAAAATGGGCCTATGAAAAATTTCTTTAAACATAAAGTCCTCTCCACCTGTTCATCATTATTAATGGTTAGCATTGTCAGATTTCTCATGCAGAATGCATGCTACTTAATATTTGGATTATCAGATCTGAGTTTTAATATGTGGAATATACTTTTCCTTTAATGTTATTGAGGCATATTGCATTAATATTTATTGGTACTATCTTTGTCTTCCTAGAGAAGTCCCTACGTTATCATGATTTATTTCATTTATTGAACATTTATTTTAAATAAACATTTAAGAATGTTTATTTACTATGCTCTGCTTTAGCTATATCAAATTTTGACACCCAGTGCTTTGTTTTCAATGTCATTGAAATTACATTGTGATTTGCTATAAAACCCTTATTTTTTTTTGTAGAAGAATGCTTTTGAAATTTATTCCTGTCCTAACTTTTTTAAAATTTGCAATTCATTTGTTGAACAAACCAGGCTGTTTTATAGCTTGTCTTATTCAGAATTTTGCTGATGTATCACTGTGACATGTTTCTTTGTCTCCTCTATTTCCTGAAAATTGACCATTAAATCTAGAGCCTTAAATCAGGTTTTAGCGACATATCTCTGGCAAGAATACTTTATGGTAGCCAGGCATGGTGGCATCCACCTGTAGTTTCAGCTACTCTGGAGGCTGAGGTAGGAGGAATTGGTTGAGCCCAGGAGTCAGCCTGTACAACATAGGGAGACCCTGCCTCCAAAAAATAGACAAAAAGAAAGAAAAAAACTTCATAGGTATTATTTTTGTATTACCATTAATAGTAACATGTTACCTTTTCTGATGTTAGCCATCAATAATTATTGTCTGCATCTTAAACGAAATTGTTAAAGGATGACAGTATATTTAAACATTACTTTTAACTACTTGTTGAGATATTTCTACAAAACAAACTCTCTCATATCAGCAATTTGACTACCTAGATAGAATTCAGTCAGAGGAGACCACATGAAAGTATGTATTTTTAAAATAATGGACTTGTCCTCCAGCATGAACCATGATGAAGAGTTATTTTCTTAGTATCATTATGAAGGCATAGAATGAAACATATGTGATCTGTTTCAATTTGTGGACTCATGACACCAAATTTGTTCTGATTTTTTGTCATTATAAACCATCCTGAATCCCTCTAACATGAACCCCAGTAGATTTTCAGTTTTCTTAATTGTTTCAAGATCTCTTGTGCATTTCTTTTATTACTATTATCAATGAATATTATTTAAATTAATTGTTTTGCCCTGCCATTTCCATATATACAAATATGATATTTTGATCACATCTACCCTCCATTCGACCTTCTCTTGCTCTTTGCCCATGCTCCAGTATCTTTCCCCTTTCCTAATAATTCCTCTTCTGCTTCAGTTCATCAATTCCCACTTTTTTTTCCCTTGGGATAAATACTTAGGAATGGTCTATTTGGATTTTTTTTTTTTTTTTTTTTTTTTTTTGGTTGGGGTGGGGTGGGGTAGCGGCTAGAGATTGAACCCAGGGGTACTTAACTATTGAGCCACATCCCCTGCCTTTATTCATTTTTATTTTGAGACAGGGTCTTGATAAGTTGCTTAGGGCTTTGTTTAGTTGCTGAGGCTGGCCTTGAACTTTTGATTCTTCTACCTCAGCCTCCCAAGATGCTAGGATTACAGGTATGCACTACTACGCCCAGCTCTAGTTGGATTTTATGGTAAATCTATTTTTAGTTTTTTGAGGAATCTGAAAACTGTTTTCCATATTGGCTGTAATAATTTACATTTTCATCAACAGTTTATAAGGGTTCCTATTTTTTCTACATCCCAACAAGCATTTGTTATTTTGTTTGTTTGTTTATTTGACAATAGCCATTCCGATTAGGGTGAAATGGAATCTTCACGTAGTTTTGATTTGTGTTTTATTGAGGCCAAAGATATTATTTTTACATACAGTCGTTGGCCATTTGTATTTCTTCTTTTGAGAAGAGTCTGTTCAGATCATTGGCCCAATTACTGATTGGATTACTTGTTCTTTCTGGATATTAATCCTCTGTCAGATGAATAGGTGGCAAAGATTTTCTCCCATTCTATAGATTATCTCTTCAGTCTGTTGGTGGTTTCCTTTGCTGTGCAGCAGATTTTTTATTTATTGTAATCCTATTTGTCAATTTTTGCTTTTGTTTCCTGAGCTGTCAGTCCTATTCAGGAAATCATTGCCTGTGCCAGTATTTTGAAGTGCTTCCTATATGTTTTCTTACAGTAGTTTCAAAGTTTCATGTCTTACGTTAAGATTTTGATCCATTTTGAGTTGATTTTTCTTCAGGGTGAGAGAAATCTAGTTTCATTCATCTACATATATATCCAGTTTTCTTAGTACCATTTGTTGAAAAGTCTTTTCTCCAGTGTATGTTTTTTGGCACTTTATTGAGATCAGCTGACTGTAGATACATGGGATTATTTTTGGGTCCTCAATTGATTTACATATATATAAGTGAATATGTATATAATAAATATATATAGTGTATATATATGTATAGTGTATATATTTATATATATGAATATATTGTAATTATAATAATTGTATTATCTGTAAATAGGGATATATATCCTTTTTATATATTTTTATATTCCTTTTTGTTTTATCCACATATATCTGTTATTATGCCAATACCAGGTTTTTTTTTTTTTTTAATAGCTCTGTAGTATTTTTAAAAATAAAGTATTGCAGTGCCTCCAGCATTGCTCCTTTGGCTCAGAATTAGTTTGATTATTTGTGGTCTTTGGTCATTCCAGATGAATTTTAGGATTTTTTTTTTTTTCTCTTTCTGTGAAGAACTGTGAAGAATGTCATTGGTATTTTGATTGTGATTGCATTGAATCTGTAGATCACTTTCAGTAGTATGGCTGTATTAACAATATTAATTCTTCCAATCCATGAACATGGGAGATCTTTACATCTTCTATTCTCTAATCTCTTTTTTTCACTACTTTCCAATTTTCATTGTAGCAATCTTTCACCTCCTTGGTCCAGAAACAGATTTCTTTCTCAGTCCATTCATTACTGATATTTAGAAAAGCTGTTGATTTTTGTATATTGATATTGTATCCCTGCTACTTTGTTGAATTTATTTATCAGTTCTCAGTGCTTTGGTGGAATCTTCAGGATTCTCTCAGTATAAAATTGTATTATCTGCAAATAGGGATAATTCAGCTTCCTCTTCTCATATTTATATCTCTTTATATTTTTTTCTCTTGCCTAATTTCTATGGCTAAAATTTTAAGCACTGTATTTAATAAAAGGGGCGAGAATAGATACCCTGTCTATTTCCTGATTTTAGAGGAAATGTTTTCAGTTTTTCCCTGTTCAGAATGATGCTGGATATAGGTTTGTCATACATAGCTTTTCTTTTTTTTTTTTTTTTTTTAAATATTTATTTATTTGCTTTTAGTTGTACACAATGCGTTTATTTTAACGTGGTGCTGAGGATCGAACCTGGGCCGCGCACGTGCTAGGCGAGCGCTCTACCGCTGAGCCACATCCCCAGCCCATATATAGCTTTTCTTATAATAAGGTATCCTCTTTCTATATCTAATTATTCAGGACTTTTATCATGAAGGAATGTTGAATTTTACCAAAGGCTTTTTCTGCATCTATTGAGATGATCATGTGATGTTTATTCTTGATTCTACTTATGTGCTGTATTATATTTATTGATTTGTATATGTTGAACCGTCCTTGCATCCTGGGAATGAAACCAACTTGATCGTGACATATGCTCTTTTTTTAAATTTATTTTTTATTCTAAGTTGTTATAAATGACAGCAGAATGCATTACATTTCATATTATACATATAGAGCACATTTTTATATATCTCTGGTTGTATGCAAAGTATATTCACACCATTCGTGACTTAATACATGCACTTAGGGTAATGATATCCATCTCATTCTACCATCTTTTTTTTTTTTTTTTTCTTCACCCTTTTGCCCCCTTCCTTCCCCGCCCTCCCAATTGGCCATTCTGGTGTTCCTCTAATCCTCCTATCAATATTTTTAATGTGCTGTTGATTCCATTTGAAAATATTTTATTGAGGATATATATATTATCTGTGATCATCAGGGACATTGGTCTATAGTTTTCTTTTTTTGTTGTTGTATCATCAAGTTTTGGTAACAGAGTGATACTTTGTAGAATGAGTTTGGAAGGGTTCCTTCCCCTTCTGATTTATGGAATAGTTTGAGGAGCATTGGTGGTAGTTCTTGAAAAGTCTGATAAAAATTCATCAATGAATCTGTCTGGTTCTTATCCTTTTTTGTTGGGAAACTCTTTATTACTGCTTCAATCTCATTGCTTATTATTGATGTATTTAGATTTTTTATGTTCTATTGGTTCAATTGTGGTAGGTCATCTGTGCCAAGAAATTTGTCCATTTCTTGTAGACTTTCCAGTATATTGGTGTAAATATTCCTCATGATCCTATGAATTTCAGTGCTACATGTTATCTTTTTTTCATCTCTTACTTGTTTGCATTTTCTTTCTTTTGGTTTGCTTAGCTAAAGGTTTGTCAATTTTGTTTATCTTTTCAAAGAACCAACTCTTAGTTTCATTGATCCTTTGTATTGTTCTTTTATTCTCTATTTCATTTATTTCCTGTTCTGATATTTATTATTTCTTTCCTGCTACTGATTTTGGATTTGTTTTGGTCCTGTTTTTCTCATGCCCTGAGAAATATTATTAGGGTATTTGTAATCTCTGTGGTTTTTTTTTTTTTTTTTTTTTTTAACGTGTGTACTCATAGTTATAAAATTTCCTCTTAGTACTGCTTTAATTGTAATTTTGAAATGTTGGCAATTATGCAACACTGATTGAGTCATAAAGAATTGAGTGCATGTCTTAATTATGATTGTTGCTCCTGAGTATATCTTAGTTTAAGTCTCCTATGTTGTAAAACAGGAATATTTGCTTCTTGCTTTGAGAATTTGATAAGATAAAAGTAGTCTGAGTTATTCATTTCAGACTATAATTATAAATTTTATTATTACTTAAGTTTTTGTTTTTATTTATTTTTAAAGTTTTTGGTGTTGGGACTGAACCCAGGAGTGCTTTACCACTGAGTTACCTCCCCAACCACCCCCCTATTTTTTTTTTTTTTTCTTAATTTTGAGATGGTCTTGTTTAGTTGCTGAGACTGGCCTTGAACTTGTGATCCTTTTGTCTCAGCCTCCTGAGTTGCTAGGATTATAGGCATATGCTTCCATGCCCAGCATATTAAATAAGGCTTTAAAGGGAAAGTAAGAGAAGAAAAACTTGGAAGTGAACATTCAATGCTCTGTACCAAAGTAAGATGACTTTCTTCTTTTTTAGAGTCCTGCCAGATATCACAAAACCTGGACATTATGAAGGAAAAAGAAAATAAAGGTTTTTTTAGTTTTTTTCAACGTAGTAAGAAGAAGCGGGAGCAAGTAAGTATTTTCTTATGCAATATCTTATAAGAGTCTTCAACTCGTATAAAATTATAAGTGCTTTTTATCTTGAAATTGCATATAGACATTGTCTTTTTCTTATTAGACTGCAAGTGCTCCTGCAACCCCTCTAATAAATAAGCACCGGCCAACTTTTACGAGGTCCAATACTATTTCCAAACCGTATGTTTCAAACACCCTGCCATCGGATGCACCCAAGAAGAGGCGTGCTCCATTGCCTCCAATGCCAGCACCTCGGAGTGTACCTCAGGACCTCACACACATCCAGGAGAGGCCAGCTTCTTGTGTGGTGAAATCCACAAGTGTGGATGAGACTGATAAGGTGGGTAGGTTTGTTTTGTTTTACAGGAGACAAGGTTACCTAACTTGTCTTTGTCCACATAGACCCCCAAGAAAGTTAGTAACAGTTTATTAATATGTAATAACATGAATAAGTAGTTACTAAAATTGGTACTGGGAAAAGATTAAGTGTAGTTAGTTCTATGCAATGAAGAATAAGTTGCTATTTAAGGAGCTTTCCTTTTCAAGGAAATAGTTGGTCTGTAAACATCAAGTCTTAATGCATATATCATGGATGAAAATACTTATTTTCAAATGAAAATTTTTTTAAACAACAGTCTTTGTGCTAATTCATGGGCTTCTAATTTGTATGTATCTTCTTGATCTGATTTTGAGATTATGCAGAGGAAATTCTGGTGTTTACCTAAAATCAATACTCTATTTTTTTAAATGACCCTTTTTAATAGAATATATTATGATTACCTTTATGTGTTCTTATGTTCAAAGCATTGTTCTAAATGTACCTTTTCCTTCAAGTTTTATTTTTATTATTATTCCCCTTTATTGTTTTATCTTTACTCCCCTATTTTTATTGGTTCCCTTTAATCCTAAATTTGGGAATCTGTTAGCAAACAGCTTTTCATGACTAAGCAATCTGTACATTCTTGCTTTATTCATGTGGAAGGTAGATGAATTTTTAGGTAAATGTGATTGAACGTAAGACAATGTATATTATGTTGCTTGTAATTACACATTATGATTTAAATGACTTTGAGAGCAATTTTTATTTTGAAGTATTCAAGATACTGAGTGGTTTTCTCATATCTGGTTGAAGGATTTTATTTCCTCCTCAGAAGTTTAGTAAATTATAGCCTCAAGAAATGAACTCTTCCCATGCACCTAAAATGCATTTGGGTATTTATTAGTTAAAACAATAACAACAACTGGATTATAGTTTTTTGTAAACTATCATATGTGCCTTATGTGTCTTTAGAAAGTAGCAATTTGAATAGAAATACATTTTTAAAGAAATGCTTAATGAAGTTGTTACTTGGAAAATCAGCTCTCTTTATTTCTATTAAGACTTGTCTAATTTAATGTTTGTGGTATAAATTCTCATAAATCAGGATAATTTTTTTTTTCCCTATGATGGAGTCTTTTTTTCTGACAAAGTTTTCCAGGGTAACAGCTTGATAGTTGGGTGAAGCTTTGCAGAAGAGGTGATCATTGAGTTCAGTCTTAAAATGAGTGTGGGAGTCCATCAGTCAGGTGGAGGACCCTGTCCAGAGACTCAGGAACCTGAATATGCTGGCTTGCCTGGGCATGCTCAAAGAAAAGATTGAACCAGCAAGGAAATCTAGAACCAAGTCAGGGTCTCGAGACTTCATTTTGTGCTTGAAGCTCCTTTGCATTTCTTCATAGCAAAAAGGATTTTCAGGATTTTTTTATATTTGTATTTATCCTGAAATTACATCATAAGAGTGTAAATTATTATACTCTCAAGTAGTTACCAAAACATCTTTTTCAATAGATAGAAATCATCTTGGCCCCTGCTTATAAATCTTTATTCTGGATGTCCTCATTCAATCCATTCAAGTGAACTTCCTTTGTAGTTGGATCCCCAGGAGGTCTAGGTTGCCTCTTAAAATTCTGGACTGTACTACCAGTGACCTCACTGAAAGCTATTCCTTTTGATTCTCGCCCTCTGCTCTATGACCACTTGGTGCCCTGTGTTAAGTAATCTTTTTTTTAGTATGTTGCCTTTGGCAAACTACACATCTTTATGCAATTTTCTAATTATTTTTTTGTTTGATCTGGACATCTGGATAGTTCTTTGATGTATTGTTCAGCAGGACCCAGAATTATTTGTTTTTTCCCTAGAGAAGCTGAAGAACCATTTTTTTTTTCATTACAAAATGCATGTATGCACACACATGAATTCTTGCTTGCCTAGGCCTCTCAGTGCCTTTTCCTTAAATTCCTGGCCATATTTGATGTAAATAATCACCCTGTGGTCCTGATTTTTCTAGTTTCTGCTGCATCTCAGAGTATATCTCAGTACCTTGCACAGACCCAGGAAATGTCAGCTTTTTTTTTTTTTTTTTTTTTTTTTGTACTGGGGATTGAACTAATGATGCTTTACCACTGAGCAACATCAAAAGCTCTTTTATTTCTAATTTTGAGACAGGGTCTCACTTAGTTGTTGAGGCCGGCTTTGGACTTGCAGTCTTCCTGCCTGAGTCTCTGGGATTACAGGTGTATACCATGGTACCCTGCTAGAAGCCAGCTTCTTATACTTTCATCCCTTTCTATTTATTTTTTCTTGCTTTCACTTTTTTTCAACCATTTTCTAAATTGGAGATACCTAAATTCATGGTTTTAACTATGCTCTTTAGGAAGCAACACATCTGTTCTTTTGTTAAGTTCATGGGCTGAGATTCTCACTATGTGATTTTAATAGTGTCCCCCAATGCCAAGGTCCTAAATAAATGAAGTCATATTTAAAACCAGTGTTTTGGTGATGTACTTATGGGTTTAGAGATGAGAGCATCTTGATTTTAAGTTAGACCCAAATCCACTGGTGAGTATTCCAATGATGAGTCCAGAGATGGAGGGCACATAAGGTGAAGATAAGGCAGAGGTGGTATCACACTGCTGCATGAAGCTAAGGAGCACTAGCAGCTGCTAGAAGTCATGGGATCATGGCCTTGCCAATGCCTTGATTTTGGATTTCTGTCCTTACAACCCATGAAAGAATAACTTTGTGTTGATTCATGCTACTCAGTCATGGTAATTTGTTATAGCAGTTATAGGAAGCCAGTATATCAGTTTTGTAACTTCCATCCTGGTATTCTTCTGGTTGTAGCTTGAACCAGCTGTTACTTAGTGACTCATTACACCTGCAAATTAGCATATTTAAAACCAAAATAATTTTTTTTCCTTCCAGATTGAAAAGCTAAATATCATCTTTGATTTTTTTTCCCCTTATTCTTTCACATCTACTTAGAAACCAATCCTTCATTTAGTCACCCTTCATAATGTCTTCCATTTTCTTTGCTGAAGTCATTCCTGGGAAAATCCAGGCAGAGTAAGGTGAGAAACTGCATTAAACTTGTCCTCAGGAGGCTGTGAATGTAGCAAGGTGCCACATTTCTATTTGTTAATTATCACTTCCCAGTTCACAAACCTCAATTACCTGTGATTTTTTTGGAATCCCAAGTTCCTTTACAGACTGATCATAACTTTTAAACTTTTATTCCTCATCATTTCCAGAATGTTTTTAACTCTGACCAAAGATTTGACTTTTTGTGTCTCATGTGAAATCCTGCTTCCTCTCCTTTCAGAATGGAATGGCCGTATTGCCATCTTCTTCATTCCTACTAACCCATTTGGTGGATCCCTGTGTTTGTTTAACTTAATGAAGAATTTTCTCAGATTTTAGCACAGACTACTTTTTGCTTTCTCTGAACATGTCTCTCGTGGGCCTTTTTATGTTTTATGTATATGTTTATGTAATGTATTCATATATTACATAATGTTAAAGATCTAAAGGGGAATACAGTGAAAATTATCCTTTTCTGCTTTGCTCCTAATTAAACTCTTCTGCCCAAGGGCAACCAATATTGACAGTTCCTTGAGTACCTTTCCAGAGATAATGCAAGCACATTCAAGTCAATACTCCTGCTACCTATTGTTCTTTTCCCAGGTGTTTCATGTGCTACCTGTAGCATGTTATTCCTCACTTTTGGAACTGAATGGTTTACTTTGGATATCCTTATTAGTACATAAAATGCTTCCCAAGATTGAATAATATTACATTGGTGGAGTAACAGGATTTACTTACCTTGTCCTCTAAAGATGAATATTAGGGTTAAATTGTTACTGTTTAAAGCTTAAAGCTCTGTTACATTTTCCTTTTTTCCTCTCCCAGCTATAGGGCAGGAATTGTATTCTCCAGCAAAATCCTATAACACTGTAGGTGTTCAAGAGAATTGGTAGTATAGTACAGATTGACAAACATTAATAAGTAGAGCTTCCACATATCCAGGTGCATTATATACAAAGAGAATTTGTCATATTACAAAATTTTAGTATTTCATTTTTATATTGGTAAATTTTCTGAAACACTTGGATAACATAGGTTGCTTAAATTTACTTTTTATAGCAATTGGACCACATGGCTTTTAGTGATATTTTCTTAAGCTTTTATAGAAAATCCAGAATTTTGACAAGCTTATATTTAAAAATCAAGGATGAACAACCTAAACATTATATTTTGTATTACACAGTGCACATAAATATAATTAACCATGAATTGATGTTGCTTATATACACACACATTTAGAGAATTCAGCAAAGAATGTCAATTACTTAGTTTACTAATTACTTATTTTAAATTTAAAAATCAAAGATATTATCTCATTTTACATCATTTTTACTAATGTAGCTTTGAAGTTGAAATTTCATCTTATTTTTTTTTTGCACTGGGGATTGAATCCAGGAGTGCTTAACCCCTGAGTCACATTTGCAGCCCTTTTTATTTTTTTATTTTGAGGCAGGGTCTCACTAAATTTCTGAGGGCTTCAGTAAGTTACTGAGGCTGGTCTTGAACTTATAATCCTCCTGCCTCAGCCTCCTGAGTGATTGGGATACGGGCACCACAACGCCTGGCTGAATTTTGAATTTTAACAAGTCACTATTTTATGTGATTGAAAGTATAGGCATGTTGGGGAAAATGTAACTGGAAGAAAAATATGAACGTACAAATCTGTTCTTAAGTATGTGAAGAATTTTAGATAACACTTGTATTCTGATTTTCATTGTGATGCAAAATAAACCACAAGGGTGCGCTGTTTAACAGAACTACAGTGTTATAATTTTTTCCTTCCAAACTATACTAAAGCAGAAAGAAAATATTGGAAATATTTATGTTATATTAGAAATACAAATGCCTACTTTGTATGAGTAAGTGTCAGAAAATAGAGCAAGAGAGATAAATATCAGTAATGCCTGACAGTGATTTATAATTAGCAGTTTTTTCCATTTTGAGCTTTGAGTTCATTTTGGTGTTCTTTTAAAGTCACGAATACTATGTTTGCCACAGTTAAGGATTATCAATAAGCTAGTTCATCTTTATGTTGAAAAAAATTGTCAAACACATCTCTTTTATATTTTTTTGGCTGCCCATATTTAATAATTTGCCTAATTCCTCTAAGACATTTCTCAATATTGGCAAATTAAGATATTTGGATTGTGTTTTTGGAACTTATACTGAAATTATTCACATAACAGGCTGTTGATTTTTCTGAGCTGATTTTGACAACTGATTGCACAGTTTCCAAAGAGGATTCATGAAAGATTCAAATTAGTAAAATAGTCTAAATTTTTCTTGGAATATTTCTGTACCTAAAATTTTTCCCATCTAAAGAATGCATTTTATAGAATACATATTTCACTGTCAATGTCATGTCCTTAAATTTTTCTGTACTTTTTCTCACATTATTTCAGGCCTCATGTCATTTTCCCTATAAAGGTGAACATATTACTATCTACAAAAAAATGTTCATTTTAAAAGAAAAACTTTCCAATTCGAATTTTTTTTGGCAGTTTGTAATGGAACTTTTTGAGCATTTTGTGTTTCTAATGTTTCTGTCATTTGTGTGACAAGATATAAAATAGTTGACTCATTCTGTTATTTATGCAAACCATATCACATGCATTAGTGTATAAAATGTACATAGTTATATATAAAAAGACCAACATTTGTGAAACAGGAAGTCAGAAATGCAATGACTTGACTTAAATTGAAAGTGACTTAGAATTCTGGAACTAAAATTAAGTTCAGAAATCTAGTTTCTGCACCATATGTGCTTTCTATGAAGAACACATTTAATAAATCAGTGAAGGGATGTACTGGTCTCCTTGATGAATTAGCTTCTATACCTTTATTACAGTCGAAGAAGAGGTAAAAGAGTTGAAGTCGTGGGTAATCTTGACTCAGAATTCAGAGAACCTTGTAGAGAATTTTTCATTTGGCATATTTGGTGTGGCTTTGCTGCTTTAGAGCTATGTGTATACAACACCCACCGGTTTTTTCCACTGACCACTAACATGGTATGACATTTTCTTAGGATATTGAGTTGTGGCTGAAAACACAGTAGGAATAATCTCTATTGGATATTTCATTTTGTCTCATTTTGCATTCTGACACAAACACTCAAAGATTGAGCAATTGAAACTCTTTGCCATCTAGTATTATGCAAGTGAAATTTAATACCTAGAGTATTCATTTTTAATAAATGACTTAATTTTTTTTAAAAATGTGCTATGTTTCTCTTTTACCCACTTTTATATCAATGGCTTACAAGTGGACGATGTATCTGCTTGTATGAGTAGGTATATATTTGTTTTTATTTTACTTAATTTTAATCCCAGTTCTTTTCAACATAGTAATTAAGGTTGTACTCCTCTGTATGTAAAGTTTGTATTTGTAACCTTTTAAGAAATATACTGTTTTTTAATCCACGTCATTGTGTGACATTTTATTTTCCCCTCCACTCTCCTCTTATCATATAGAAAGTGGACCACACACATTGTTCTACAATTGCCTAGGAACAGTGGTTACCATGGTGTTTGCAGTTTGATACATGGAATACAGCTCTCTGTACTTCCAAAAATATGACTGGTTTCACTAGAGAAATGCACTGGCACAATATATTTAATCTTTCCCAGATATAAAGCATATTTTGTCATCGTGGTTTTTATAAGGTTCATTTCAAGGGTCACAATAACAAAAGCAGTGGTGAATGCTTATATATTGAGTATTAATATTCCAGATCAAGTTTAAAGAATATTACTCATTTACTCTCCACAGTAGCCCTCTGTGTCACTACTTTTTAGTTTTCTGCCAATTTTACTTCTGATGTAAAAGTAAAAAACTATGCTCATTATAAATTTAAAATTTAAATAAAAATATTAGTCAAAGAACAGTAGGTTGTGGGATTAATGTGGATTTCTCTTATCTATTAATATGCAAAAAAGTTGCACCTCTCTAAAATTGCACAAGATATTCATAAAACCATATTGAAAATCATCAGTGTTAGGAGGCTTTCTTGACCAGTCCTCGTGGTAGGAAGTTTGCTTAGCCTCTCTGCCATGTGGCATTTTTTACCTCATGGAGAGACTCACCTTTCAGTGGTAATCAGTTTGTGTTAACAGAGGCCAGGGCAGAGAGAAGCAGGCATGTTTCCTAGAACCATGGTGGAAAAGCTTGTGGAGGTGGGGCACTGTGTCCGATGAAGCCAGCTATACATCGTTGATGCCTTTTCTGGGATCAACTGAATTGGCCCCAGTTTGTTTACCTGTAGATGTTTCGTATTCCCCTATCCTGTTCCTAGAAATACTTCTGCTACTATGATAACAGGACTGTAGTTACCACCATCCCCTATCTTTAAGCTTGATCATGGGTTCTCTCTCCTGGTTCATCCTGTCTTTTCCCCACAAGATATACTACTGAGAGAGGCCCTCATCTTTGGGTTTTAACACAATGTTACAAGCAAAGGATTATCAATAACAAGACTTGGTCATATGCTATCTCAGAAAATTATAGGGCCAATGAAATGAAAATACATGTTGCCTTAAAGTGTAAAACATATTTCCAGGTCATAACACAAGTTGTAAAGTTTGTAATTTT
The DNA here is from genome assembly GCA_025594165.1 of Tamias sibiricus. Taxonomy (NCBI): domain Eukaryota; kingdom Metazoa; phylum Chordata; class Mammalia; order Rodentia; family Sciuridae; genus Tamias; species Tamias sibiricus. The sequence continues at coordinate 128,078,118 of CM046660.1, forward strand.
TTTCTGCTTTGCATAGAGAAGGGCTGGAAAAGAAGTATATTGTGGCAGAACAGGACTTAACATGGCTTTTGGGATAGTTATGTTCTATTGTTAAGTGAACAATGGTTTTCTTTGTTCTTGTTGTTTTGTCATTTTTTTCCATCATCTTCATTGAACTTCTCTGTGGCTTGGTTTTCTCCTTTGTAGGATAATGTTTTGTAACTATGTTCATCAAAGTGTCTTCCAGCTCTAGTATTATAAAATTATTTTAGTCCTTCTATTGTCTTTTAAAATTGGATGAAAGGGTTTTGTTGTGGGAAGCTTTGATCAGTGGCGACCAGATGGTGATGCCTACTTCAACTCTGAGGATTTATGAAACCTAAACTACGGTAGCAACTTAAGACATTAAATAAGGGACATCTTTCTCCCTGGACTCCTGATTGTAACATAGTAGTCAAAAGGAGCACATGGGTATCACTAAAAGTGCTTAAAGACTTAGTTTCATGAAGATGTGCTCAAGTTAATGAACTTGCTAAGTAGAAAATATAAATGTTATCCTTGATGAATAATGGATTTTTTAGGAGGGAGGGTACTGGAGATTGAACCCAGGGGCACTTAACCACTGAGCCACACTCCCAGCCCTTTTATTTTTTTATTTTGAGACAGTCTCACTAAGTTACTTAGTGCCTTGCTAAATTGCTGAAGCTGACCTCGGACTTGTGATCCTCTTGCCTCAGCATCAAGTCACTGGGATTACAGGTGTGTGCCACCAGACCTGGCTTAACTAATAATGGCTTTTCAATAGACAGTTTTGATAGAAATCTAGCAGCAAGCTCAGCCACATGGAATCCTGTGAAGGGGTTTATGAGTAGTTAATAACCAAAAGGCACACATTTTTGGTGGTAATACTTAGAAAACCTAGAAATGAATCCAGCTCTAATCTCTTTGTTTTCTGTCATGATATTTATTTCAGCAGGTTGATAAGAGCACATTAAAATTGGTGAAAGGGGCTGGAGTTGTAGCTCACTGGTAAAGTGCTTGCCTGGCATGTGCAAGGCACTGGGTTTGATTCTCAGCACAGCATATAAATAAAGATCCATCAACAACTAAAAAAAAATGTTTAAAAAAGTTGGAAGAGATGACAACTTACATAGTATGGATGAGAGCCCCATGCCCTGATACTACTGTCCTGTTTCTCCTTCCCCTAAGTACAGTTGTCTGGTCTCTGATTTGCCACTCCCATTTTCCACACCCCTTCACTTTGATGTGGTAGATTTTTCTTAATCTAAGTTGATTTGGACAAGCTAAGACTTTCAGCACTATCAATGAAGACTCTTAAAACAGGTCTCTATAGAGAATAAGAAAATTGACTAGATGGGCCCTAGATTTTAAGGAGGGGGGACAACGTGCTAGACAAAGAAGAAATGAGAGAACAGGGAGATTGAGGACATTTTAGTAAACTTTCCCTGCCCTACCAAAAGATAGCATTTTGTTTTTAAAAACTCGTAATAACAAAAACTGGCATGTATGCTTTCATATAATATAAACCAAAATCTTTGTGCATGTATGCATGTATGTCTACATGTGTAAAAGATAGGTGTGAAAGGGTAGACACCAAGACTTCTATGAGGTGATCTGTATTTTAGAGAATGACAGTGAGTTTTTGTTGTTGTTTTTTTTTCTCATCAGTTTTTACATTGTTTGCATCTTATATATTATACTGACTTTATGATCAAATCAGTAAAAAAAAAAACTTTTATTTTTTTTATTCTAATTTGTTATACATGCTTGCAGAGTGCAATTCCTTTCATATTACATATAAAGAGCACAGTTTTTCAAGTCACTGGTTTTACATTAAGTACTTTCACACCATTTGAGTTTTTATACATGCACTTACTTTATTGATGTCCAACTCATTCTGCCGTTATTCCTATCCCCTTGCCTCCTCCCCTTTGTTCTACTTAACATGTGCATGGAGAGAGATAGAAGTTTAATTTCATTTTATTGCATGAGGATTTCCAGTTTCCCAACACCATTTGTTGAAGAGGCTGTCAGAGAACCTACATTCCTTCATTCCTTTCATCCCCCCTCCTTTGCCATTATAATTCAGTATCATCATAGCAAAGAAATCATTAGACCTTTGTTTTTTTGGGGATTGGCTAACTTCACTTAGCATTATTGTCTCCAACTCCATCCATTTACCTGCAAATGCCATGATTTTATTCTCTTTTAGTGCTGAGTAGTGTTCCATTGTATATATATACCAAAGTTTTCCTAGCCATTCATCTGTTAATGGGCATGGGGTTGTTTGCACAATTTAGCAATTGTGAATTGTGCTGCTATAAACATTGATGTGGCTGTGTCCCTGTAGTAAGTTGTTTTTAAGTCCTTTGGGTATAGACTGGGGAGTGGGATAGCTGGGTCAAATGGTGGTTCCATTCCAAGTTTTCCTAGGAATCTCCATACTGCTTTCCAGATTGGCTGCACCAATTTGCAGTCCCACCAGCAATGTATGAGTGTGCCCTTTTCCCCACATCCTCGCCAGCATTTATTGTTGTTTGTGTTTTTGATAGCTGCCATTCTGACTGGCATGAGATGAAATCTTAGAGTAGTTTTGATTTGCATTTCTCTAATTGCTGGAGATGTTGAACATTTTTTTCATGTATTTGTTGATTGATTGTATATCCTCTTTTGAGAAGTGTCTGTTTAGTTCCTTAGCCCATTTATTGATTGGGTTTTTTTTTTTTTTTTGGTGGAAAGGTTTTTGAGAGTTTTATATATCCTTGAAGTTAATGTTCTGTCTGATGTGCTTGTGGTAAAATATTTGCTCCCATTCTGTAGGTTCTCTGACAGCCTCTTCAACAAATGGTGTTGGGAAAACTGGAAATCCTCATGCAATAAAATCAAATTAAACTTCTATCTCTCTCCATGCACAAAACTCAACTCAAAGTGGATCAAGGACCTAGGAATAAAACCAGAGATCTTGCGCCTAATAAAAGAAAAAGTAGGCTCAAATCTCCATCATATTGGATTAGGCCCCAACTTTCTCAACAAGACTCCTATAGCACAAGAATTAATAAATGGGATGGATTCAAACTAAAAAGCTTCTTCTCGGCAAAAAAAAAAAAAAAAAAAAAAAAAAAAAAAAAAAAACAAAAAACAAAAAAAAAAAAAACCTCCTTTTATTATTATTAAAAAAAAAAAAACTTGCTTTCACAGTTTGCCTATTTTGTAACTTCAATACCTCATGCTTCTATACTATATTCACTATAGTATAATTATCTGTAAAATAATGACATTTAATAAAATTGACACTGGGCTGGGGTTTTAACTTGGTGGAGAGCTTGGCTGACATGTGAGGCACTGAGTTCTATCCTCAGCCCCACATAAAAACAAATAAATAGATATTGTGTCTGTCTAAAACTAAAAAAAAGAGAGAAAAATTAACATGCTTATCGTAAGTTGTAGAATTATTTTAGAATTGTTCCAGGAGTTTTAAAAAGAATTAAAACTTCATCTTGAGTTATATGCAAAGTTCAACCAATGCACACCATCCATAGTAAATTTGACTACACCTAATGTGGATTATAAGATATGCCATATTATCTCATAGTACTTACTAGGAATATTTAAGTTGGAGAAGAATAATGTTGATCTGTTCCATAAAAAGAAAATATATATATGTCATTTATGATAATTTTACAGGATTTCTTAGGTTTTCTCGATTTACCCACCACTCCCCACGTGTGAAAATAATATTGCAAACAGATGATCAGAAAACTCCTAATAGAAACATTAAATAACATTATTAAAATTGGGCTACTTTTTATATCCCTTAATTCAATTTTTTTCTTCTGTTCTTTAATTCTTATCCAGTGACCCACATCTTATAATTCACCTAATGATTAATAAGTGACTTAATAACTAGTGCAAAGCTATTCCTCATCTAGTCCTCAGTCTTTTGGACACCACTTAATTCTGTTTTCAGCTTTTGTTTGGTTTCATTTTGAACCAGTGAATTTTGATCTGGGTGAGAATTCTGGAGCATTAACTATCTGGCCTGATTTTCAACCTGACCTTGCCCCTCTTGCTAGAGTATTCTGTTTTTCCTTATAGTGTTTCCCTTTTCACAGAGCACAAAGTTTGGTGATGTGTGTTCCTATTACAGGTGCAGTGGTCACTAATGGCAGACAGACTTATCAGTATCTTTAACTAAAGTAAATAATTGAATATCTCTAATGATTAACCATAGCAGTTTCTCCTGGTAAACAGAAACCCATTTTCTCATAATGCAAACCCTTTAGACTTAAAATAATTAAATCTCAACCACTGTTAAAATATATATGTAAGTTGACCAAAGGAAATGTATTGTGGTTGTAAAAAGTAAACATTTATAAATGATTCTTTTTTTTTAATTCGTCATGTAAACTTTGTTTTATTGTTCTTATTTATATACTGTAATGCATGTTCATGTACTCATCACCTGCATTTAACAAACTAGTGTTAAATACTTAACTTTTATTAAAGTCCTTTATGTTATGATGAAATAACTTGAGGTGATTAAAGGTGGAGAATTTTAGACATAGTGAATTTGGCTCATGCAGCCGACTAACACAGGTTCCTGAACATTGAACACTGCTGGGTTTTAAGGTGGATCATAACTCAGATTGATTCCAGTAGGACTGCCACTGTCACCAAAGAGAAAGGCAGTCTTAAATACCTCCTTTTATTTATATCCATACATTTATAGCATGTAATAGGTGAGATCCATAAAGTATTTTCATTATATACCTCATGAAAGCAATGTCAAAACATGAGAAACATGGAACCAAGAGGAAAATCAAAGATGTCATTACTTAGTGCACTCAGCGCTCTGAATGCATTCTTACTGATAAACCAGGTCGGCAGTGAGAGCGATGCTTGATAAGGCTATATTGAAGTCAATTTATCAATAAATAACATCTTTGATCTTTAGATGAATATTTTTCAATGTTCTTTCAGCATTTTAACAATTTCCTTGCATTTCTCTGAATTTGTTAATTTTATGAGAGATCAAATGAAAGTTTCAGACCACAGAGGCATTATAATCTACTCAAATCTATATTTACTGCTAATTCCTCACTATATTTCTTTCTTTTTTTTAAGTAAATTAAAATTTTATTAAAGAAAAAAAAGAAAGAAAATAAATATGAAATTTTAAAATCATAAAAAAAGAAAGATAACAGTTGATGTGAGAATACTTTAATGTATATGCTCCCAAATTTTATTGATGAATGTCATTTTCACTTGATTTCTGGGTTTTCACTTGGTGTACAGTCACCTTGCTTTTTTTTATCAGCTGTTTATTACAGAGGATCCTTCTCTTGAATTATTTCAAAGGTCCATTGAAAATCCATCCCCATGGCCTCCCAGGTGGGGGATGATCATGATAGTTAATCAGACTTGACTTCAGTGGCTCAGAATCAAAATCTGAGTTTGGATGGTGGGTTTTCTTTTCTTGCTAGATTACGGGAGGTCTAAGTTCTGGAAGAAGGACCAGAGTAATGTGATGGCAAGAGTTGGGGTATGGCTAGCTGTAACTATATATCAACTGATATGGAAGAAGCTTAATATTTTGTGGGATGGTGAGATCACTAGCCATCGTATCTCACCTTTCTTAAGAGGAACGATTAATGAAGGGTTTGTATAGTATAGCATCTGCCATGTAGGCTTGTGTTTCTATCCCTGTAGTGATCCATCATTGTCTTCAGTATCTCACAGTTGGCAGTGATAGCTTTTAAATCATTTTTTTTTCTTTTGGGCAGGCTTTTTTCCTCTGGCAGAAGTATTAGAAAGTTATGAAATAGTAAATTTGTCAAATTTTTCTGGATATGTATCAAAGCACAAAGACATAAATAAATCTTTTTATGTATTGGATTATTTTGCTTGCATATATTTACATGGTCCTGTAAGATTGGAATGACCCAAATTTACACAAACATCTAGTCTGAGTTTATCAAGCCCTCTTACCCATGAAGAAGAAAATATAGAATTCATTTTTCATTCACTTAAATATTTATTGAGAAACTTCCATGAGCCAGACAATTGTTCTAGAATTACAGCCATGAGCAAAACAGGAAAACAAGTTCCTGCTCTTACAGCCAATTCCAGTGGAAGCAGATAATAAACCAGTAAATAGTCAACTACACAGTATATTCAAAAGCTGATAAATGATGATTGTGAAAAATAAAGCTTCAAAGTGGGATAGAAACTTTTGGGAATCAGGGAGGAAATCACTGAAAGGTGACATGTGAGAAATAACCAGAAGGAAATAAGGGAGGGAGACATTAAGCCTTCAGAAGGAAGAACATTCTAGGTATAGGAACAGCCAGGGTAGCCACCCAAGGAACTCTCCTGGTCATGTGAGAGGCAGCAAGAAAGAAGGCCAGTGTGGCTGGAGTGAGCTGCTGTGTTCTTGCAGATCGTCAGACATCTGGGAGCCAGGACATCAATTATGAGGACTTTGATTTTCTGGGCCAATTGGGAAAATACTAGTAGGTTTTGAACAAAACATCCTAAAATGACTTACACATTTTTCTGCTATGCTGAAAAAGGACAGTAGGCAAGCAGTATAGAAGCAGGGCCCTGTTTAGAAGGTTGTCATGATTCAGACTATGTGGTGGAAGTCAAGCTGATGCTGGATGTCTTTTAAGTGAGGAGTTAACGGGGTGGACTCACTATGGATGATGAAAGAGAGGAGATGACAGCAAATAGAAGGACGACTTGCTCTTTGCTGAGATAAAGACCATGAGAAGTACAGAGTTTGGGGTAGAGGGAGGAGAAGGAATGATTGCCAAGATCTCGGTTTTAGACATGCTAACTTGAAGTGACCTTGACGTGGAGATCAAAACAGGTCCAGATGGAGTAGATGAGTTTAAAATCATCAGCATGTATATAAAACTTAAAGGTAACAAATCATCAAGAGAGTGAGTAGAGATATTAACAAGAATGTGTCCAAGGCCTGAGCCCTGGTGATACCAATGTTGGTCAGAAGATGAAAAGTAATGAACCAAGAAAGCAGAGTAGCCAGAGTATGGATCTGTGAGTGTGAGGAATGTGGTGTTCTGGGTAAGAAAAAGCATTGCAGAGGTCACGTGTATTTATTGCCACTAATAGGTCCAAAAAATGAGTTCCGAGAAATGATCACTGATTTATTATTTGTGGTCAAGGTCATTGGTGACTTTGATAGGAAAAGTGTTAATGGGTCAAGGGTTGGTAAAAGTTTAATTAGAGAAACTCAAATGGGAAACGAGAAATTGCAGAAATAAACTATGAACAACTCTCTTAAGTTTTGTTATAAATGAAAGAGCAAAGATGGTGTGGCTGTTGGCCAGGAGGCATAAATCTGCCTGAGGAAGCAGGATAGTCCTAGGGTCTGCAGTCAGTCACCTGCTAGGAATGTGAACAGTAGCTGTTTGTGGTCTGTGACCTCACGGACCTTACCTTGGGTAAATATAAATTTTTGAAACACTTTCCATTGATATACTGGTGCTGAAAAAAGATAGATTAACCAAGCCAGCTATTAGTGTACCAATAGTCTTCCCTTTTTCATCCCTCACTTTACATTCAATAATTTCTCTGATTCTTCTTTGAAAGTTAGTTTTTAACTGTATTTCTCAAAAGCCTTCTACATTTCAGTTTGTCATTTGCATATTAGTCCCCTGTCCTAGCCTAAGTTAGTTGAGGAGGGCCATATTTTCTTTTTCTTTACATTTTACCTTACTTCTGCACAGATGTTTCATAACTATTTTTTGAATGAATTACTATCGCATTCCATTTTGGTAGATGATGGATTTGTTATAAAGATCTGTGTCTTCCTAAGGTTTTTCAATTAATTTCTAAATATAGGATTGTGTTTGGTGGTTTCGTTTTCTACAGAGTCCCTGTGAAGCAGGCATAGTGAGACCAGGCTCACTGCAGCTCAGTAGCATCGGGACTTCATCTTTGAGGAGAACAAAGAGAAAAGCACCTTCCCCACCCTCCAAAACAGCCCAGCATCCAAGTGATGGAAATGGTCAAGTGACTGGTAATGTTACTTTTTCCCATTAACATTAGCATTTGTATTATGTTTTGCTTAATACAAACAGAAATAATATATGTTTATGTCTTTTTATTAAATCATGACATTTAGGATTTATAAATAGTCCCTGATTATTCTCATTTAACTGCTTTTTACAAATCTGCAACAAAAAATAAAATGACAAAATTATACGGCTTCATTATCCTGAATGAGCAAGTTATAATTTGTAAATTTATTTAGGAAGCACTGCCACTCCAGGATTGACTTATGTAGGAAGAGGAATCCAAGTGGAATTTAGTCATTTCACAGTTGGGTAGTAAAATGACTTTTAGCAAGGTTAGGGCTCAATTCTTTCTGGATTGTATTTAAAAAAAAAAAAGCTATGTGAAGCTGTAAAGGTGTTTTGTGTATGAGGCTTGTTTATAGTTTGTTCTTCCTTTCAGCCCTGCAGTCAGTGGATGGGATTCCTCCAGACAGTGCTTTGGAAGCAAGCTCCCCTGAGGGGCCTTCCAGCCCAGGTATGACACCTTTACTCCACTCTGTGTCAGTACTGAAAAAGAATTTCCATGACAATTGAGGAATAGATTTAATTAGAATGCTCTATATGAAAGAGATCAGATTCTTTGACCTCATTTCCCAAATTTATTTCGTGAAATAAATTCTCCTTCCCTTACACCCCCCAGGAGTAGAGATTAGAGTCTGAAACTGGCACAAGATCAACATTTCAGTTCTGGAATTATATCTAGAGGACTTTCCCTGTTTGGTCTCTTGTTTTGCCTTATTCAATGTCAGGTCAACATTTGTTAACCTCTTTCCCAAGAGTACTGACACATCATAGTTAGAAATGTTTGGTATGTTTGGGGGAAAATTGTTTTTTACATTAAAGTATAAGCATAGTTTCTTTAGGCAATGCTTCTAGGTATGAATTCAATGACTACATATCCTACTGTGATGGTAAAAATTTGTTACCCTGAAAATATTTTCTATTATATAATTTGCAATGTCCATTTTCTTCAAATAAGTAAAATTCCAGTAAAAATAAAATGATTCAATCTAATACCATTTCCAGTATTTTAAATAATAGCTACGTAGTAGTGGCTCTTATGAAAGAAAAGATGTACAATAAAATTTCTCTCCTTTAGAGTTTGTTAGACATAAATGAATGCAATAGATTGGAAATGTAATGCAAAAATAGAATATCACATTCTAGCACTTTAAGCATGGGAATAATTTGGTAAGTATAAAAAATGTGACTACCTAATTTTTAGCACTTATTTTCACAAATTTGGAAAAGTCCAGGAGCACCTAAATTTTAATCTGAATCTTTAATCTTTATGATATTTAGGAAATTGGAAATATGTATAAGAATTCTTTACTCCTGTGTTTGTGGTTTAAAATATTACTATTATATAACTAATAATGATTTTTTTCAGATTAATATCAATGATACCATCTTATTCTACAAAGGAAATGTAATGAATAACATTAACAACTTAAATGTATAGTGAAATTAGAAGATTTTGAAGTACTGGAAAAAGATGTACATGCTATTCAAACTCTGCTCAGTATCTCTCTCTCTCTCCCTTTGTTCTTTTCCTCCTCTTGTTTAATGCATGGATAATTGTGAGCTCAGAAATCTGATTTCTTCCAAAATGCTTTCTGGTCTCTGCTTGCCTTAACTTTTTTTGTCTAAGTGCCATTTCTACAGAGTCTGCTTCTTTGGCAGAAGCCTACCTGGGCCCTGGGCTCCTCAGTCATGAACAGAGCACAGCTCCCAAACTGACAGATGAAGCCTCTCTCTCTGAGGGCCCTGGAACGCCTGAGGCAGCCATAGCATCATTGACATGTAGGTGTCAGGCCTTTCCTGATTGTGGCTTTGTTTTATGCAGATTAAGACATCATCCAGTATAGACTTGATTACTTGTGAAACTTTTCTGTAAGAATGTTTCATAAAGAAATAGAAATTTCTTTTTCACTTGAAATTTTATCCATGTTTGGAGTTTAAAATAGTAAACTATATAAATGAGTATGACACAATGTAAGCTTAATAAAATTAGGAATTCTGAAGAGTTTTACCTTCTGTTTGACTTTCTACTTTTTTGAAGGAACTTTTAAACCTTACTATTTTCTATGAATTTACTATATATAATATAGTTTAGACTCAGAATTGCCAAAAATGAGAAGGAATCCAAATGTCCCCATCCTGAAGAATGGGCAAGTTGTACTCTATCCATGTATTAGAATACAGTACTTTCTTCTACTTAACCACAAAAAGGAATAAACAACAGATCCATACAATATGGCTGAATCTAAAGCATATTATGTTAAATCAGGAAGCCAGATTTAAATGCATAGGTGTTATATTCTTATTCATGTGATATTTTTGCAAAGGCAAAACTATAGGGATATGGTTGCCAGAGACCAAGAAGTGTGAAGAAGCTTAGGTGACTAATAGAATTTTTCTATGTCTTAATTGTGGTAATTGTAGTTACACAACCATATACGTCCATCAGAATCCAAAGAACCGTGTGAATTTTACTGAATGGAAATTATTTTCCAAGGATTAAAAAAAAAAAAAATTCTGGTAGCATCCACAATGCTTTGACACAGCATTTTTTGAATGAATGAATTACAGGAAAAAGTATTGTATTTGAATAGGATTAATTTAACACAGTTATATTTTTGCAAAGGAATAGAATTTATCGGGCAATTTTGACATTTTGATGATCCCCAGGAAAAAAATATATAAGATATCTTAAAAGTCCTAGTTAAATTTTAAACTTTAATAACTTCACAAATAAAATGGTACAGACTTACAAAAATGTCTTTTGAAAGTTTAAGTAGCTATGTTTTTTTCATATGTTAATTTTTAAAATTTTAAATAATTAAAAAATATTCTTTTCAGTCAGTATTTGCTATTTTTAAAGTGACTGAAAAAATTAAGTTAAAATATTCAAATTATCTAAAGTAAAAGAAATTTCAATAATTATACTTTCAAATGATTTTTAAAACAATTTAAATAATTTTTTCATATTTATTCTTCAGAAGTCTTAATAGTACTTTAAGATTTAGAATACCATGTTCTTTGAAAGCGAATATGCTGCCTTTAGAACTTTTAAACCTGAAATAAAATAGTTGTGATAGAACACTTGTGAAACTTATTCATCGTTCACAGCCCCTTCCTCATTTCTTTTCTTATTTTAGTGCTAGAATTTGGCACATACAAAACAAATTTGATTTTTTTTTTTTTTTCGAAGTGTGAGCTTACCTGTGCCAATCAGACAGACTGAAAATTCTCTTGGGTGTTTAGAAATTCTTGATATCATTCTAAGTGAAATAGGTCAGACTCGGATATTCTGACAAGGGTTGTATGTTTTCTCTCACATATGGAAGTTAGAGGGGAAAAGGGATCTCATGTAAATGGAAGGGAATAGAGGAAGGGGATGGAAAGGGAGGGAGGAGCTGGGGCATGGGAAGTATTAGTGGATGAAATCAACCAAAGTATGCTATGTCCATGAGTGAACATACCACAATAAATCCTGCCCTTCTATATAATTAAGTGTACTAATTAAAATAATAGTAACAGGGAGATCATTAGAGAAGCCAATCAAGGAGAGGGAGGGAAAGGGCAGTTAGTAGGAATGAGACTGATCAAATTATGTGCATAATATGTAAGCACGTGACATAATGAATCCCACCATTATGAATAATTATTATGCAGGGGTAAAAAATAATTATTGCTTTTTCTAGGACCTTTAATAATAGGAATGCTTTTCAAGTAGATAAAAATATATATTTAAGCAAGCCTGTATGATGTTTGTAACAACCAAATCATCCCAGAAAAATTTGAAAATATTTTTGAAACATCTTACTCATTCCTTATACCTTAGTTGAGACTAGTTTCTCAGTGAGGACCTCATATTTGAAGAAAAGTTGTGTATCTGAAATTCTTGTGACAGCATTAGAAAAATAGGGATAGTGATCAGTAATTTGCTAAACATCACAACAGTTAATATAATTTCCAAAAGAGCTTAATACATACTGAGGAGTCATGTGTAAAACACATCTACATCTGAACTTTCATGGGCTTTCATTTTTCTCAGTACACAGTTTTCAAATTGTATGAATACACTCTTACTATGATATATTATAGACATATAATATTGTACAAGGTATCACAATGGCTATTGCACATGTCATGATAAAACAACATTTGCCAAAATATGTACTTTTAAAAATTCACTTAAAATTTTTAAATATTTCTTTTAAGTACTCTAATTTAAATTAACAATGAAAAAATGCCATTAAAGTACCCCATATTTGTTTCTTTTTGAAACAGGGTCTTGCTGTGTTGCCCAGACTGACCTTGAAATCCTGGGCGCTCTCAGTCCTCCTGCCTCAGCCTCCTGAGGAGGTGAGACTAGAGTCATGTAACACTGCCCGAGGCTCCATTTGTTCATTCTTTTTTTTTTTTCCCCCGGTAGTGCTGGGGATGGAACCCAGGATCTCAAGCATGCTCAAGCATGCTAGGTGAGCTTTCGACCACAGAACTATATCTCCAGGCTCAATGCCTGTTTCTTAAGGAGCACAGTTAACATACTTTTCTGTCTTGATGTCAAGAGATAAAATTATATTTCTAAGTATTTCAAGCTTCAAATATCTTAAAATTTTTATTAAATTTTGTGAATGTGCTGATCACTATAACCCAATGCTGTATCATATTTCCCTCCTTTTGAAGTAAAACTTTATTTGGATGTTTAATTTTATTTAGGCAAAATTCCAGGACCTCAGTGTTTGGTTTAAATTTACTTTCACAGCTAATCTTGACCATTATGAACATTAACTGCTAAGGATGTCTCCAACTTTATCATAGTGCCAGTGGTTGTCAATACTAAGAAGTAATGATAAAACACATTTTTTATGTAATAAATATCAACTACAACTGTTGAAAAGAATGATAACTACACACATACTTATTAGTATATGGTATTTAAGATATAATAAGTGGAACAAAAGCTAGGTTGAAGCATTGGGTATAGTATACTTCTATTTTTATTAAATAAACCAATAGGAAAGGAAATGTGAATATGGATATCTGCTATGTATGCATGTTATGCTTTCTGACAATATACAGGAAAAAAGTGTTGGAAAAAGTTGCCTCTGAGGGCTGGGGTTGTGGCTCAGCGGTAGAGCGCTCGCCTGGCACATGCGCGGCCCGGGTTCGATCCTCAGCACCACCATGTACAAATAAACCCATTGTGCACAGCTAAAGCAAATAAATAAATATTAAAAAAAATTTAAAAGTTGCCTCTGAGACTCAAACTGGGTGGTAGTAAAAATAATCAGTGCTTAATACTTGTTTCCTGGATTAAAAACATATTAAAAATTTAGATCAGTGCCGTTTAACCCTGGTTTCACAGTAAAATCACCTGAGGAACCTTAAATGTTCTTGGCCCCACCCTTTTGAGATTCTGATTTAATAGCTATGGAGTAGGGTATGAGCTTGAGTATTTTCAAAAGGCGCTCAGATAATTTTCAAATATAGTTAGTACTGATAACTACTAAGTCAAACTGTACATGCAAAAATCTCCTACTTGTTTAAAATTTGCATTTAAAATAAACTTGTATTTAAGTTACATTGATTTACAGCATGGATATAAAATCATTTGAAAAACATTCTTAAGTGACATATTTAACTTGAAGTTTATGATACTAAATGATCTTCTACGAATAAAACCTAGAGTGATAGCAAATTGTTTTTAGGATTATCTGCATGTGAGACAATCTTGTTATATATTAACATGATTATTCACCATGAGAAAAACATTTCACTATTAATTTTGAACCTGATTTTAAGACTTTAGCTAATTATTAAATATTCCTTAATTGCCAGGATTACATAGGGTAAATGAAACAAATTAACATTCAGGACTATATATTGCATTTTTTTATAGCTGGAATAAGCTCTGATTATAGCCTGGAAGAAATAGAAGAAAAGGAAGAACTGAGTGAAGCGTCTAAAGATGAGGTAGAAAATATTTCTCTGAAGTCACCAGACATTCCTTTTATATCTACTGATATAACAAATACACTGAAAAATGATTCTGACTCAGCCCTTGGCATCAATAACAGAGAGGCCTCACAAAACTCCAAGGAAGAAAACCAAGAAACTAGAAACACAGATGGACCGTAAGTAGTCTGCATGCCAGAGTGTTGGTGGCAGTTTATTTAGTTAGTACTATTCTTCTAAAATGTAGATCTGATATATTTAAAATATAGTCAGTCCTTTTGTTTAGATTCTACCACTCTTACCATCATCATAAAAATGTTTATTAGTAGCATATCTATTTGCATGTAATTGTGTTGAAAGCATATCAAATTTACAGTTCAATATCCCTGTGTCATATAAGCCATAACATAATTGGCGTGACTCAAAAATCAAAGTTTTTGTGTATTTTGCCTATTACTTATTTGACTTAAACTAATTTTTAATTTTTATCAAGTGCTCATAAAGGATTTTCACTAACTGGTATATGAAAATAATTCTCTGCATTAGAGTATAAGTTTAAATCCCCAGTATTATTTTTACAGTCAACTTTATGATGCAGAAAGGCACTTTCCATTTTATCCTAGGTATCTAAAGCTACAGTGAATTCACATATATTATGTTTGAGATAAAACACCATGAATGAAGATGAAATCAACCAAGCAAAATAAATCATCTTCATCAGAGGTTTACCATAATTTGCATGGGATTGTCTCCAAATTAAACTATTCTGTCACTAGAAAAAATCGGTGAGGTCAATCCAAGTACTGATTTATGTAATTGACTTTGCCAGATGCAAGACTAAAATGTTTCATTAAATTCCCTTTTTCTTCAAAAGACAAATAACTAAAAATAACAAAATAAAGACACTATTTTGGAAATGTGTCCATTTTCCCAAGCTTCTTACATTTTTCTGTGTATTAGGACCACTATATGAAAAAAAAAAAAAAAAAAACAGGTTTCATTGAAACATTTCCTCTCAGTTATAATTTTTTCTTTGCTTTTAAATTTCCAGTATTTGGCAGAAAGAGATGATTGTTTCAGTCCATCTGTCTTTGGAAATTATTGCCCGTTTTCTTATTGTGTGAGTTGAATAGTATACACATACGATATCATATCTTTCAGAGATTCACACAGTACTCTGTATGATGCAAGTAATGAAGATATGATAGCCGGCAGTATAAGAAATTTGAAGTCCAATTTGGGCCCAAGCAAAGAGGATGGTGAGTTTTACAAATACCGACAGCCAACACTTTGGTAGACAATGATGTGCCAAGGGCTATCATTAACACATATCAACTCATTATTTTTAGTCCCATTTTACTGATGATTGAACCACAAATATATTAATTCCCACAACTAATAAGTGATGGACCTGGGAGTTTTAACTCAGGCAGTATTACTCCAAAGTGTATTATTAGCCATCCAGTGCATTACATATGATGTTGTTAAGTCTTAAGGATTTTCTAACTTCAACCTAAGATCTTAAAAGTGATGTCCTCTATGCATCCATTTCTGTTCTGTTTTTCTTTTTCCTTCTAATTCTGTAGCACAATCCTATTTTACATTATAATCAAGTTGTTATAGTTTGGTTTAAACTCATCTGCCTGATTTGCAAGGCTCAAACCACCTAATCATGTAATCTTATTTACATTTTCCCCAATTCTTATCCCCATTATCAAGACAGTTTCTTCTTTTTTCCATGATGTAGTTCCCTCAGTTCTATCATTTGGCCTATGTTCATTCTGTCTTTGCATAGAAAACAGTTTTTCATCTAAGTCCTACCACTTCATTAATTTTGTTATGTGATTACTAGAAGCCATGCAGTTCTGTATTCCTGACTCCTCAATTGAATTGAGAATTATGAATGCTGATAGTCCAATCCATGTTAACATACAAAACTCAGTAAGATTCATAACAAACATAAGGCTATAATATTGATATTTGGATAAGAAGTCATAGTTCCAATGATACCTGTATATCTATGTCGGTTTCATTTGTGTGGTATGTATATGTTAACTTGAATGTGTATGCTGCTGGTTAACTTTTCTTCAAATGTTCAGTCCCATTCTGAGACACATGGAGAAGGTCTAGAAGTAAATCATTTCCCATTCTTTGTATCTTGATTATTTTCCCCTGCATATACTGTGATGGCAGTAGCATTGCTATTGAGAAATCATGATTTAAAAGCTACTTATTTCTTTGAAGACAATATAGTAAATCATTTTTGCTAAGATTTTGACATCAAGTTAGTGCTAGGGTCACAGTACATTTACGTAATATTTATTTTGATTTGCACACACTTTGCAATGACTTCTGTCAACTTTAGGTGATTTTAAAAATAAATTATTTCTTATCCCTAAAGTGGTGTTATTCTCTTTTCACCTACAATATACACTTATTTAAACTACCCTTTGGTCAGATTGTAGATGTCTGTATTAATTTTGAGTAGGGAAATGACATTGCAGTACAGAGGCTACCTTCTCCTTCTACTGGCCACCCTTGGAAAATAGCCTGGCCATTCACAGACCAAATAAGATCCTTGTCAGATATGTATGGGGAGAGATTACCTAATAAATTCAGTGGTGATTCTAAGCTTCCAGGCCTGAAAACCATTGGGAATAATTGTGAAATGTTGATGAAAAATTTAGAGCTAGGCAATGATTAAGTAGGTCTAACCCACTGAAAATATGAAAAACAAATTTGGAATCTAAAACTAATAAATTAGTGTTTGTTAATTTAAAATGTTTAATTTAAAATATGTTTTTACATTGATTTACTTCCTCTTGGAAAATATTTCTCTTGTTTGAACTGGATAACACCCATATGGATTCAGTGGAAAATGAGAAATAGCAAGAGAGAAGAAAATATATTTAGGCTCATTTTCTTTTTTTAATTTTTATTTCTTTTTAGTTATACATGGCATTAGAATCTATTTTGATATATTTATATAAGCATGGAATATACCTTATTCTAATTAGGATCCCAGTCTTGCAGATGTATACAATGTTGAGATTCAGTGCGATATATTTATATATGTACATAGGAAAGTTATGTCAGATTCATTCCACTGTCTTTTCTATTCCAACCCCCCCCCTTCCCTTCATTCTCCTTTATCTAATCCAATGAACTTCTATTGTTCCCCTCCCCACCCCTTTTTGTGGGTTAGCATCCACATATAAGAGAGAACATTTGACTTTTGGTTTTTTGGGATTGTCTTATTTCAGTTAGCATGATAGTCTTCAGATCCATTTATTTACTGGCAAATGTCATAAAGTCATTCTTTATGGCTAAGTAATAATCCATTGTGGGTATATATATATATATATATATATATATATATATATATACCATAATATCTTTATCCATTCATTTGTTGATGAACATCTAGGTTGGTTCCATAGCTTAGCTGTAGTGAATTGAGCTGCTATAAACATTAATGTGGCTGTATCATTGTAGTATGCTGATTTTAAGTCTTTGGGGTATATACTAAGGAGTGGGATAGCTGGGTCAAATGGTGGTTCCATTCCAGGTTTTCTGAGGAATCTCCATTCTGCTTTCCAGAGTAGTTGTACTAACTTGCAGTTCCTCCAACAATGTATGAGTGTACCCTTTTCTCCACAATCTCGCCAACAATAATTGTTATTGTATTCTTGATTATTGCATTTAGACTAATTTTCTGTTGCCAAAAACATTTCTTACATTCTTCTGTGCATATAATAGTGTTCATAATAATGTTTTTCATATAAACATTAAATACTTAATGAACCAAATTAGTTAAGAGCAGAAGCAGAAATGTGACTCTTCTTTGCTTCCTAATCTTACATATTCTTAATTTTTAAATCTCAAAAGTTTTCAGTTCTTGGTCATTGAGGAAAGAAGTCATTCAAATAGATGAATATAATGTGATAATCAGTTTAATTTTATTTGGGAGGAATAAAAATGAATTCTATTTTAAAATGACATACTTGATAACAGGAATCTGGTAACACAATAGAGAATATTAGCTACCATGACCAAATAGTACTACATTTAGGCAATGTTTAAAAATGTGAAGACATTTTTTAAAACTACGTACAAATTTACCTGATATCATGACTTATTTTGTTGTTTGTTATTTTGTTGTTTGTTTTTAAACAGAGAAACTATTTATTGTAGCTCCATCAGTTTTAGGGCATGTATTTGATCTCATCCTCTTTTAGGTAAAAGTGGGTGATGATAAAACTATAGAGAAATACTTGACGTCTTTTATGAGTTGACTTTTGAGGCCCACCACTTATTAGTGCTATGCAAGTCATTACCATATCTGAAAAGGGAGGCCACTGGTCATCATGCAGGATAAATGATGCTTCAGAGCATTTGAATAGAGAGGAACACACCTACTAGGTATGGATGCATGTTCATAATTGCCTGCACCCTTCCAGATACTCCTTCCAGTTCTCTGCCTTCCTGTGGAGTAAAAGCTGTTGCTACTAACCCAGGCAGGCAATTTGCATTTTCAGGCCATATAAACTAGAATTAGAAGAAAAGTCAACAGAATCTGAAAGGAGACTGTTCCAGATCTCTTTGGCTTCAACTCTAGAAGAATAAAGATACCTTTTTCCCCCCACAGAGAAAAATCAAAACATTATTGTTTTTATGTAGTTGAAATCTACCATGTTGTGACTAAAAACATTTTCCTCCAAAAGACTTTAGCAAGGACACCCAATTAACATGACAATCAACATAGACTGTTTTTACTTCAATTTTCTTTCTTTTTTTTTTTTTTTTTTTTTTTTTGTGATGCTATTGATTGAACCCAATGCCTTAGCACATGCTAGGCAAGTGCTCTATCACTGAGCTATATCTCCAGCCCTTTACTTTAAATCTTAAAGATAATGTTGTTTGCCTTAATTAAAACTGATATTTACTGAGATAATTTTAGTATCAAGTCTGAAATATAAGTGTACATGACGGGCTATTGAGAAAAGAGTCTAAATGGAGGGAAAATAAAATTTTTGAATTTGTCAATTTCTTCATTATCAATGATGGATAAATGAAGTCTTTTCTTATAAAAAGGAACATAGCTGCCTTCTGTGTATTGCCTATTCTAGACAATATCCTACCTTAAGAATATTACCTAAGTGATATATATGTACACATATGTAGATGTGTGTATATATAATTTACATATTTATAATTTAGAATACTTATTTTTACGGTGTTCCACATCTATAATCCAAGGCACTCAGGAGGTTAAGGCAAGAGGATCACAAGTTTGAGTCGAGCCTCAACACTTTAGTAAGGCATTCTCAAAATTTAAAAATTTAACAAAGGGCTGGGGATGGACTCAGTGGTAGAGCACTTACCTGGCAAGCTTGAGACCTTGGGTTCAATCCACAGTACTGTAAAACAAACTAACATATTTTCACCTCTTTACCTGTCAGCAAAATGAAGCTGTAAGGGGTTATTATAATTTAACATGTGGCCACATTAGTTAAAGAGGTTCCAAACTCAGGTTCTTTTGAGTGTATAACCCTTACTACTTTCTCTGTATGCCACAGCCTGCATTTGTATAATTAGTGATATAAAGATTATCTGTAGCATTCAAACCAACTGATTATAGATTGGATGAGGCAAACATTGAAAACCTAAGTTTTTCTGTTTTTTTTTTTTTTTTTTTTTTCTCAGTAGTTCAAAAGGAAATCACTGTCCTTACAACAAACACAGAAGATACTATGAAAAATAGAAGGAGCAGATCAGAAATCAATGTAGAAGTTGAAGGCAAAAATAAAGATGTGGTCATGGAAGTTGACAGAAAGTCAAGCTATCAAGCACATACAACTGTTAATGTTATAACTTCCAAGGAAAATCATCTAGTAGCAGCATCAGTACCAGATCATACACTCAATCAGCTTGGTGCAGAAAAGACAAAAATGCAAGATGCAGCAATTCAGACAATCCCTTCCAGCAACAGTTCTGAGGGGAATCACCAAGATCATAATTTGTCTGCCTTCAAAGTTAATGAAAGTGTGCAAACTTCAAATAACAAACCAACTCAACACCTATCTTTAAGTCTACAAAATTCTGTAGCTACCTCAAGAGAATTGAGGATTCAGGGCACCCCAGTCGTACACTCAGAAGACAGACTTACCATAAAAGATCCAGCTTCTGCAGATGGCAATGATGATCCTTTGTCTCCTGGAGATGGAATTGATAAATATTCAGCTGCTTCTTACCTAAAGAACCTTCCACTTTACAGACAGGACTATAATCCCAAACCAAAACCTTCAAATGAAATTACAAGAGAGTATATACCCAAAATTGGAATGACTACTTATAAAATAGTGCCTCCCAAATCCCTAGAAATACTGAAAGACTGGGAATCAGAAACCATAGGGTATAAAGATGATCTAAAGATACATGCTTCAGGGAATGTGAAGGATGCGGCCCTGCAAACACAAGACCTTGTTACTCCTGAAGGCCCAAAGGAGCCACAGCTAGACCCTAAACCAAAGCCTAACTTGAGAACAGAGCAACAGTTGCACAGGGCTATGAGCTCACCCGATGGTGCTGTGACTAATCCTCTGAAACCTCCCAGAATGACTAGAGACACTGGCACGGCCCCTTTTGTGCCAAATTTGGAAGATATAAACAATATTTTGGAATCAAAATTTAAATCTCGGGTTTCAAATCCCCAGGCCAAACCAAGTTCTTTTTTCTTGCAGATGCAGAAGAGAGTATCAGGTCAGTATGTGACATCTGCAGCTGCTAAGAATGTCCATACTATCCCTAATCCTGCCCCCAAGGAACTAACTAACAAAGAGATGGAAAGGGACACACTGCCTCCTTCAGAACAGACACTTTCTCCCTTAAGTAAAAACTACTCACCCAGCTCCACAACCCCAAATTAAAAAGATGGATGATGACATCATCAACCAGAAACCTGCTGAAACCTCTCCTCCTCCTGTAGCTCCCAAGCCTGTGCCTCTTCCTGCTAGTCAGGTAGCAGCAGTAAATCTGAAGACTTTGAAAACTTTTGGTGCCCCAAGACCATACTCAAGTTCTGCTCCTTCGCCATTTGCCCTTGCTGTTGTGAAGAGGTCACAGTCTTTCAGTAAGGCACGGCCCGAGTCACCCACTGTGGGTGCATCTGCCCAACCTCCAGCCCACACAGAGGATGGGAAGACTTGCTGTGTACAAAGGTGTGCAGACATCCCACAACTTGATGTGATGGATAAGGTAAATGTTACCTTTTAAAATATAAGTATTCAGATTATTATGCAACCTGGTTAAAATAGTAGATAACAAGCATGTTGGTGTGTTTGTGCATTACTGAACTCTGAAATCTTATTAACAGGATATCATGCTGCTGTAGGAAGAAAAGTAATACATATAATATTATTTACTATGTATAATTCACATAACTTGATTAGGTATTACCATAAGGTTGTCATGATATAATTGTATCATTAGTAATGATTTTAAATTTTCTTCATTCATAGGCTTTGTTAATTTACTAGTTTAGAGTTTGGACTGTTAGCTAATTTGTTTTTAATTTTTCTGGATATCCTGGCTTACTTCATTTTCTCTTCCAGTTTTATAGTACTATATAATGCAATATGAACAGTGTTGGTGATGTGGAACAGCAGTATCAAAGTAACAGAACACCTGGGCTGTGCCTTTTCCATCTTATACATTCAACCTTAGCTGAATAAACATTTTTGAATGTAACTAATTCAAACTGAAATCAGTTTTAAAATGTAACTTTCTTAATTCCCCATTTTGTTAAGGTCACCTTTTCCAGTTACACATGTGTTGACTAAAACATCATCTAACCACTGTCTAGCCTTAACAACTTAACAAAAAGCATGCCATTGACTTGATGCTTAGTCATCTAAGTGGAATATTTTGCCAAGTTCAGACTGTAAAAGCAATGAGGGTATGAAATTCACAGCGTGACTCATGATAATCTACATGTGATTTTTAAGAAATGTTTTGTATACTTTTACTCTGATGGTGTTTAAAGAATACTTTCATATTTGTGTGAAAGTTCCAGAAGTATTTTACACTACTTTTACAAACATTCTTAGAGTAAGAGAACATTAACCATAGTGCCAAGTGAATATTTTTCAATAATTTTAAAGCAATGTTTTTAGTGGAAAATATTTACATATGTTACTTTGTTACAGCTTCGGGAACTGATGCATGATATAGATTTTAATTCTTGACTTGGGAATAAAACCTGAAGTTTTTCCTTACACTGGAATACCATTCCTAAGCAGTGGAACTTTGATTTAGATAATGCAGTTTTTGAGTCATTTTCTGAGCTGTGTTTAACTCATTTTTTTATGGCAGTTGGAAAAAGACATCTTTAAGATCACTTGATATAACATTTGCTAGTTAATTCTGTTACTGAATATTCCTTCCTAAGAAGTTTAAGGTTTTGATTCTTCAGTTTGTAAGTTCCTAATATTTACTTTTAGCCTCATGGGAAAAATAAAACAGCCAACACAAAGTACCCATGACTTCCTGAAACACAAAATGTCTACATGTAGTAATATTTCTTTATTAAAGGACACATTAAATTTAACCACTATAAAATTGTCAACATCTGACTGTACTTCCAAAAATAATAATTTTCCAACCTGTATGTTGAAACCATGAATGTGGATTATTTTTAATTTTGTAGAATTTTCTAATTATTAATTTGGCTCTTCTAGTCAACTCCATGTATTGGCAATATCAGCATTATTTGACTCTGTACAGTTAAAGTATACTGTGTCCGTGAAAGAAAGAGACCACTTTTCTTCCTTAGCCTCCTGAGTTCAAGAGAAGGGAAGGTAAAGTAATGCCATCATCTTCTAGTTCAGCTCTGGCAGCAAAGAGAATTTACTGGGTGAAGAGACAGCCGTATCTAAATCACCCATTGGGCAAATGGTGTTTCTTAAAGAACTGTTGGTGACGAAAATGTTTTACAAAAAAATGAACTATTCTTCCCTTGGAATTCATATAAATATTTTGCATTTATTTCTGTAGCAAAATAACTCTGCACATAATGAACAGAATTCTCAAACACCAACTCCAGCTGACTGCCCATCATTCACCCTTAAGAAACAAAGTTCTTTAACATTCCAAAGCCCTGACCCAGAACAGATCCGACAGAGTTTGCTGACAGCAATCCGTTCTGGAGAGGCTGCTGCCAAATTGAAAAGAGTAAGTTTTCTTTATCAGATGGGTGACAGTGGGTTTATTTTCAACGTTGTCAAACTAATACTTGAGGGAAACATTTTTTTCTTAGTATTTAAATCCTAATTGGGAAGATGCCAGAAGTTACTCTTTTATGTCAGGGGTCATTTTTTAATTATAAACTGAAAGAGTCCAGAGTCTTATACGTAGTTCAAAATGTCAGATCTATTTTCCACAACATGGGCCAGGTGCAGAACATGACTTTGGTTCATTATTGTATAACTACATATAATTATATATAGTTGACAGTGCTCTGATATCTTATTTTAAGAAATTATGTTAGCACAGTAAGAAAGATTGTTTAGAAGATTTCTCCCTGAAAGGTAGACTTTCAGTGATGAGAACCTCCAAGTTTCCAGACATAGCTTCTCCAAAATAACTGTCATAGGTGGATTTTAGGAAGAGTTTTATAGCTTTAATCAAAAGAATAAGAGAGTCCCGCATGGTGGTGCTCGCCTGTAATCCCAATGGCTTGGGAGGCTGAGGCAGGAGAATCGTGAGTTCAAAGCCAGCCTTAACAAAAGCAAGGTGCTAAGCAACTCAGTGAGACCCTGTCTCTAAATAAAATACAAAATAGTCTGGGGATGTGGCTCAGTGGTCAAGTGCCCCTGAGTTCAATCCCTGGTTCCCCCCGCCCTAAAACAGAATTGGGGTGTGCTGGCACATACCCATGATCTCAGCTACTTGGGAGGCTGAGGCAGGAGCATCTCAAGTTTGAGGCAAGCTTGGGCAACTTAGTGAGACCTGTCTCAAAATTTAAAAAAAAGGTCTGGAAATGTGGTTCAGTGGTAGGCTGCCCCAGTACCACCACCACCACAAAAAAAAAAAAAAATAGAGTGTGTAGATGAAAATACAGAAACTAAAGTCTTCATAAAGTCTTCATAATGTCATAGTTGTGTAGCTCCTCCTCCTTATTGAGGTGTAGAAGAGCAGGAGAGAGGAGGGTGTGTTTTTCTTCAGGACAAATGCTAAATGAGTGTCCCAAGGAAAATTTTGCAGCTGAGTTTCCTCACACTATACCCTTTATGTCCTGAAAGAGCACACTGTGAACTTTGAGCAGAAGCTGCACTAAGACTTCCCAGAGTCAATCATTCCCCCGTTCCTACTGCTCATTTCCCCAAGTAGCAGTCCTATTAGAAATACCTCAGCCGGGCGCGGTGGCGCACGCCTGTAATCCCAGCACTTTGGGAGGCTGAGGCAGGAGGATCGCGAGTTCAAAGCCAGCCTCAGCAATGGCGAGGCACTTAGCAACTCAGTGAGACCCTGTCTCTAAATAAATACAAAAAAGGTCTGGGGATGTGACCCAGTGCTCGAGTGCCCCTGAGTTCAATCCCCGGTACCACAAAAAAAAAAAAAAAAAAAGAAAAGAAAGAAAAAAAAAAAAAAAAGAAATACCTCAGTCCTTGGGATTCCACTGTCTCCCTAGGTATTTGATTTTGTAAATTCCTTTTTTCTGAACATTTTAGAAACCATTTAGAGAAGTTGAGCAAAACATTGCACTCAACAGAAATTAACTCTGCAAAGGAGCAGGAATGCTGCAAAAATAGAAAAAAAGGGAAAGGCAACTTGGGTGTCTCAAGGACTTCAGCACTGCCATATTCCAGTTTCCTCCATGTGTCTGAGTGACAGATGTTCTTCTCCCAGAGGACATGGTGCTCGGATCTGGGCAAACATGGAAACAGTGATTTCAGGAGTGAAGGAAACAAATAATTCAGGGGATTAGTGTTGAATTTTGTAGGGTTTTTTTTTTTTTTTTTTTTTCCGGGTGGGGGGAGCTGCATTTAGGTGCCAGGCAGCATGAAAATTTGGTATAGCTTTAAATATTGAAATTGGAATTTCATAGATCATGACAAATTTACATTAAAAGGGGAAAATATGCTCATGTTAATAAACTGTGCAGTCTTATTTATGAAAATTTTTCTATTTCTGATCTGGTAAATCAAAGATGAGTTTCAAACCAGTCACTATTCATCTATAGTTTTCTCAATTCAATAAATCCGACAAGCAATTTCAAGCACATGAGTTCCAAGTACCAAATATTTTACTAGATACTGGGAATGCAAAAATGAATAAAATGAAGCCTCTGCCTTCTGCATATTCACAGCCTAGGCCTGAAAAACAGTGTCACATCAGCCCCCAGGAGAACCAGTAACCACACAGAAATTGACTGCTGTGCCACTGCACTCAGTCGGTGAATACATTAATCAATTCCAATGAACTAATTGCAAATACTGTGCATTAAGTTGGAAATGCCTTTTAAGCCAACAGAATCATACAGCCGGCAGCTGTGTACTTGGTGTGTTACTGGCCCTGAGTTGGCAGTGCTTTCACATAGAAAACTCTCATTGCTTCCAGAATGAGCTGGATGTGGATCAACACAGAAAGGAGGCTGAAATGATGATCCTATAATTGTATCCTATTTAAAACTCATTACTTTAGATTCTATTGAGTTTAAAATTTTTATCTCTTTGAGTAGGAGGTTATTGATAGCTGTCTGTAGAATGTGATTTCCTAAAATTTTTTAATTTATATTTTTTAACATTTTATACATTAACCCATTTTATTTCACACATACACACGCACGCACGCACGCACGCACACACACACAAATGGTCATAGGATCTAATAATGTTTTCAGTATTCAAACTCTAGGACCAGCATTTTTATTTTTAGTCATATAATCCGGAAAATTGTGTTTTTGTGTGCCAGGACTTACATAAAGTGTGTTCATGTAATATCATATGAAGTAGCTCTAAATAAGTATAACTCTAATATCCAAAGATAATAGAAAATATAGCAGTGTATTCAAAGAATATATGACTATATAGCAATACAATGAATGGAATAGAGCCAAACATTATAGGAGGAGCACACACACAAATTCATCCATGTAATATTTAACAGTATACAAAACCCATATATTAGCAATGCATGCACAGGTGTGGTCCTCTTTAGAAATGAAGTGGGGCTCAGGCTGTGTCTCAGTGGTAGAGAACATGCTTGCCATGAGCAAGGCCCTGCATTCAATCAGCAGCACCAAAAATAAATAAGTAATTTTTAAAAATTAACGCAAGGTAGTAATTATAAAAATCATGGCTATGGTTCCCTCAAGAGAAAAAGGAAAGGAGTTGTTGAAGGCTTATTGAAATAGAACAGGCATACAATTTGATGGGGAACCTAAAAACTAAGTTATCAAGATAAATACTGTGTTAATGCAATATATGTGAAATATCCAAATTCATGTGAAAATGCATGATAAAGTATCACATTTTTAAAGTCAGGTCAACAGGGGGCTGACAGTGTTCTTTTGACCCATGTGGTAAATTATACTCATTTGCCTTCATTGAACGGTATGTTTACACTCACTGCACTTTTCTGTACATGTATTTCAAAAAATTGCAAAAGGTAGTGAAAATGACACAGGCTCTTCATTTCTTGTAATACTTGCTTTAGTTCCATGTTTTTATCATGTAATGAAGATTTCTCCTAGTTTCTTTTAAATTCTGACATTTTAAAAAATAACAACAATGATATTGCCAAACAAAATCTCCAGTGATTTTGACGGTAGGTTTAGATTGCTCATCAGAAAGTTGGCTCCATGCTTGCCTCTATTTTGGCACCCAAATGTTCAATTTAACTCCAGGTATCAACCTGCTTTATGGCTCTGTTTCGTACCTGAGTAATTAACCTTTATTAGAATGGTTGGTTCACAGTAGAACAATTAGTTGATTGCTGTAGTATCAATGGAGTTGTGAACATGCCATGTTTTTTTTCACATTGTGAAGGATTTTTCCACACCTTGCCTCCTTTCAATCCCCATGTAATCAGAGATCAGTCCTGTTTTCATACAAAGCATTCATCTAGTCCAGTATTTCATAAATTGGGTTTCATGTTAAGATTGATATATGAACTATAAAGTTATTCACAGAGAATAAGATTAATGTTGGCCTGTGTTGACACAAGAACTTCTTTGGATACTTTTTGTACTGTATGGTACCTAATTTACTAAAAAGCATGTCATTACACTGTTAACAAAGAGAATATAGCTTTGTAAAAATAAAGTCTGAAAATAAACTGATGAATGATACTTCACCCTTGATAAAAAATATTTCCTTAGATTGAAAAGCTTAACTGGCTAGGTAGAGGCCTGGGAGGAGGTATTTAAAAAAAAACAAAAAAAAACAACTGGGGAAGTCACTCAGAATCTGGCTGGCATGTTTTATTTATTTAACTGGCCTATTTTTTGTTTACATTTCCTTGGTTTGATTTTGAACAAAAGGTTTCAGGTTGATAGCTCTCTCTATACATAAGAAATATTTACTAAGTGCTACGCTATGCCTCATACTAAAACCACATGGACAAGATCTTTGCCTCCTAGAATTTATAGAATAGTTCTCTAAGGATGTCTTCTCGTATTTAAAAGTTTAGTAAACAAAAATTTGAATATCAAAGCAAATGGTTCTTTTCTTTCAGAGTAAGCTTTCTTGATAGATTGCTAACTTTCCAGACCACTTTTATAATATATAAACATATTTATCTTACCAAAATGGAATCATTCATAAACAAATCTTTTTGAAGCTTCCAGTCTTATTACATATAGATCTATCCTATTGTTTTTTTAAACACTTTATTTTTTTATATATTTTTTAGTTGTTGATAGAACTTTATTTTATTTATTTACATGCGGTGCTGAGAATCAAACCCAGTTCCTCGCACATGCCAGGCAAGTGTACTACCACTGAGCCACAAGCCATAGCCCCTATCCTATTGTTTTTTAAGGCTACATAGTATTAACCTCTATGAATGTAACAGAACCTATTTGCTACTTACTGATGAACATTAAATTGGATTTATACATGGTGCTGCAATGAGCATGTTTTACTTCTAAGCATTTAGCTCATCAGTATGTCTTTTTAAGTACATGAAACAAATTTTTTCTTTTACTTAAAAAGAATTATGAGAACTCTAATTTTGGCATGAATTACAAAAATTAATTCTACACATGCAGACTTAGGGGCCAAGGTTATACAGTAAAATGTCATTACCTGTCTATTGGCTATACTTGGAGAGGAATCCCACATGAACACTGAACAGGGTGCCCATGAGTTTCCTCCCCTGGCAGCAGCATTTCTTCTTCATATTTTTTTTTTCCCTAGGCAGGTAGTATCCACCACTCTGTGCCACCTTGGGTTTACAAGGCTGCCAAGAAATTTCATTACTGCAGATTACTAAATCTTCATTTAGTAAAAGACAATAAACGAAACACAAGGAAACCAAATCCAAACTAAATTTACAAATCTCATTTTCCTTTTCACCAGCTTACCTTTGTTGGTCGAATCTATAGGCATTGCTACTTCAGCTCTTGTGAGGAAATGTTAGCATTTGGTGAAGCCAAATTATAGTCTAGATAAATTGGTTTTTAAAAACATTTTCATTTTATGTTGAAAATAGTCAAGTTCCTATTCAAGATCCAAGTGATTTTTCTTTACATTCTTTTAAGTCGTAATTTTGAGCTATTTAGAAAACTCTTTAGTGTTTTTATTCACTAACAATTTGCAAATAGACTTTCTATAGAATTTCAAAACTTAGGAGTTTGTTTACTAAAAAGAAATCCCAAAACCTCCACAATTGTTGTGGCACAAGAGTCATAGATTTGACCTTTCTTAGCCCTGCAGATGATAAAGTACTTATAAAAACCAGTTGTTGTAGTTTTTTTAATAAATAAGAGGTCACTGAGAGGGAAACATCAAGATAATACATGTTATCAATATAAAAATTGTAAAAATCATAGCTTCGTGAAATTTACTTTACTTGGTTGCATTTTCCAAAGCACTCTTGGGGAGCCAGAATTAATCTAGCTAAAAATGCTCTTTAACAGCTTGGCCTGCAGTCTGTTTGTGCTCTTGTCCTTTATGTTGATTTGGTAATTTTATAAAGCCAAAGATGTGTTAATGGATTATTTAACTTGTTTGTTGTGGAAATAACAACTCTCTGGTTTTTCATTTCATAGTACAGTGAACATTTATCCTTGATTATTTGTAATTTATTGAAATAATAAATGCTGAATGTTAGCACTTACAATTAAAAAGAATTTAAAATGTGGTAATTTTTGAAAATTCGACAGCTGTCCCATTTTAAATTGATGGGTGCAAAGTGTGTTTCTTCCTCTTAGGTTATTGTTCCACCAAATACGATATCTGTGAATGGGAGGTCGGGACTCAGCCATTCCGTGTCCTCGGATGCCCAGGATGGCCGTCTTTAAGTGTGGCCCTACCACACTGCACTTCACCACTTCTACTTTACAGACCAGCTTCCTACCAACAGAGAACGTTGGCAAATGTATATTCAGATGTACACTAATATATTACCTATTAAAGTGTAAGAATTTATGCTCTGGCTTTTCATGCCAAAAGAAGAATTACTAGAATTTGTAATTTATAATTATTGTTTTGTTCTTTTTTTTTTTTTTTTTTTTTTTTTTTTTAAGAGCTAAATTTGCTGCTTTAGAACTTTCAAACAAGGTGTAAATGACTTTCATATTTTTTTAAATGAGAAATAAGCACCCTTTATTGATATCTCTTACTGACACATTCTTTACTGCTTTTGTCTACTGAAACAAAAGTATAAGACTTATAGACATATTTGTGTGACACACGAATAGGACAATGAATCTGATATTTGCTGCATCAGTGTTAGTTTAATTGGAAACATAAGTTATATGAAAGACTGTTTTGTGCAGAAAGAATGATCTAGAAAACTAGTGGATATCAAATAATATATCCAGTTTAATTATTTTCATTTAAGGAATCACATAGCATGCAAGATGTATTTTATGTAAGTACAAATCAGTGTCAAATTTAGAGAAAATATAATATTTTAAAATTTTATTAACATGGAACACTTTGGTTTTTGAATGTTTAGAGCTCAAGTTGCACAGGAGAATTTTAAATATTTTCTGTATATAACTATGACTTTATCACACAAATTACATATTTTATGTGCCAGGAGCCTTAAAAAATCTTCCTGTGAAAATGTTATATTGTAACACATTTAATATATAGAGAGAGGAATAGGAGTTAGTTTATGTCCATATTGGAAAACTTCAGACTATTTGGAAGTTCCAAACATCCTGGTTTTAATTAAAATGGGTCATTATTTAGTTCAGATGCTAATATTCTAAATAATAATATATATTTACGTGACTACTAAAATGGTTAAGCAAAACAGAGCCTGGGGTCTAGAGCTTATTGGTGTCCTCTCCCTGCTTAAATAATTGCTCATTCTAAAAGCTTTGTTCAAACAAGCTGACATTACATTGGTTTTCACAAAAGCTGTTGGGATATGTGTCTCTTTAAAACGTGTTGATTTGTTTTTCCTATTTAATAAAAGCAAGTTATATATTGGAGGGTGTCTTTTGTTAAAAAAACTAGTTTGTGCCAGTCAGCATATTTGTGTGCCTCACCTGATGAACACATTTCTGTCAGCTAGTAAACAAGTACTAGTATGGTCTATCATTTATTGGGATGCCTGAGTGCACACTTAAGCCCTGGCATTCTTATTGCAAAACCCATGGACTGAGCACATAAAATGCTTAGCATCATTCCTGATACATGGCAAGGACATCTGAAGGGCCAAATTTTGCTGTTCTTTTCCTTGAATCAGACTTGGAGTGAGACCCTTATAAATAAATCAGTAGATGAGTTAATTTTTGAAAAACTGTGTTTGTCTAATTGGTTATTTGCTTGGGAAAAAAATTGGATTCCTACTTCAAATAATCATGTGTTTGAGTAAAACACTTATCATTTAAAAGTCATACTTTAAAACTTAATGTATTCAGTACTTTCAGACATGAGCATGTGGAAAAAAAAATGTTGAGGTAAAATGCGAAGACAGACATAAAAGACGTGATAAATTTAAATCCATTGAATGTAAAACTTATATGTACAGTAAGTACAATAAAGTCAAAAAGCCACAAGAAAGAAAATATTTTCATTAAATTGTTAATTTCTGAAACAAAAATGCAGAGAAAATCCAAAAGGTTAACAAACCTATGGAAAAAATATTCTTCATTGATGATGGGGAAATAGTAATTAAAACACAAGTTACTACATCAAATTAGCAAAATGCAAGTTACAAAATATTAAGTGTTAAGTACATGAAGCAGTGGGAACTCTTACTGTTGGCAGAGAGATACACTAGCATAATAATCCGTTTTACTGTATCTAGTAAACGAAGTTCCCTTGTCACTTCAGAAAATTGCTTGTGTGTGTGCATAAGGACACATCTGCAAAAACATTCATGGCAGCCTGTATATAACAGAAGGTGATCCTAACGAGTGTTCAACACTGAGAACACATGAGAGGCTTCTGTGCAACAGAGTGAACAAGCTAGAGTCATGGGTCAGCAAAGATAGTTAAAAATAGCTGAGAAAAGCAAGGTATGTTTTATGATACTAATTACATAAAGCAAAAATATGCTAAATGACATATATTGTGGCTGTGTAGATAGAAAAATATGCATACATTTATTTGCTGGTGGTTACTTTAGGAATCAAGAAAGGAAGGTAAAATGAGATTTACGGAGGCATCAATTGCATTTGTAGTATTTTATAAACTGTATGAAAACAAGTGGTTGTTTCAACTCTAGGTTCTATATATTCTAGAAGCAGTTTAATGTTTTAAAGGTCACTTGGGACTTGGGAGGATATGAATCATTAATACACACATGTTCTGTAAAGTTTCCCTGTCCACACCAATTTAGAAGATGTTATCATCTCTACTCATTGGAGAAGTTTGAGAACAGTAGTTTTCACCTATCATTTCCTAAAGTCACAGGATTTTTATTCAATCTACATATGGAACAAAAAATTGCCCAAAGATATAGTGGGTTTACAAAGGTTGCACGACCAGGTTGGGCACAGGAATGATCCAGAATCAAACTTTGAATTTTATTTTTTGGCATCTAGACATTGTGTTTTGCCTTTCCTCCCTCAATCAGGTTATTTAGAACATTAAAAAAAAAAAAAGTTCATTTTTATATGTAATAAAATTAAACACCCTCTCTGATGTCCTGAACTGCTTTCCTCTACCATGCCCTTTCACCATGATGTTCTGCCTCATCTGAGGCCCAGAGCAATGGAGTCATCCATCTATGGACTGAGATCTCTGAAACCATGAGCCCCAGAACAAAATTTTCTTCCTCTAAAATTGTTCTTGTCAGGTCTTTTGGTCACAGCAGTGAAAAAGTTTACTAAAACATACATTGAACCTTTTCTTTCTACCAGGCAGTGTGCTGGGTGATAAGGAAACAAGGATGACTAAGATGACTAAGACATAATTCTAGTCCTCCAAGAACTATGGGCTGGTGATAAATCATGAAATCGGGTCATAAAAGTATACTAGAAATGTAAGTTGTCCATTTTCCCATTAGGTATTTTTGTTTGTTTTTTAAAGATCTTCATATTTTCTTGATACTACCCTGTTATTAATTATATGAATTTTAGATATTTTCTTGTTTTGGTTTTTTTTTTTTTTTTTTTTTTTTTTTTTTTTTGGTGTGTGCTGTTGGTCCCACAGATTGAAGCCAGAGGCACTTAGCCACTGAGCCACATCCCCAGCCCTTTTTTTTAGTTTTTATTTTGAGACAGGGTTTCACTAAGTTGCTTAGGGCCTTGTTAATTGTTTCCTGTTCTTTAAGTGAAAAAGTCTTATTAAAGTCATTGAATACATCAGTGTAGTCTTTTATGGTTAAGATTTTTTGTATCATTTTTAAGAAACTCTTCCTTACTCTGAGGTCAGAAGGGGTATTTATGGATAGTGTATCTCACCATTTTAAGATATTGTTTCTCAAATTCAAGGTCTGAAATCCTCTGAAGACTTTTTTTTTTTTTTTTTTTTTTTTTTTTTTTGGCATGGTGTGAAATAGCCATATGCTTTCCTTTTTTACCTATAGATGAATAGTCATTCTTTTCAGCTTGTTCTGTAGACATCTGTGCCTTTCCTCAGTGACCTGGCCCATCTTCTCCATAATTTTTACATAAATCCCTACATGTGTAAGTTTGTTTGGGGGGCTATTTTGTCTAGTTCTTTGGTCAAGATATTATTATAGCCTTATAATAAACCTTTGTATCTTAAAAGAAAGTCACTCCTTTTCCTTCTCCTTCAGAAATGGCTTGGCTATTCACTCTTCTATATAAGCTTTAGAATAAACTTAAGTTCTATAATGTGTGACTGGGAACTTTGTTAATATGTTTTTCTAGTAAACATGAAGAATAGCTTTACCCTTTTATTGAGGGGATGCAAAGCAAGACCACAGGAGGTACCATCTGAAGCTATTGTCAGAATTTACAGGTCTAATGATACCAAATATGGGAGAAGATTTGGATCAATATGATCTCTTGCACACTGCTGGTGGGAGTATGAATTGGTACAATCACTTTGGAAAACAAGATGGAATTGTATAATATTTAAATTTTGCACTTACCCATTTACCTCTCTGGATCTAGTCTGAACCTTCTTCATCCTGTTTTGTGTTCTTGGAAGCTGAGCTTTATAACCTCCATCAGTGGGTAACCTTGGGTCTTGGCTTTCAGCTGGGTTCAGCCAGTGAGAGACCCTGGAAAGAGTCAGGTCAGGGTTCTTACTGAGATCAGCTCTTTTTTTTAGCCAGCTGTTACCTCTGTTCTAATAGCTAGAGTTCTGTTCAGTACTCCTATAGTTGCAGCTACTCACTTAAGATTCCTTCCCTTTGCTTCTTTTGAGC
This sequence comes from Tamias sibiricus, assembly GCA_025594165.1. Taxonomy (NCBI): domain Eukaryota; kingdom Metazoa; phylum Chordata; class Mammalia; order Rodentia; family Sciuridae; genus Tamias; species Tamias sibiricus. Next base: position 128,112,191 of record CM046660.1, read on the forward strand.
TAGGAATAGTTTTGTTTCTGTGCCCTGGCTATTCCTCATATGCTTCATTATTCCATAATAGTAATTTTATTAAACTTTCCCCATTCCAAACTTGATCTTGCTCCTACCAGGACCATTGTTGGTACAACTTAAAACTGGACAGTTTCACACAATGCCTATATCCACAGCAAGTGTGTTCTCTAGGAGACATGTTCATGCAGGTTTGCAGTAGACATCAGACACTTTGGTAACAGCAAAATAATAATAGTAATAATACAGGAGAAAGAAAAAAAATCAAGTGTCAATTGTCAAGTAAATGGATATTTGGATATTGTATATTTGCTAAATGTGACACTATATGAACAGAAAACTAATCAACTATTTCCACATGCAAAAACAGATGACTCTTAGTAATTAAATATCAAGGAAAACATTTTAAAGCAAACCACAAAAAGTAAAGTGTAGTACAATAAACTTTTATGAAATTAAATAGCCTATTTACAGGTTAAATATTTTTAAAAGGGATGCATGGTAAAAATCTAATTCAAGGAGAGTGGTTACTACTGAGGGAGAAGAAGGGTAATTGATTTAGGATACACAAGGACATAGGTAAGTTATTGGTGATGTATTATTATTCTGTTACATGAATTTGTAGATGCAGGGATATAATGATATAAATTAAATTAAAGCAAATGCATAATTAACTTATTACAGTTAAAAATGAAACCAATTGAGAGAGTCTAGAATTCCAGGCTAAGAATTTAAAATTCAATCACTAGTCCTTTGAAGTTTGTGAGCAAAAAAGTAACAATGATGTATTGAAGTTATCCACTAGAAGTGGATAAAAGCAGATATTCAGAAGGATTCAGAAGGATCCTTTGCCAAACTCCAAGTGTGAATAGATGAGGTTCTGGCCATAAGGTTATGACAGTGGTGTTTTAGGACAAAGAGAATGAAAGAGTAGCAGAGTTAAGAATTCATAGTATTCTTGTTGGGAAAACAGAAGATAAAAACAAAGAAATGACCAAAATACAAGGCCAAGGGTTAATCAAGAACAGATTTCCATCCCAGAATTTCTTAAACCAGCATTGTAAATATAGTATATTAAGAAGATATGAAGGATTTTGAATATTCACATCACCTCTATAGTGGCTAAATTTATGTTAAACAATATGGAATGTTTCCATTTCTTGGCCTCTCGCTAGAGCTTACAACTTGATCTTAAATACAAGACCAAAGCTGTGACAACCAAATAATGGATTTTAGCTACATCTACAAAATCAACTTTATGCATTATAGCTGATAGACATTATTGAAGTTGTTTTTTTGTGTGTATGTGTATGTGTGGAAGGAGTACCATTGAACAATATAAAGGGGGTATGGGGGTGTAGCTCAGTAGTAGAGCACTGACCCAGTATGCATGAGGCCATGGGTTTGATCCCCAACACTACAAAAAATAAAATAAAGGGTCATCCCAGCTGAAAATATTGCATAAACTATTCCAAATTATAGTATAAACCATCACTGCTTGAATGTAAACATTCTTCATTTCAGAATACACTTTTATAGCCAACATTTCTCTCTTAAATATTTAAATGGTATCCTATTTCCTGCATTCAACAAAATAACCAATCTTATTAGTGAATCCAATCCTGTGGGTTGAGTTGTTAATCCCAGCACTCTATTTATACAATTATTTTTCAAGTTTATTTCCTATTTTTATCTTGTCCTTCAACTGCAGTATAGTTCAGGGTTACCTATTTTTAGTTCACTCAAGTACCAAATGGTGGAAATACTTTAACACTTCACTATAGAACCACAACAGTGCTGGATTGCACCTTGCCTGGCTGCAGACAGTGTCCTCCAACTCTAAGGGGGAGTCCCAAGTTTCCTATTCACTTATCCTAAAGGACATACACGTTAAGCAAGAAGGAAAATAAACAACACAATATTTTTATTACCCTGTATTTAAAGGTAATAAACCTCCAAAGCCTTATCTAAAAATACAAAGATTTAATACAAGGGCCAAAGGCAAAGCACATCATTTTTAGTAACCCTGGAACTTTTGATTCCCTCTTTGTCCAGTCTTGATTTTGGGAATCTTAAGATCATTTTGTTTTGTTTTCTTTTTTTAAAAAGGAGAAATGACTTCTTGGAGATTCTTTGACAGCTTTCTTTCAAATCCTTGTCTAGATGAGCTGTCTGCAGAACAAGCCTACATTCATTTAAATATGAATTAAAAATCTATGCCTCCAGATATCTTTGATATCTGAGTTGGGGCCAAAATACCAAGTGTATTTAGGAGTACAGGCAAACCAAAGCGATATAGCAGGTTCAGTCCAGACCACTGCAATAAAGCAAATGTTGTAATAAAGCAAGTAATGAAATGTTTGGTTTCCCAGTGCATATAAAAGTTATGTTTATATTGGGTCTGTTAAGTATGCAATAACATTATGTCTTTAAAACACAATGCATGTCTTAATTTAAAATGCTTTATTACAAAAAATACCATCATCTGAACTGTTGGTGAAAAGGCACCAATAAACAGGTTTACAAAAATTGGTCAATATGTTAAAAAAAAAAAAAGTATTTTCTGCAGAGCACAATAAAGTGAAATGCAATATAAGTTTTGCCTATATCTGGTTAGTATTTTGCAAATAATCCAAATCGGCTCAGTTCTAGAAGAGTAAGAGGGTTTAGCAAAAGAATGAATGTGCAATTTCTGATGTGCTGTTGTAGAGTGAGATAACAGTGGCTGGGTAGATGGTATGTAGGTTTCTTCCTTCCTACTCATCAGTCTGTCAATGCCATCTGTTGCATAATGTGAAGAACAACTGAACCCATCTTCAACAAACACTGGCAGTTGGTCTTTTCATTTCTTCCCTGAAGTACTCATTATCCAGACAAAGGTCTCTGGAGTGTCGCAGAGATTTGTGCCTTAAGGAATGTAGCAAAACGAAATTAGGATTGTTTCTTGAAGCTTTAAGTGGTCATGGAAAATGAGAAGAGAAACAGAAGAATAAATTGTTCCAAGAGAATGTCTGCCCAACATAATGTTTCTGATATGAAATTTCACTTTTTATTCACTTGAAAGTGTGTGATTTGTCATAGAAACATGGAAGATTTCAAGACTCCCCAGGATTTGAAGAAGCAGAGTGCAGTGTGTGGCTTCCCTTGGTTGCAATAGCAGAAGAGAACTACATGTGAACATTGAAAGTGATCTTACATCTGAGCTGTATTATTTATACGGAGCACTTAGCACTCAACATAGTTTTAGTTTAAAAGTTGTTTATCCAGATATTTATTGAAAGACTACTTTCCCACTACCCTTCATTTTCCATGGGGGTAGAGACCTGTCTTATTTATCCTCCACCCCTTATCCATAGTATGTGATAATAACAATGAGTGGTTTTCCCCTTAACATATGGTCTTCTAAGGATTTTATTAAAGTTAATCATTTAATATATAATAACAATAGATTTTTTTTATTGCTTCCATTTTACAAATGAGGAAACAGAAACACATGACCCAAGATCACTTAACTATGAAACAGAAAACTGAAACACACATGTGGGCACTTTGGCTCTGCCTGCTATAGGAGTCACACAATAAATGTTTGTTGAAAGAATGCATGAGTGAGACAGCAGATTACAATTTTTGTAGCTTGGCTAAATGAAAAATAGATTTGTATTTTCTTCTGCATTCTCATTAGAAATACTGATCCAAACTTCCTACAAATATTTTAAGAAAATAGGGGTAGCCAAATAGTATTTATAGAATAATAATAAGACAGTGGCCTAGCTTCAATTTTAACATAATTATTGTGTAATTACCATAAGTTTTAAATAAACATCAGGGGATTTGTGTTACTTAGATTAATTTGTTCAAAGTTGTCAAGATTTCTTTTAAGATATAGTCTCTCTTAAATACGTACAAATACATTTAAAAGCGTAGAACTCTTTTGTAATACTTGTAAAAGTAGCTTACAAACTGAGAAATTCCTACGAGTTTATTAATCAATTTGAAAAACATTCATTAGTTGCTCACTGTGTAAAGTAGTAGGCTTTCAACCAATCCTGACCTTTCTTTCAGGCCTTCATTGTTATTTCTATGAGGGCAAATAACTCTGCCAATATTCCCTGAATTTGTATTCATTATGTATTTTTTGCTTGGCTTAATTATTACTTGTTTCCATTCTAATAGATTTCCACAAGGGAACAGGCCAAGTTCACTATTTCATTAATAATAAAACTCTTATAAGAATCATAAGAAATAATAGATATTAGTTACCTGTATTTTATAAATGTTTGCTTGTTTCAAAATTACATTTCATGATAAAAATTCAGTAGCAGTTATTTAAGATATTGTATTCCTAGAATCTGATCCATTCAACAATGTGTAGGATCTGGAGTAACATGTGGTATGGGGGGAAGGGGCTGCATTCTGGATCAGAACGCCAGAGATCTGGGTTCTAGTTGTGGTAATGCCACCAATTTACCAAGAGACTATATCCAATCATTAACTTTGCAGATCCTCAAGTCCTTCATTTTTAATACTAGGGTTCTTTTAAAAGACACTTGTATTTTTCAGAAAACTTATTTAAATGAATCATTGCATGAGTACTGTGAATTTAATAGTGACATTATATTTTTTTTTAAGTAGCCATTTGGGGGAGGGGATACCCTGCCCTTTCTCAAAATCTGGATTCCATTTAAGTGCTCCTGTCTTTCTATGAAGAAACAGAATGAGCTATATTGAAGTGATTTGTGTAAATGATCTCATTTGGGAGGCACTGAGGGGACAAAGACTTGTCATTGCCAAGTAAGTCACATTTAAATTCCCTCAAGCCTTGAGAAATAATGTGAGGGAAAGTGCAAAAATAGCATAGTCATTCCTTTGGACGAAGTCACCTTCTAGGCCTCCTGAGAACATGGCAGCTGTGTGTTCATCTATATGCAAAGAGAAATAATAAGAATCATCTGTATTTGGCACATGATACTTTTCGATATGCCAGTGCATTCGTCTATCCATACATTTTATGCTGAGACTTTTGGTAAAGAAACCATGCACACTGCCTCATGCACTGCAATAGACACATATTGAAGATGCTTTTTTCTCCTGCAACACAGAAAATTGCAAAAGCACATAGCCACACGAAACCAACCAGAATGAAACTAGAGGCAGCTGTTTCTGATTGAAACCGTGGTGAGAATTGAGATTGACAGAGTTGCAGGGCTAGGAGGTTAATGAGTCCGTAGTCCTGCCTCCAGGCAGAACTGTCCTAAACCATTCCAGGCAAATGACAGCTCAGCCTCTTGGAAAAGAAAAAAAAAATCTTTACAACACATTCCATTGTCTAAATGTCCTTATCCTCATAAAGTTCTGAAAGCAATATAAATCCACATTCTCCTACATTTAATCTCTATGTTGACAGACATATCAAATAATAAATTGACAGAAGCATCAAAAATGATGAGCTTTAGAGATGGGTCACAGAACTGGTTATTATTACTTTTTCAAAGACCTCCAAGAATAATTAACAAGTATCCCATGGAATGTGATTCTAGTTATAGTTATATTTTGAGTTTGACAATTTTTTTGTAAATAAGATTTATTTTCTCTGAGTCACTAAATGAAATGTCAATTTTCACATCATAGGAGGGACAATAGGTTTAGCAAACACTATTTTAATCATAAGCATGTAATCAAAGAACAAGTTCTTTCATAGAATTAGCAAAGAAAGTGTAGAACTGGTGTGCAAATAGAACTGTACTCCCTTATTTACTAATTCTTTTTGTTATATATATTTGTGGATACTTCTTACATATAATGATTCTAGTAATAGATTACTACCTGATTTTTACTTCTGGGAACTGGGAGTGACAAACCTATTGGCAGCTTCTTTAGAGTAAAGAATTCCAGTCCCTGGTCTGCTACTTGCCCTCTGTGCAGTTTCCAGGACACTGGTTTATTCTGGGCTTCATTATCCTCACCTGATAGTACCTATTTTGTACTGGCCTCAAGGATGAAAAGAATAATACTAGAATCATCTAGGACCTAGCAAGCCCTAGGGTAAATGTTAGTTGACCACAAATCTAATCTATCACATGTTGCCTTTCTTGCAAATTCTGAGAAGTGATTGAGAGTGAGGGATAAACCTGCCTTCTCTGAGGCAGGAGGTTAGATTTCTGCTTCCACTTGGCCTCTCTTGCTGATTACCATGTAAACACATTGGGGTGAGGGCTGTATCCTCAGCAACAAGAAGGACCAGTGCAAGGAGCCCTTCTGATGTCAACATAAAAAAAATACTGGATTACAGTTAAATTTTTAAAAAAAAATCTGTGCACATTACATTTTTGCTAGCAAAAAGTAGAATTCAGGTTCTAATACACTATATTCATTTTTAGGAGGCTATGGTAGAACTGCCTGTGAAATGGATAAATAAACTGATTCAAAGACTATTTTTTTATTTCACAGGGTTGAGAAATAATAGTAAATATTAGTGATTGTGAATTAGAATGCTATAATCTTTATTTGAAATATATTTAAATAATTTCTTATTATCAAAGAAATATGCTCTTAAAACAGATAAATGTTGAGATATTTTAAAACATCACTCCTAACTTTGTGATCTAGAGACAATCATTAATAACACTGAGGCACATTTTTTCTCTTTTTCTGCACGTATTCTGAAAAGAAGGACTGCTTTCAAGTTCAAGTTTTATCACTTACTACTTGGTCTTTGGCAGGTTATTTAGTTTCTCTAACCATCTGTCATTGCACCTGAAGACTGGTTCCAACTTCATAAGGTTATAATGAGGACTAGTGAGATAATATATCAAAACAGTACCATGTGCCATACACACTTTGATACAGAGCTGTTATTATTATTTTTATTTTCTGTATTATATTTTAAGTGGAAAAACAGTAATTCAAGGAGGGGAAATGAAGATCACCAGCATGTTAGTATGACTGGGTTTTGGAGTCTGTGCAGTATAGAAAGTCAAATTTCTTACATAATAACAACAAAATAGACAATTTATTTAATGCTTTATTATGTGGCCCTACATACTACAACTTAATCCTTACAACAGACCTATGAAACACATACTACTATTTGTATTATTATTCCCATTCTACAGAAGAGTAAACCAAGTCAAAGCCAGCTTAAGTAATGGGCAAAATATCACAGCTTAGTGGTGAAACTGGCGTTTAAATACAATCAACCTCATTCCAAAGTCCATGTGTAAATAGATTTAGAAGAGTTTAATATTTACCAGGAATATGTGTCAATATTACAGTCAAAGTCAAGCGTTCTAAAAAGCACATGATTTGCAATTAGAGAAAGACCAGGTAGAGAAACACCAAGAAAATAACTCAGTAGATAGCCTATCCTTTTAGATAGAATGATTTGGGATGTCTCCATTTGGCCTTTTATGTCCACCCAGTAAAGTTATAGGTCTCTCCTTTGGTCCATTTTCTCTGAACTTTGTAGATAGCTAGAAGTGGTTGGGCAGCAAGCAGTGTTCTTGGAAAAATATATTTGTATTACTCTTGGAAACAGACTGTGTTGTAAGAAAGTCTTTGGCATGAAACAAGGCTGAGTATAAACACTTGTCTCTCAGATGGCATGGGGCTGAAAACACACATGGACAAGCCAAAACCTTGAAGTTTCCCTTTTCTTTTGAATTGAATTCCAGAAAGTTTTTCATGAGACTTTATGGCCTTCATGTTTCTCCTTCCTTATTCCTGCATAATATTTCATTGAGTGATGGCATAATGTCTGTAGAAAAAATCTTGAAAACAAGATTCTTCAGTCAATCTAAATGAAGTTAAAAGTTCCACATACCCCGAGTTCATCTACTCAGTGAGGAAACAGGGATGGACAAATGAGCAAGATTGCAGTCAACTTTGGGGGAAACTGCTATGTTCAGATACTGCTGAGGAAAGTGTAAATTGGTGCATTCCTTTTAGAAAACAATTTGGCAACATTTGCAAAGTACTATAAATGTTCATACTGTTTGGCACAGTTCTCCCTTTCCTGGGAATTTATCCTAAGGCAATAATTTAAAAGAAAAAATATATAAATGCAGAGAGAATTCAAAAGTAATGTTAACTATAAATGAAACCTAAGGAGCAAAGTGATTGTTCAACAAAAGACAAAATAAATAAACATCCACATAATATTTTGCTCTCTCAAATAATTATTAACATGAACTGCCTAAAAATAGAGAAAAATTAAAAAGCAGAGCACCAAATGATCTCTCCGAATACTTTGATTATCCCATCTAATGTGAGTAAACTGAAAGGGAATATTGAATCCATGGAAGTAACAGTGTTAAAATAGAAATACAGACTGTGTAATTTTTCTTTTTGAATTTCTTTGTTGCATGAGAAATGCAAAAGAATTTATAAGCACACTAGATAAATGGATAGATAAATGGACAAAGAGGTTTCTTCGTTATTGGAAAAGCAGTAAATCTTTTCCCACTTCTAGTACCCCAAACCAACTAACCAAACACAAACTAAAGGATTTTCATCTTTGCCTTCGAGGAGGAGTAGTAGGTTTAAGACTTAAATGTGAGCTGGCCTCCCTGGGGAGGAAAGAGACTGGGAATGCTTCAGGAGAAGGATCTTCAATTTACAGTCACATTTCACTTCAAACTTAGATTATATCATATATTTTTTTTTAACTAAAGCAACCAAGGATCTTGGTCCTTTCCTTTTCCTACTACTAACAGCTTCCTCACCATCAGCATGGTCTTATAGCTGAATAGTGTTTCTATTATCAACTATGTTGGAGTAAATTAGGTATCTATGGACTTTGCCTAGTTTGATTTTACCCTCATTTATTGTTTATTGTTCTAATTTATTTATTTAAAAAGAAATAAAAGGTAAAATGGTCAGTTAAGATAGCAGTTAAAGGAAGGCCCCTGAAAGCCATGCTGATGGTCAGGAAGGCTATTTCCCCAGGATACTGGGATGAAAGGATGGTCCTATAATATTATTCAGTAACTCTTTAAAAATACACACTATTCTTTAAAGCTGAGTAATATTCTGTTGAGTATATATACCAGATCTTATATAACTAATTAAAACAAGTAAAAATTTTAAAATAAAAATTAAATTAAATTAAAAAACACCACACTATTAAAAATTCTAAATGCTAGAGAGAAGTTGTTTATTGGTTCCAAGTCATAGGAGTCCCCTATAAGTTTTTTTTTTTTAAAGGAGCCATTTATGATTCCTCTATCAGTGTATTTATAACATGATTCTATGTGCAAAATTTCTATGTCCACAGTTTCTCAGTAACAAACCTATTGTGTAAACCACAATCTACTGGAATCTTCTTATACTTACTAAGCAAGACTGAATAGCCACAAGGTCATTCAGACTAGTTTTTGGCTTCTTTGTGAAGACAGTCCCAAGCTATTTAAGGAATATCTGGCTGCTGGAGAGCTTGGAGCCAAATTTGCAGCTCATCACTAGCAAGTGTGTGTTTTACAGATGCCTACTTCAATCCTGGCTCCTTCGAACTCTTCTATTCTTAATTTTTCCTTTATTTCTTTTACATGTGCTTATCAACATAAAAATTTTTATCTTTATGTATTCAAAAAACCCTAAATAATCTGTCATACATTACTTTTGGTACAACTGAATAAATAATAAATAAATAAATAGGGACTAAATAATTTGTGTAGGTATTAGGAAGCCCAAAAGAATAAGAGTATGAAGTATATATAGTCTTAATTATTTTTTGTTAGACAAAATACTGAATAGCCATCTTAACGGCCAATAAATTCATGCATTGATAAACATAAAGAGATAAAATGGGAAAGTGATTTGGTTCAAATAGATAGATGGTTTTATTTGAAGTAATCCCAAAGGTACTTATTTATAAATTGAATTCCAAACAGTGCATTAATTCACATAAATAGATATGAATTCTGAAAACTCTATTTTGTTCTTTAGAGTAGTCCCTTGAAGTTAATTTACAATTTGATTCATATGAAAATACCTATAACATCTACATTAATACACAGTGAAAGGGCAGTAATCATAGAAACTTTTTGTGATTTCCATAAGAGCAGCAGAGGTGCATTGCTTAGTGTAATATTCAATTATACCCTGTTCAATCTATGCAGAAATGTTTAAATATGCTTAAAATGTTTGTGGTTAATCATTTTGGGGTCTTAATTGAACATTTTCTGTAACAAATTATAAACACTGAAATAATATTTTTACATAACTACCAATTTATTTTGAAGACTTCAACCACAAATCATTTTATTATTTTCTTTGTGTGATTCAAAGCTTTTATCTCTCAAGAGTTTTTTGTTCTATTGCAAATAACTCTAAAGTTTATAAAATGCTTAATTCCACCCGATAGCTATTTGTCATTTTTTGCAACTCAAAATATTTGTATGTTAATACAGTAACACCATAGTGAGGTATAGACTCTTCAATAATGATATATGCTTAAACTTTGACACCTGTTTCCCCAATGATATGCTACTTAGTGCAATGTACTGAAGTAGTAATGCTCAGTGCCAGACTCAATTACTTTATTATGAAGAATACTTAAGAAAAGAGCTCACTTGCATGGTAGAAACAAGTTGAAATGCCATTCTTATGGTTGGCACAGAAAAGATTTTATGTAAAACTGAAAAATATTTTTAATAAAAAAATCATCTAAAAAACCCTATAACTTTCCAGGTACAGTTTCTATGATCATAAGAGCCAAGAAATGGGCATCTTTCCATGGCTTAAATCACTACTTGATTAAATGTTTCAATCAAATAAACTGTTTTGAAATTTTTTATTTGCCCACTTACTTGAAGTATATCTCTAAGAACTAGGATTGCTTGAAGTAATATAACATAGTTAAAAATAGATGTAAATTTGTATTTTTTCAATAATATATAAACTTAAAATATGACTTTTGTTTTGTTATCATTTTCCAGAAAAATATGAGTCTACAACCACTTAAGAAGCTGCACTAGTCAATCCTTGGCTGCAAAATGACAAAAATAAAAATAAAATAAAACAGCAACAAAATATAGCCAAGGTATCTGGTATTACTGGACTTGTTTTCCAGCTGAGGTCTAATGGAATTTTTAACTCCCTTCCTCTACTACACTTTCCTTTGCCTTAAGCTTGAATCCCTGAGGGTCAGAGTTCTTTATCCAGCAGAATGAGGGATCTGAGTCCCAGTGGCCTTACCTGAATCAGGTGGTTGTAGAATCTCACTGACATTTTCTTCCTATCCTGTAGCAATAACTCTACTTTCCTTTAAGGAGAATGAGCCAACACAGTAACAAATTAACAATAGTAGCAATCTTCCCCCCCCCCCCCCACCTGCTTACAAAGAGCAGGAAGCACTTAAAATTCATCAAGTACATGTTTAGCTTCCCACTTAAAGAAATATTTTGTGTCTCCTGGTCAGAAAATTCCTCCTCTTTTGGTGCTATTCTATAAGGGTTTCAAATCAAAAGGACAGAAAGCAAATAATTGGGAAGTGAGTCAGTAATTGTAATATGAAGACCCTCCTTCCCAGTCTCCAACCCTGGCATTCCAGACTTGTATGTTCTAGCTGAAGGGGAAGAGAACTCCATGCAGTTCAGAACATTAATGATATTTTGCAGGTCAGCACCTCTGACACCCAAGTTGTTGATCTTTGAGTGCAATTCATTGAAGTCTTTATTAACTAATTCCTTCTGAGTCATGCAGTATATGATAATACCAGTGAAAACCTTAACAATTAGCCTGTTACTTTGCTTGTTTCTCTAGCAAATGAGAAACAAAAACTTGTTTCCTTTAAACTGAGGGAATTTTCCATGAGATATCATGGCCTTGCAACAGATGGTGTAATGACAGAAAGAAAAAAAAAATCAGGGAAAGCTAAGGCAAATAAAAATAAATAAAGCAACCCCCCAATCAAAACCCACAAACAAAAATACAAAACTAACAGCAATATCTATTGAAATAAGGAAAAAATGCTGCTCCCTCTACTGATACTGCAAAAGATGGTAGTTACAGTAGACAACCTGGTACCAAATATTTCTCTGGTCCCTCTAGTATAATGCCAATTAAGAGCTCATGGATGGTTATTGCTACTAGAAAGTGGACCATTTGTTAAGGTTGTGGAAACCATGAATATTCTTTATTCTTTCCAGAAGCCTCTTTGGTTCATGAGGCTACTGATATTTCTGAGAAAGGTGACTTCTAGCTACAGAATGCGTCCCCTTATCCACACTAGTTTTTTATATTATTATTTTTATTGGTTAAATATGATTTGTCCCTTTTTTTATTCTCTTCATTTTTTTGTAATAGGAATTAAACCCAAGGCCTCATGCATGCTAGGCAAGTGCTGTACCACTGTGCTTCATCCCTAGTCTACACTATAGGTCTTGTAGTGAACATAATTTTCCAAGAAATATACAGTCATCTCTTGGCATCCTTGGGAGATTTGTTAGAGGATTCCCCATAACCCCACAAATACCAAATCCATAGATGCTCAAATCTTTTGTATAAAATGGTATAGTACTGGAATATAACCTATGTAATCTCTGGATTACTTATAATATCCAGTACAATGTAAATGCTGTATAAATAATCTTTTTTTTTTTTTTTTGGTTTAGGGAATAATGACAAGGAAAAGAGTCTGCACATTTTCAGTACATATGCAACTTCTTTTTTCCAATATTCTCAATCTGTGATTGCTTGAATTTGAGGATACAGAATCAGCTGAGATTGAAGGCCAACCGTATTCACCTTCTGGACTCATTATTAGCTGTTATACCCCTTCTTAATACTCTTTTTCCAAACATCCTCCATAATCCTCCAATCCTGTTCTTTACAAGTACCTGGGACTCCAACCAACCCATTATCCACTAAATTGGTATAGATTCTAGCTCTGATAATCATTGTTGCATAAAAAATTAACTCATAGTGATGTTATAATCATGAACTCTGTAGGTCAAGAATTCAAGTGGAACACAGTGTGGAAGGATTATTTCTGCTCTATGAAGTCTGCAGCCTCAGCTAAGAAGTCTCAATGCCTAGGGATGACTCTGATTGTGGGCTGGAATTGCATGTGGGCTGGAATTGTGGGCCTGTCACTGCATGTCCAGTACCTAGACTGGGATGATTCAAAGACTAAGACCTATGTTGCCTCCCTTGGTAACTACACACCATGACAGCCAGACGGTAGTAGGATTTCGTGCCAGGTGACCACAGGATATAATTAGCTCCTTTACTTTTGTATGTTAGGATCAGGTAGATCTATATTTCATCCCTAAAATGATGAGGAATTGAAATTATTTTAGTCTCAATAAGGTCAGACAAAAACCCTGGATTCTTGCAGTTTCTCTGAGGCTATATTTTGCAACTTATTTGTGCTAATATTTTCAGTGTAAATCAAAGTGTTGATTTAAAGAAAATCAGACTTTTGTCCTACTAACCAGAAAAGGATGCCATTGAAGGACTATAGGTTGGTCCAGAGAGTATAGAGGAGAACTAAAGAACCAAGCTCAGGAATTGGACTGAATGAGAAACTAGGAAACAGAAAATGTATCTAAGTTCACATCTCAGAAATAGCCTGATAAGACATTGCCACTAGCAGTAACACCTCTGGATTCTCATGGCTGCTATTGCCATCATGAACACCTACTACTTCTGTGTGCTACTCGCCTTACTGGCTCTGCTGCCTTCAGAACAAGCCCAAATTGCTCACGATTCTATCACTTACTATGGATCCAACATTCCTACTCAGAGCATGCTGTCATCAATCCTAAGTGATATGTCTGCATCTTATCTCGAGGGATGAGAGGAGGGGATAAGTAGTCTTCCCAGTTCTCTAGAGGGAAGTGGAGACTTCCCTCACCACATTTATTCAACAGAATTCCTCCCAAATATAAAATAGCTTAGATTGTGCACACACAAAAGTAAATGCCTATTGAACATGCTCATTCTTATTATTTAACAATGAAAATTATTGAATAGGTGAAATACAGTAAGATTTAGTTCAAACAGCTGTTTTAATAAAAAGAGTCCCAAAGTTCTAGCCCTTGTGCATATAACTTTGGGTAAATCGTATAACTTCTCTAGTCCTCCTTTTATTTATGAAATGAGAGTAGGACCGCTGATCTCTAATCTTCATAATAACTTCAACCTTCTCCTCCTTCTTTAAAAAAAAAATTGTAAGTGTTATTTGCAGAGGTTCATCCACATGGTGGAGTCATATGCCTAGGACTTGGCAGTACCCACTACACTGGTTAAAGAACTCTTTATGAACTAAGTTGGCTAGCTTTTCTGAAGTTCCAATGGATTGTTTCATGTGAGTGTACAAGCAGGCATAATTACAAATTAGTAAAGCAGTTAAATTTCATTGTTTTGCATCTAATTTTCCAGTGTGGGAGCAGAAATCTGAAAAATGTTTTTCTTAGTCTTATTTTACCTTCTGAACTCTAACAGCCTGACTAGCTTGAGGTAGTTCAGAGACGAGAATAACAAACTCAGGAATTATCAACTTCCCAAGATAGTGTGCATCTTTGGTACAGAAAGCCACTCATGAGAGACTTAGTTTCAAGCTTCTCAATGAGGAAATCTGGGGACTTTCCACTTAATTCACCTCATCTGAGTCATTGCTTCAGTGGCCTGGATATTACCTCTGAGGATGATCCAAATGTTTCCAGCCCAAACAGGATCTTTCCTTTCTCCTTTGGGAAAGACCACAAATATTCTTAGAGGAAAAGGTGATGTCATTCCAGAGTTGGCTGGCTTTTCCTTTCACAGTGTATCTGTCATGGAGATTCTCAAGAGAAATGTTTACAGGGAATCCCCTGGATCCATCTTTTGGCCACCAATAATGAACCAAGAGCAAATCTTCAAAGATTTCATGCACAGTAGCTCCCATCTATGTGAATGACACAGAACTTTCAAAACAAAATAATGTCTTGTGAATTCAGAGAAGCAGGTTTGCCTTTTGGACAAAGATATTTTGCCAAAACTTGCAAATTTTGCTATGCAGCTGACTGTACAATAGATCCAAATTTCTAAATAATATTATAATGGAGAAATAATAGATTTGAACTAGGTGCTCAGAAATGGCTGTTCATACAGCAACATGATGTTCAGGGACTTTTGGTTTTTACTTACCCTGCCTGAGTCATGTCTGTGCTAAAGGGAAATTTCCAGTGAAAGTACTGGGTGTGACCATGGATGTGCTCCAATCTCCTCAAACTAATATCAGATCCAAACAGGATTTTATTCAGTGAAGCGTATAGGCAGACTGGAAACCACTATCTTGCTGAGGGACTGGCTCCATGGTTACAGAGAAGTTCACACAGCAGGAATATGCATTCAGAAGTTCCTTTTAATCAACTGCACTAACCCCCAAATTATGGCAGCCAATAGTGGTTGTATTTTTCACACAAACACAACTGGAGATTACTGGATAATTGACAATTTACTATAGATCGATGATTGGTGAATTTCATAAGTAAGAGTTATCTGAAAAATTTTAGTTTTTTTCATAACACACCAAGTTCTTCTTTAACTTAAATAAAATATTAATGTAGATAAGTCTCACTTTTTGCATTAACTTTTCATACATAAGGTGGTGTTTACCTATGATATATATGTTGTTCATTGCCTGAATACCAACGTTTTATGAATATATAGACAAATCAAAAGCTCCTGTATTTTGGGTATTTTTATAAGGTTAAACAGAATTATAGATTGTATTGACTTATGTGAACATAATAGATTTTCTGAAAGAACTATTTCAGTGGCCTTTATTTGGCAACCTCAAGATCAATTTAACATAATAAACTTGGAGGAAAAATACATGTCATTTTGGAGGGTTCCATTGTGTCAACCTTCATGGGACATTTTATCAGCTCTAACAATAACAGTCATTTTATGTATACCATTAAAATCATTTGTTACTGCAGGAGCCCTGTTTGGGGAGATAGCTAAGATTGCGGTTGACTATGGGCCATAGACATTTTTGGGCATTGTCGCCTTCCGTAGTCTCACGGGACTTGGCCCATGATCTCGAGAGATTTGAGGAGTGACTCAGCAGATCGAGCAAGCACCATTCCTGCTCGGGCGCATGGGATGAGACCAGAGAGAGACAGGACAGGGTTATCGCTATTGTATAGATACATTGTAGTTTCTTGTAAGAGTAGGTGCCTTGGTTTTTTTGTGAGAGTGTGTATGTAGTGTTAGAAATTACAAGAGACAGAGACAGAAAGATTAAAGAATTTTTTCGTCTCCATCCTGTCTCCGGACTCCTTCCCGCGGCGCTGCCGTTCCAGGCTGCAATCCCTTTCCGGCGGCTAACAGTACAGTTGGTGGCCCGTAATCAACCGCAATCTTAGCTATCTCCCCAAACAGGGCTCCTGCATTAAAGTTGGTGCTGATAACGCCAAGGTCGCGGGTTCGTTCCCCGTACGGGCCACCAACTGTTAGCCGCCGGAAAGGGATTGCAGCCTGGAACGGCAGCGCCGCGGGAAGGAGTCCGGAGACAGGATGGAGACGAAAAAATTCTTTAATCTTTCTGTCTCTGTCTCTTGTAATTTCTAACACTACATACACACTCTCACAAGAAACCAAGGCACCTACTCTTACAAGAAACTACAATGTATCTATACAATAGCGATAACCCTGTCCTGTCTCTCTCTGGTCTCATCCCATGCGCCCGAGCAGGAATGGTGCTTGCTCGATCTGCTGAGTCACTCCTCAAATCTCTCGAGATCGTGGGCCAAGTCCCGTGAGACTACGGAAGGCGACAATGCCCAAAAATGTCGATCTGCTGAGTCACTGCTCAAATCTCTCGAGATCCTGGGCCAAGTCCCGTGAGACTACGGAAGGCGACAATGCCCAAAAATGTCTATGGCCCATAGTCAACCGCAATCTTAGCTATCTCCCCAAACAGGGCTCCTGCATGTTACTCTATGTTCCTTTCTATGATCTCTGAGGATTATATTTCACATTATGTATTCAAACCAACCTTGTTGTATCCCTTAAAAAGACCATTTTAGAGAAGCATACATATTTGATTACATATGTCCTAAAACATGGGATCCAGGCTCTGTTTTGAGAAGCCCATTTGGTCTTCAAACTTTTCAACCAATCACTGAATTGTTTGCTAGCCCCTTAAAATTTGTCTACTCATCAGATTGCTTCAACTTAGTTCAGGCCTTCAGCCTGTCTCACTTGGGTTACTAAAATGTCTTTCCAAATTCTTCCTTCACATCTGAGCCATTCTGATCTTCACAAAATAAACATTACATCATTGCCTTCCAGAGCCCAGCTCTATTACTTCCCAGCTGTGCAACTTTGGCAAAGTGTTTTATTCTCCATGCCTTGGTTTTACTATCTAATATTGGAAGTAGTAGCTGTACTTGGAGCATTTGGCTGTTGTGAAACACAGATAAGTTTAGAACAGTGCAGAGCCCTTAGTAAGTGCTAGAAATGTGTCACATAGTTACTCTTTTAGAAGGATGTCCACATTCCTTTGCTTAGCACTCAGCACAGCCCCTAGTCTTGGTTTAAACCCTCATCATTCTCCATACCATTCCCTTCCCAGTACCTGCTAAGCTCTGCTTTACCCTTACTGAACTACTTGTAGTTATATTGAACCTTGCATTCTTTCTCTTAAGTCTTTGTATGTGAATCTCTATTCTGTCTGGAGTATCCTATCCTACATAGTTTGCCTGATTAAATTCTATACATTCTTTGGAACTTAGCTTCATTGTCATCTTCTCTGCAAAGACTTTCCAGGTCTCCAAACCTGGGCCAGGATCTTTTTCTTACTAGATGTCCTTTAGCACTGTTTTAGTTCATTCAGGCTGCCACCCCCAGACATCCCCTCCACCAAAAAAAAAAAAAAAAAAAAAAAAACCACCATAAACTCCATAAACTGGTCAGCTTACAAGCAAAAGAAATTTATTTCTCACTGTTCTGGAAGCTGGGACACCTCAGATCAAGTCACCAGAAGATTCAGTGTCTAGTAAGTATATTCTTTCTGATTCATAGACAATGCCTCATTGCTAGGGGTGAGGGCCTCTCTGAGGTCTCTTGAACAAGGGTACCAATCCCATTCATGGGGGTCCTATTCATGGGGGTCCCATTGTTGTGACTTATTCATTTCCCAAAGGCCCCACTGCCTACTACCATAACCTTGGGGGTGAGAATTTTAACATGAGTTTTGTTGGGAACGTAAACATTCAGATCCTAGCAAGTTTGCTGCATTCCTTCCTTCCTTCCTGAAAGCCCATCATAGCTGCTTGCTTCTTTGGCTGTCCCCCAATCATCTGTATGATTCTTGGAGATAGAATTTCCTGATAGCAGTGCTTGACACATGGTGAAAATATAATAAATAAACCAATAAGAAATAACTAAGTCACTTATGGCATGGTAAAGTTGTTATTTCAAAACTGAAACAAAGCAAAGCAAAATATATTGGTGGCAATTATACAAACATACGCTTTCTACTCAAAATATTCAACCATGTTTTGAATAAATAAGCAAATAAGGAATTATCTATACATATACATTTATATAAATAGAAATCTGTAACCATTATATATCATGTATTTAAATAAACATAGTAAAAATACATTTAATTCTACCAGCAAAATTTTACACTAGATAAGAAATATCAAATTGGTAAATTGACCATATTTGTAGTAATTTTGTACTTCTTTGCTTTTGTTTTTTAGTTAATTTCTCTGCCTTTACTTTGAATAAACATGTACATTGAACTTGGCTTATAGGACTATAATCAGGAACTACTAAATTGAAGCACACTGTGAAATACAAATACATTTTCTTCTAGCATGGCAGATGCTCTTTAAAATTTGAACTGTGAGAACAGAAGTTCAATTAATGTGTTTTCCATTTGTTCTCTTGACAGATAGAGGCCAAATGACACAATGGAAAGATATTCAACGAAGTGTCAAGTGAAACTCATGTTCTAGAGTCCTTTTTGCCACTTAAAATAGCCTTATTGTAAGTGTATTATTCTGTATTTCTGAGGTTTAGAAATGGAAAAGACACTTTGTATGTGGCATAACATGGTGGTAGAAAAATCTCTGAACACAGAGCCATCCACAGGGTTCTGGCTTTGTCATTCCTACTTAAGTGACCACTGAACCATTTGTTCGCATTTTGTCTCTTTCACTTATTGAACATATGTGGGGAAGTCTCCACTGAGGAAGTGGAATGAGGGATTTAAAGGATGAGTAATAGAAGATGAAAAGGAAGGTACTGAAATGCATTTGAATAGAGAGAATATTTTATTTAGGACACAGAATTGTGAATGAACATAGTATAGAGGATTCGTGTTGCAAAGAGACCAATCTAGGAAGAGCAATAATCCACACGGCAGATCCTGAAGGCCTAAATTACTTTAATGTAATAAGCTTATTATTTGAAGTGGAACTTTATAAAAGGTGTGTGTGGAAAGGGCCTCATGAGGACAGGGACACTAAAAATAAATGAAAGGAAATACATTTGTCCCAATTTATTTATTTATTTATTTAGATTCTGGAGATTGAACTCAGGGGCACTTTACACTCAGCCATATCCCCACTACTTTTTAGTTTTTTTTTTGGGGGGGGGCAGGGTTTTGCTAAGTTGCTTATGGCATCACTAGGTTGCTGAGGCTGGCTTTGAACTTATGATTCTCATGCCTTGGCCTCCCAAGTTGCTGGGATTATAAGCATGCACCACATCGCCCAGCTCCCAACACATTTCTGAGGTTATACATATATGTGACAAGAATAGCTCACTGATTGCATGTGATTGAGAGTAAGATATATGCAGGATGCTTGAAGCTCAGCTGAGTGAAAAACAGTGTTGTTTTTATTCGAGACAGAGGATGGAACAGGAAAAAAATGATAGGATTTTATGGGAGAGGTAAAAGTAAAGATCAAGCAATTGTGAACATGTAAAATGTAATGACTGGAGAAAAAATATTCATGGCCACTTTAGATTTATTATAGTTTAAATGTTGAATGTTCCCCCAAAGGCCCATGTGTTAAAAAGCCTTGGTCCCTAGGGTGGTGATATTGGGAAGTGGTGGAAACTTTAAGAGGTGAAGCCCAGTGGGAGGTCATTGTAGGCATCCTTGAAGGGGATTGTGGTACCCTTCCTCTTTCTCCTTTGCTTCCTAGCCATAAGGTGAGTGGTTTTGCTGGCATGCACTCCTGCTGTTATGTGCTGCCTTGTAGTAGGTCCAAAGCCACAGGGCCAATCAATCATGAACTTGAACCTCTAAAGTTGAGCCAAAACAAGCCTTTTGACCTTATGTGTTAATTATCTTAAAAATCCATTGCTGCTCCCTTATTATTCCATTATCATCGAATGCTATACAAAGTGTCAAAAAATAAAAGAGAGCAGGGGCAGGGATAAAGAGAATCTTGAGATCAACAAGAAAGCAAAACAAAACACCCTTATTATATTCAAGGAAGATCCCATAAAATTATAAATGGATTTAGCAAGAAATACGCCAGACCAGTAGAGAGTGGACTCCCTCAAAGTGCTTAAAGAAAAAAATTTGACAACCAAGAACACCATACCCAACAAAACTCTTCTTAAAAATGAATGAGATGTAACTACCTTCTTAAATAGACAAAAGTTGATGGAGTTCATTGTCCCTAGAACTGCTTTACAAGAACTGCTAAAGACATCTTCCCTGTTGAAATGAAAGGATGCTAGACAGGAAAATAAAAGCATATGAAAATCTAAAACTCTCTGCTAAGGTAAATATAGGCAAATATAGAACATTGTAATGCTGTAATGGTGGTGCATGTGTCACTTTTAATCCAGGTATAGAATATAAAGAATAAAAGCATTAAATTATAACTATAAAGTTGTATTGATACTATCAAATATAAAAATATATAATCTGTGACATTTACAAAGTAAAATGGGGAGGGAAATGTGAAGGAGTAAATTTTGGTGGAGGGCTACCAGGGATTGAACTCAGGGGCACTCAACCACTGAGCCACATCTCCAGCCCTATTTTTGTATTTTATTTAGAGATAGGGTCTCACTGAGTCGCTTAGTGCCTTGCTTTTGCTGAGGCTGGCTTTGAACTGGAGATCCTCCTGTCTCAGCCTCCCAAGCCACTGGGATTACAGACTTGTGCCAGACTAGGAATAAATTTTATACACAATTGAAGTTAAATTGTTGTCAGCATATAAGAGATTATTATTATATTTTACATAATTCCAATAGTAATATCAAATAAAATACCTCTAGAAGATGCATAAAGGGAAATAAAAAAGAAGCATCAAAACATGTTGTTGCAAAAAAGAAAAAAAAAATCTAAATCTAAAGGAAGGGAGCAAAAGAGAAAACAAGAGGCAAAATACCTACATGATAAAAGGAAAACAACAAATGGCAGTAGTAAAATTTCCCTATCATTATTTATTTTTAACTAATTTGCTTATCTTAATTTCTATAAACATTGTATGTATTATCATGTACAATATGACATATTGAAGAATATATACATTGTGGCATTATTAAATCTAGCTAATTAGCAAGTGCATTATTTCACTAAGTTATCATCTTTGTGGTGACAGCATATAATATCCACTCTCTTTACATTTTCCAAGAATATATTATCATTAACCATAGCAGACTCAAACAAAAGAAGTCTCTTGAAATTTATTCCTCCTATGTAACTGTATTGTTTCCTTTGACTAACTTCTCCTTATTTTCTTCTAAATATCCCAACTTTTTTGATGTTATCCCATAAATCTCACAAGCTTTCTTTAATCATTTGCATTCTTTCTTGCTTCTTTCTCCTTTAACTTTATATTTTCAATTAACCTGTTTTTAGTTCATAGATTGTTTATTCTTCTTGATCAATTCTGCTGTTGTGTCCCTTTATGGCATTTTTCATTTCCTTCATTGTATTTTTCAAGTTCAGAATTTTTTTTTCCCCCTCCACTAACTTTTCTGTTAAAAATTTCTAATAAACGTCTTAATTGTTCATCTACATTTTATTGAAGTTTTCTGAGCTCCCTTGAAACCACTAATTTGAATTCTTTGTCATGAAATCTTCCATTTCCATTTTGTTAGTACTATTTTGTCCATTTGGTGATGTCACTTTTTCTTGATTAGTCTTGATTCTTGAGGCCATACACTGATATCTGAACATTGGTAAATATATTTAATAGAGTCTTCATAGACTGGCTTTGTTTGGGAGTTTCCTTCATTCTGTCCAGAGATTCAGGTCAGGTTTACTGGTGAGGTCCTCTTTATGTCCTTGACCCTTTCAGCAGTTGCAATTTGAGGAGATGCCCTAAGTCTAGGACTGCCAAGGCCAGAATCCTTGGACACTGAGCCTGATGCAGCACTGGGCTGCATCTGAAACCTATAGCCACCAAGACCATTGTGGCACTGGGATGTGCCTAAGGTCTGAATGACCTGGCTGTCCCTGAGGCATATGCAGGGACCAAAGCTGATGTAGCCAGTTGGCAGTGAAAGAGACTAGGACTCAAGTTAGATTTTTACCAGCAGTTGTACAGGGATTACATTGTGTTTCTTGGCTCTTATTCTTATAGGAGAGAATTTTAGGCAAGACACAAAATGTAGTAAAAGTATAGCAAAGTTTATTAGGAAAGAAAGCACTCTCAATAGGGAGTAAGAGAGTGTGTTGTCTCTAAGAGGAGAGAATGACATAGTGGCCATATGTTCCCTGGTTTTATTGGGGATTTTAGGGAGTTACTAGATAGTCCTGCCCATGTACCACCTCTCAACTTTTGACTGACAATAGATTGCATCAGACCATCTGCACATGGTGTTATGCACAGGTACTTAAGTGAAACCCATAGAGGAAGGGAGAATTTTACTACTAAATGATATTCTAAAGATCTAAAAGCAACTTTCAGTCACTTTGGTCCATGCTGACCAGTTTGAATGGGAACTTGTTTTTACAGATTTATGGTCAGTGGGCTTTGATAAGGACCATAAAATTACAACCTTCAAGGTAACTTGTGTTCTTATTGGTAGGGAGGCATCTTGAGAGAATAACTACACAGATAACTAACTGGTTGTTTGCCAAGGAACATAACATATCCTGTTGACTTAGGCCAGAGAAGGGCCAGAATGGTCTTCGTTAAATTCCTTTTTAAAAAGAGAAAACATATGGCAAGGCAAGCCAGACATTCTTAACTTCATGTCCCTATCACTCATGTCTGTCGGTTACTTATCACATATCATGAGGTCCCTGGGTTCCTGCTTGCACCAGGGCAGGTCTAAAGGCACTGTCTGCATGTACCGTCCTGGAATCAGGAACCAAGGGTTTCTGTCTGGTGCTTGTAGGGGCAGAGCCAAAAATGGCTGATGGCTGTAGTTAGGCTCCCTCTCCAAGACTTCCAGCAGGCTATGTTATGTTTTTAGTGTGTAGCCAGAGCTGGTGGTATACTCAGTCAAAATCAGAAACACTGTGATTCAGTGTATATACTCAAGTTCATAAACATTAACTTGTGAGCATGCACCCTCCCTTATGTAACTTGTTTGCAGTGTGCCTTCTTTATTTGGCCTGCATATAAAAAGGGACTATGGAAATGGGCATGAGAGGTGTTAAAATGGAACTGGCTAGGGGATGAGACTGAAGCTGGGGGCTGGCTAATGGCCATGGCCACCACTGAATAAAACATGTCTTTTATCCTAACTGTGTCTTGCATCTTCTTTCACCTGTGGAACCCCGAATCTGTTTCCTGGGTCAGAGCCCCTGCATGACAGTGCTGCATTTTCCTGTAGCAGGCTCGACCCTTTCCAAGGCAAAGGCCTATATTTATATCCTTTTATTCCCACAAGCAGATAGTGTCTCCTCCCTGCCATGTTACCTGGGATTAAAGAAATGATGTTGTGGGTCCTTCTTCCCTGTCCCATTTCAATGCATTTTCGTTGTTGTTGTTGTTCTTATGCTAAAACTAAGTGCTATGATTTCTCTCCTGGTTTCCTTAAATCTTATGAAAAAAATGTTTTTCATGTGTAAATAGTTGTCCAAATTGATGTTTTTGTTGGGGGGTGGTGATAACTGGATAGTTTTACTCTGCTATCTTACTCCATCTCAGTAATTACTCTGAAAGTAAATGGATTAAACTCCCCAGTCAAAAGACACAGCATAGCTTAATGAAAAAAAAAAAAAAAAAAAGATCCAATGATATACTATCTTTAAGAGTCTGACTTTACATATAAGAGCATACACAGGATGAAAGTGAATGAATGGAAAAAGTTATTTTATGCAAACTATAACCAAACGACAGCAAGGGTGGCCATTATTTTATCAAAGAAAATAAACTTAAGTCAGAAATTATCGCAAGAAAAGCCGGGCGCGGTGGCGCACGCCTGTAATCCCAGCACTTTGGGAGGCTGAGGCAGGAGGATCGCGAGTTCAAAGCCAGCCTCAGCAATGGCGAGGCACTTAGCAACTTAGTGAGACCCTGTCTCTAATTAAAAAACACACAAAAAAGGGCTGGGGATGTGGCCCAGTGGTTGAGTGCCCCTGAGTTCAATCCCCGGTACCACAAAAAAAAAAAAAAAAAAAAAAAAAAATTATTGCAAGAGAAAAAGGACATTATATAATAATAAAAAGTATCAATTCATTAGTAAGAACTAATAATTATATATACACATACACATGTGTATGTGTATATATATATATATATATACACACATATATATGTATGTATATACACCTAAACAGAAGAACATCCAAATATATGAATCCAACATTAATAAAATTCAGTGGAGAAGTAGACAGTAACACAAAGAACAGTTGGAGATATCAATAATTCAATAAGAAATAGCTCAAACAGAAAGATCAATAATGAATTGAAGGAATTGAACAACACTATAGACTAATCAGACCTATCAGATATATAAAGGACATTTATCCAATAACAGCAGAATTCACATTATTTTCAATTACAAATGGTCTGTTTTCCAGGATAGATCACATGTTCAACCACAAAACTAGTCTTAACATTTTTAAGTAGGTGGAAATCATACAAAGCATTTATTCTGACAAAACAATGAAACTAGAAATCAATAGCAAAAGGAAAACTTGAAAATTCACAAATATCTTGAAATTGAGAAGAAATCATAAAAGAAATTAGAAAATATCTTCAGACAAGGAAAAGCCCAAGACCAGATGGCTTCACTGGAGAATTTCACTGAACAGTTAAAGAATTAACACTAATCCTTCTCAATTTTTTAAAATTAATGTTTACATGGAATCTCAAAGGACAATAATCAGATGATCTTCCACAAAATTCAGCTACACGAGGAGAAATACATAGTATCTTCAACAAGTAGTTTTAGTGAAAACTGGAAAAACCCAGGCAAAAGAATGCAGTTATTCTTACCTTAAAACACATACAAAAATTAACTCAAAATAGACAAAAGATCTATATGCAACATCTGAAACTATAAAACTTCTAGAAGAAAATGTAGCGGGAAATCTTAATGACATTAAATCTGTCAATGATTTCTTGGATATGATACTAAAAGCACAAACAACAAGAGCAAAAATGTACAAAAAGGACTGCACAAACTTACTAACTTCTTTACAGCAAAGGAAACATCAAAGAAACTGAAAAGGCAACCTAAGGAATGGGAGAAAATATTTGAAAACCATATATCTGATAAAGCTTTAATGTCTAAATTCATAAAGAACACCTCTGTCTTAACAACGAAATCAAACAACCCAAATTAAAAATGATCAAAGGACTTCAATATAAATTTTTCCAAAGAAGATAAACAAATGGCCAACAAGCATATGAAAAGATGCTTAACTCATTAATCATTAGAGAAAAGCAAATCAAAGTCACAATCAAATACTACCTCATACCATTAGGATGTCCTCTGTCAAACAAAACATACAAACAAACAGACAAACAATAATAGGGATTTGCAAGACTGAGGAGAATTTGAAACCCTTGTAAACTGTTGGCGGAAATGCAAAATAGTACAGTTACTATGGAAATGTATAGAAAGTTCTCAAAAAATTAAAAATATAATTACTATATTATATAGCAATTCCAATTCTGACTATAAACACAAAAGTATTGGAAACAGAATCTTGAAGACATTTTTTCCCATTCATATACTTTGCCACATTAATCACACTAAGCAAGAAGTGGAAGCACCCTGAATGTCCATCAGAAGATGAATGCATAAAGAAAATGTGGTATATACATGCCACGGAAATATTATTCAGCCTTAAGAAATAAATAAATCCTAGCTAGGCATCGTAGCACACACCTGTAATCCCAGTGAATTGGAGGCTGAGGCAGAAGGATCTCAAGTTGAAAGCCAGCCTTAGCAACTTCCAAGACCTTAAGCAACTTGGCGAGACCCTGTCTCTAAATAAAATATAAAAAAGTGTTGGGGACCTGGCTCAGTGGTTAAGCACCCCTGGGTTCAATCCCTGGTACCAAATAAATAAATAAATAATAAATCCTGTTATATTCTAAACATGAAGAACATCATTATGTTAAGTAAAACAAGCTTGTCATAAAAAGACAAACGCTGCATGATCCCACTTACATAAGGTATCTAAAATGGCCAAACTTTTAGAAATGTAGAATAGTGGTTGCCAGAGGCTGGGAAGAGAGAAGAATTGGAAGTTATTGTTTAATGGGTTTATTTTTAGTTTTGCAAGATGAAAAAGTTTTGGAGATGGATGATTATGATAGTTGTACAAGTTTATGAATGTTCTTAATATTTCTGAACTCTCCACTTAGAAATAGTTATAAATGAGAAATTTTTTGAGCTTTGACCACAATTAAAATTTTAACACAGTATCTTTTAATCTTGCCCATGGGTGGATCATCTAATTTATTTCTTATGTCTCTTCTTAATTATTGCCAACATCATTTCAGCTGCTTTTGTTGAAAAGTAACTATTAACTTTGGCTTGTCATGAATAAATTCTTTTTGATAATAGATAATGTTGCAAGTCTTAAAAAATAGTAAGATGACTTTAGTAAACTTCTATTTGCAGAGCTAAATTTTTACATTAGGTATTAAAAAATCATAAACTGTCATGGCCAGAGAGCTAATGTAATGAGTAAAGTGGGCTAGGTGTAAGACTTTTGTAATTTTGATACTGTCCTAATAAGCACCTTATACAGAGTTTGAAACTTGGCACTGGTGCCAGGAGATATAGTAACCAGTGGGTAGTATAATAAACTGAAAGGCACAGATCTCCAGTGAAGGGGCAGTTTTCCTTAGTTTCAGATCATCACTGCTATGTGGGAATGAATGCCCATTCTCTCTTTTAAAATCTCCCGATTTTTAAACATACATGGAAATGTGGATGTTCACTTGAAATCTACTGATCATATATATGTTAATTTAAATATTTTAACAATACTATTATTAATTGTTAGAAGCTGAATTGTTGAAGACCTAATCCCCAATATCTGCAAATATGACCTTATTATGAAACATCTTTCAGATATCATCAAGTTAAAATGGAGTCATTAGTGTGGGCCCTAATACAGTTTGACCAATACCATTATAAGAAGAGATGAGAGAAACACAGGAAGAAGGTCCTGTGAAGACTGAGGCAGAGACTGTAGTGATGTATCTGTAAGTCAAGAATACCAAGGGTTGTTGGCACCATTAGAAGCAAGGGGAGAGGCACAAAACAGGATCTCCCTTAGTTCCCTCCAAAGAACTAACCTTGCTGACAGCTTGATTTCAGATTTGTAACCCCCAGAGCTCTGGAACAACCTATTTTTTAAGTCTCCAATGTGTGGCACTTTGTTTTGGCAGTCCTGTTGTTGCAGAGTAAGATCTGCTCAGAGCTGAGGCAGCCTTGGCAGTCCTCAGTTGGTTACTGGTTCTCATGATCACAACAGAAAGATTTCAGACATGTTTCTCAGAATAGCAGGCAGAAGGATATTAGATGGAATACAAAAAGACAAAAAGAAAAAGAGCACTCAAGATAGAGTGGGTCCTCTCAGAGAGAAGAGGAACAGCACACCCCTCCTTGCCCTCCAGTTTTCTTGGGTGTCCCAGGGAAATTTCCAGACAATCAAGCCCATGCCCATATCTTGACTTTTGTCTGACAGCAGGACTGTACCAGACTTCTAAGATCCAAGTCAATTTTGAGTCACCTGGGTTACCTGTGCTCATGCTAATTATGTTCTAATTATCATAACTCCCTGAGTTTCGGAATCTGATCTGTGTAAGGATCATAGAAGTCCCTCACCTTCCAGCATAATTTGTGTTCTCCTTATTGGTGGGGAGGAGGCAGGAAGGAGCCTTTCGATCCTTCATTTCTCCTGAAGATAACAAGTTGTTTGCTGAGGAATGTAACATATCCTATTGAATTAAACCAGACAGGGGCTTTCTGAAAGAAAGCATGTGGGGGTTAGCACAGTGGGCCCATTTTATAGAATTATTTCCTTAACTTAATGTTTCCATCACTCATGTCTGTATATTACCTAGCACTATGAAATTAATACCTTAGTAAATATACATACCTATGGACTTTAATATGTAGTTTGTCACCATGTAATGTTCAGTAAATCTATTAGGGATTAAAAAAGCTAAGAATTTAGTAAAGTACACATTTTTGGCTCTATTTTTCTAAAATATGGCAAAGTATTTGGTATCATTAACAACATCACTATCTTCTAAACTCCAAATACAAAAGATGACCAGAAAGTTAAGTCTTCGAATTTATTTTCTCAATGACCATTACTTACTAGGCACCAGTTACTGGGTGAGGCACAAGGAGAAATATTATGACAGCCCTTTTCCTCAAGAAATTTACCATTATAATGAAGTTCTAGCGCAGGGACTGCAAAAATGGGGAGCATGGGTTGATACAGAAAGGCAGGGGAATAGAAATAGGGAAATAAATGTCAGCTGCTGTGTTTCATAACCAGTGGACACTAGAACTTAGATTCAAACCCAGGACCTATGACCCAATCCTCTGTCTATTTTACCATACTGATGTTTTTTTCATTTACAAAATGTGGATAATCTTGCTTCTTAAAGCTTTTATGAAGATTAAATAATATATGAACCACATTCTCTTGGTATCTAATCATGGTAGACCTTACTAGTATCCACTAGAATATAGTCTCTCTCTATCTTGATACATGGATGACCACATTGCCTAGACTCCTGTTAAGTAGAGCTACATGAACAGTTCTTGCCAATGTGTCAAAGCCCATAACAGCCAGTCTATGATTTTCACGCTCTCTTCCCTGATGCAGGGATAAAGTAGATCATGTGTTCTAGATGGTCCAGGAGCAAGTGATATTTCTCTCAGCTGGGATCCCCAAGCAACTATGTGGGACAGGACTTCTACCAACCTATGATGGAAATCAATCTTTCTTTTGTTAGACCACTGATATTTGAGGATAAATTTTGACATTAATTTATTTTTTTCTATCTTAATTAATGTAGTTGTTCATAATGCATCCTTTAAAAATTCTCCTTTCCTTTTACAATAATTTATGTCACAGGAAAATAAAAATAAATTTTAAAAAATTAAAATTTAAGCCATGTATGGCCCAGCTGTATGCAATATTTTCATATTCCAAATCCTGAGACAAACCAAAAACTGCCTTCAATGGTTGAGAAAGTAACTAGGTCCTAAGATGAGCTGACATGAAAATCCATTCATTGTCAGAAAAAAGTCACCCTCTCATTAAAGATCATTTTTCTCATTCCCCCAAACCAAATTATTTAGGTTTAAAAATAGCATAAGGACATTATGAAAAAAAAAATGCTAAAAATCTCGGTTTGAGGTTTCAGCCGCTGTTCTTAACATACCTTCAGAGGGTTTTGACTGTCATTACTACAAATAGAAGAGTTCCAGGAAGGAATTATTCAACCAAAAGTCTTTTATTTCCTCTATAAATTGAGACACAAGGAGAAAGATGAGAGTAAATATAATTTCAGGTTTTCTATTCAAACAAATCCAAATGCTTCTGCCTGTCATTTAATATCTTTTCTAAAATTTTGTTGTTTTGTTTCTTTGGTGCGTTATAATTATATATATATATATATATATATATATTATAGCAGGATTCATTATGCCATATTTGTACTTACACCTAACATAATTTGATCGATCTCATTCCCCAGTACTTCCCCTTTCCCACTCTTGCTCCCTCCCCCAATCTGCTTGCTCTGCTCTACTGATCCCCCTTCTATCGCTATTGTTTTAATTAGTGCATTATAATGTTTGTGTGTGTGTGTGTGTGTGTGTGTGTGTGTGTGTGTATGATTCATTGTGGTATATTCATACATGAACATAGCACAGTTTGGTAGGTTGTCAACTTCTCCCCACCATTGCTATCCAGCACCACCACCAGAGTCATAAAAGCAATGTACATATCTAATCAAGGGCTGGAACCACCAAAATAAGCTTTCATCTTTAAAAGTTGATTATCTCAGGTGTTAGTAATAGTAATAGTGAGATAACTAACACATTCAGGTACAGTATTTGAACACTACACACACACACAAAAATCTCTTGGTCAATGAGTTTGTTGTGCATGTGAAGATTAAAAGTCAATTAAATGTGAGAAAGAGAGTGGAAAATTGAAGTGCTTTTAGGCAGAAGAGCGAGCAACTGAAAAATCAGTCTATGGGGTTACATGGACTTAGAAATCATCTTCCATTTTTTGTTTTTAAAGAGGAGCATTACTAATTAGTGACCATTTAACACAGTAGGCTTATCACAACTGCCTCATAGAGAATTAATGATGCATTGAAGCACATAAAAACTTTTTGAGAGACAGACCCTATGAATGACATTATTCATAATTTAAATATTAAGTATTAAGTATTCTGTGTTATCACTGTACTTTGGGAAAGCAGATACGTGATCGCTGGATGCAATGCATGTATTAAGTCATTTTACCCACATTGTTACCCACGTTTAAGGTATAGCACAAAGAGTTTTAGGTAACAATGGAGTTTCTATTAGTTAATAATATTGTAATACATACTCATGTGAAGTACATTAGTACAGATAAATAAAAATAAGACATTTAGGTAGCTGCCTAGTTGTACAACAACATATTATATCCTGTTAAGATTGTATTTTTCTAATATATCTAATATATATCTAACATAGATTTTATGTTCCTAAAAATGAAAAGTAAAAGGTAATATAGTAAAGTCAGAGCCATGAACTGAGTTGCTTAAGTGGAAGTAGAAGAAAGAGGGAGGTGTGCCATTGAGCTTGATTTATTCATTCAATAAGTCTCACCCATGACCGGTGCAGGTGACAGACAGAATCGGGGTTCCTCTGCATGAAGTGGGCTGGCTGCAGCATAAAAGCTAATAAAGAGGAAATGGTGAAAAAAACCACAGTACACAGGAAGTAATTATTTAAAGTGGGGTTAGAATGGCTCAACAATCTTAGGGATAAAACTTCCAAACTGGAAAGAGAGAGATGGCGCCCACGCTTGCTTTATTTATGTAGGAGAACATCAAAAGCTTTTCATGAAATGTTCTTTGCTAAACAAGGTAGAAGGAGGGTTGTGCAGTTCCCAATGGGTTATGCCCAACTCTGGAGCTACGGGAGCTGTCCCACTATTGCAGCAGGGGCAGAGATCCCATGCCTTGAGCAGTTTGATACACACAGGAAAGCCAGGATCGTTCCCAAGGAAAGACTTAAGTCCCCCATGGCTTGGTACCAAGCAAAGACCCCTCAAGTAGCTTCATGGGTAGCTTCCCACAAATCAGTATTTCTTGAATATCAGGCATGTTCTAGGTACTGAGGAACTACAGGTTAACCAGACTTGGTGTCTGCATGAGGAACACATGTTCCATGTGAGAACAAAGATCATGAACAAATGAATAAATCACCAAGGTGGCTCAGGCAGTGGTAAACACTGTGAAGAACCTAAAACTGGGTATCGTGACATTGCAGCAAGAGAAGAGCTGTTAAGGAAGGGTCTCTGAGGAGGTGACATGTAATGACTCTCAGCTTTACCCTCCTGCGGGAAAAGAGTGTCTCAGCAAAGGTTTTCAGGCTGGAGTGCGCTGGGCATGGTTGTATTTGAGGCATTGTAGGAAGACAGCAGGACACAAAAGAGTGGCCATGGCTGGAGAGGGTGGTATGGATCAGACTTGTAGGCCCCACAAAGAGTTTGGTTTTTAATTTTATTAATGGTCTATTAATGGTTGGACCCTCACTGCCTGTTTTATTGATGCTAGTAGACCTGTGCCCATTCTGCCTTTGCTGTGCACCTGTTCCCAGCTGGTAGTTTCTGTTCCATATTCTCTCTCTCCTCTTGTCCTGGCTGCTCTTCTGAAGAATCCACCATCTTTCAAACAGGAAGGCTACATTTTTGAAGGATTAGAGAAAATATACTCTCTGGCTCATTAGGCATTTCTCAAAAAGTATTCCTGGTCCTCACATGTGGCTCGTTTGCAACAAATAGTGTACTAGTTATGAAACTGAAATCTAAATGTGAGGCTGGGTAGAGCGATGTGCCTTTTAGAAGCTTTATGTAAGCTCTATGGTGCTGGTGCCAGGGCCAGTTTATCCATATGGCATAGCAGGCACAGTACCTAGGGCCCACAACACTTTCAGGGGTTCATAAAAATGTTTTAATTTCTTTTGAAATCAGAATGAAACCATGAACTTCTAGGCTGAACAAAGCAAGTAATATTAATATAGTTAACAATCTAGTCACAAAATATAATTTTAAATACCTCTATGTTCCTTGACTTACATCAGCTTGTGTTCTGATAAGTACATCATAAGGTGGAAATAACGTAAATACAAATTGCATTAAATACACCTGTTGCCGCCTGCAGCTATTGCCGCCTGCAGCAATGATACCGCGGAAAAGAATTTGGAGGCAGACTGGAAATGAATAGGTTCTTTATTCTTCCTTCTTCTAACTTCTCTTTCCGGCTCCAACAACCTCTCCAACTCCAACCACCCCCTCTAGCCAACCTCACCCAGTTATATACTTTTTGCCTTAACAAGTATACATGTGTTAACAGCTCAAACTTAGAGGTGCGTCACATTGTGTTCACAGGCATAGAAAGATTCTTAGATAAATGCATGAATATCAGGTGAAAATACTTAAACACCTCTTATGGCTCTCAGCTAGCCGCCATCTTAGCTATCTCCATATTAGGGCTCTTACATACACCTAAATACTGAACATCATAGCAACGTGCACACTGTAAAATACCAACTGTTTCCACTCATGATTTCCCAGTTGACTGGGAGCTGCAGCTCACTGACCCTGCCCAGCCTTGTAAGGGAGGATCTTACCACATACTGATAGCCCAGGAAAAGATCAAAACTCAAAATCTGATGTATGGTTTTTACTAAATGTGTGTCACCGCCTGAAGCGATTGCCGCTCGGAGCAACGAAGCCGCGGGAAGAAGTTCAGAGGCAAACTGGAAACCAACAAGCTTTTTATTCTGATACTTCTCTCTCCGGCTCTAACAAGGACTCTAACACGCACCGCCAAAAAACCCACCAACAAAATGGCGCCGACCTGATCCGATCTCGGCTCAAGTCCCTTGAGACCACGGAAGGTGGCAATGTCCGAATATCTCTATGGCCCGCAGCCAACCGCAATCTCAGCCATCTCCCCAATCAGGGCTCCTGCAAATGTGTACTCCTTTCACATACATTATAAAGCCAAAACATCCAGAGTCGGGGACCATCTATATTAGAAAAATAAAAGAGCACCTAATAGCTTAGATGAAGTCAGGTAATTAATTGACTTCATTTTCAATTCAATGTCTACTGTAAATTCAGTTGCTAGTAAATCAATGCACATGTTTAGCAAGTCTGAAACTTGGCTTAGAAGACTATTCTTCAATGCTTTACACTAATAATTCCCGATATTGTTTGCCTAGATTTAGGCAACTCATTTTTTTATTTATGATGAAAGGAAAAGTCTAGGAAAATAAGCAGAGTTTGAAGTAGCATTGTGAAAACAAACAAATAAACAGGTTTTAAAAGTCAATGGTCACTTCAGATGTAAAATGGTTAAATTACTAAGGCCATGGCTCGGGATGAGAAGAATTACTATCAAGATACCCCCAAACAAATTTGGAATAAGATCAATGTCTATAAACGTTTTTTACCCAGTGGAGTGGCAAGCTTTCATTGATTCTTTGCAGAAGAATAAAATGGAGGTTGAGTGACTAGTTTTAAAAAAAAAAAAAAAGTCAATGGTCACGAAAAATTCTATCCTGCTCATCAAATTTGCCATGGCCTAATCCCTATTTACCAACTTCCTTCCTTCTGGCTATTTTCATCTTCTTCTATCATTAAACTAAGACAGTAGTTCTCAGTCTTGAAAGGAGCAGAAATAACCCCTTGAGAGAAGTAATAACTACCTACTTTTCCGACCACACCTTTTCTGTCTACTTTGAGGCTTCTTCTTTCTCCTTCTGCCCCCTAAATGTTCCTGCCTGTTCCCTCTGTTCAAGCCTTTATTATTATTTTTTTTTGTACCTTTGCCTCTGATGATCTCATTTGCTCCAGGATTTCAATTATTGCCTCTCTCCAGAAGGATCCCCAAAAGGTGACCATATGTGAGACTTTTCAATCTACAGGCTCACGTTCTGACTGCCTGCTGCTCAACAACATTTGGATGTCTTACAAGCAATGCAAACGTAATACACTTGAAACAGAAAGTCTGAATTTCCTGCATTATCGGCGTAACTCTTCCAGTTCTGGTAATGCTTCATTCCTAAAGCTCATCAGGGCTTCCTTGAATCTTCGCTCTCCATTCCTGCTGCAGTCACACCCTCATTCTCACCACATGCACTATTTTAAGGACTTCTTAACTGGTCTCTTTACTTCCAATTGAGGAACTTTCCTTTTAAACACAAGCTTGTATAGAGATAGCATATGGAATATCATGCCCAGAAACCCTAGAATGATCTCCTTCTGCTATTTTCCTTGATTTCCTTAGGAAATTTGTAGGAGAGATTCAACAATATACCTATTGTTCTAAAAGGGAGAGATGGAGATGCTTTCCACAGATCTCTGCACAGAGTTCCTGAGAAGCTGGGTTTGCTGCAAGAGGAAGAGACAACTCTGAACTAAATTTTGAGTAGGACTTATGCATACTCATTTGGCAAAGGAAAGTCAGTGGATATAGCGAATGAACTCAACTGAGTAACTGCCATTAGACAAAGAACCGGTTCGGAGTCAAAGACTAGATTATAGTGTCAAGCCAAAAGAAATGTCATTATTCCACATCTATTTTTAAGTTGTGGATTATACTCCTATAAAATTATGTGTTTGTTAATATGTAATCTAAATTTCTTGTTAGGCTGAAGCAAGGCTTACCATTAGTATGCTGTACCCTGTAGATACTTTACTCTGAATTGATGCTTAAGAAAGGAATGAAGTACCAATTTTTTTCCCTAAACAGAGATCATACATAATGTTTTGCTATCATCTGCACACTGGATAAGCCCCCTTGTAAGGTATGGAAGAGGGCCTGTGAAAGGCAGGCTTCAGATAGCAAGAACTTCTCTGGCTTGTCTACACTTACTCTACACTTACTCTTCTAGTCCCTCATAAAAATTTTGAGTACATAGTAATCATAAGCTGTTAACAGTGCTTAGTACATGTCCATCTGTCCATCACTAGGTTCATTCTAAAAGTTGCACAAACATAGCAAGATATCAATAAAAATAGCAGAAACAATGAAAATACACAGAAAGAAGTCAATGTTGAGGACAAGGAAAGGAAAATAAACTAAAGCCAAGGGTTGTTCATCTACAGAATGCAGGATTTACACTTGGTATAAATAGGGTACAATAATGACTGACTTTTATTATGTTAGTGTTCCATGTTTGCAGGAATATTCTGTTTTCATTGCAAAATACAAATTCCTCAGAACATGAATCAAAGGAGAATTTGTAGAGAAGAAGGAATACACCAACATTTCTTTAGGCACATTGTCCTATTTCCTTGGGTGTAAAACAATGGCACAATCCTGACTTAAAAACCATTGCCTTAGATTTTCAATTTCTGTTAGAACATTCCTTAAGGGAATACTCATTTCTGTTTTATCTTGCCACTATCCCAATCTCTTTGCTTTTTCTGCTTTTTAAAAAAATCTAATCCTGATGCTCCATCAAGACATTAACTTAAAGGTTAGTTCTTGGATTTATGTTTAAAATACAAGATACTAATTTGTTTATATTCATCTTTCAAAAAAAGATCACTGAACAAAGAACTACACGCAGGCAATGAAAGTAATAAAGGTTGGTATATGAAATAGCTATACTTCACAATTTCATATTAAAGGTTGGTGGCAGGATGACTGAGAGCCATCTGGAGTTCTAAGGTCTAAGAGCATGCATAGTTTTGATCTAATAAAGGCAGGCATGCACAGGTGTGCTGAGAAGCATTCACTAAAAGTTGTGTTTCTAGGGCTGGGGAGTAAAGCTCACTCCCTAGAGTACCATTGTAGTTTTCTTTTCCATTTAAAAAAATGATCTTCTACTGAGAGTAGCTCATAAAAGTGTCAGACTGACAGCTTTAGAGCTTCAAATTCCTTCTTCACACAAAGCAAGGGTAGTACAGGCAAGAAAATTTTAAACTTCTGAAACATCCTTGGTATTACTGAAAATGTGCTTAATTAGGGCATTATGGGAATTAATAAGTATGCTAAAGTTTTTACAAGAATTAGGTTCTAATACAGATGAAGTCTGTATTAGGATAGGATTTAAGGAATTCATAAAAAGTACAGGTAGCTTTTCCTATCAACTCAATTATTGCTCTTAGAAATTTCGTTTTTAGTTAGGCCAAATATTATTTAAAATGGCCATTTGGGAAAAGGACCACATAATGTACAAAATAATTAATAAAATTGCCAATAGATTGTGCTCCATTTAAATAAGGGCTTGACAAGTTAACCACAGCAAATAGGTACCTACATCTTTGGAGGACCTAGGGAGCTGGAATTAGACTATTTTTAAAAATTATGTCGCAAGCTATCAGGCAAACAATAACAATAACATTAAATAAATAAATAAACAAAAAAAATCAAGTGTTCAAAGAGGCAACATGACACAAATAAAAATCTAGCAAAAATAGCAGACAACAGAAAAAAACAGTGTTCCAGAGGCTCAAAACACTGGAGTTATCAGACACATATTCCAACCAACACTATATTATATTCAAGGAGATAAAAGGCCAATTAGATAGTTTCAGCAGTTCTTTAGAAACTAAAATTAGAATAACTCAAATTATGTACCAATAAGCTTATTAACAACTTGGACTCAGGTGAAGATAAGTCTAGAGAACATATAGAATAAAGCATGAAAAATAAGTTAGTAAAACATGAGAAAGGCTAAAAGATGAGAAAGGCACAGTATAAAGTCTAAGATATATATAACTGGAAAATAAAAATATGGGAAAAGGGGAAAAATGGGAAGAAGCATTTTTTAAAAGGAGATCATGCCTTAAAACCTTTATAAATGGACAAAAAAATTAAGTCTCAGATTCAAGAGCACTTACAAACTCTATGATTAAGTGAAAAGAAATCCTCACTAAGTCCTTCACAGTAAAACTGCTAAAAAACAAGAAGGAGACCTTAAGAGTAATCTGGCAAGGGGACAACTTACTTTCAAAACAAACAACAGTTAAACTGACTTTTGATTGCTCAATACAAACAATAAAACCAGAGCAATGGAAGGATATATTAAAAGTGTTGAAAGAAAATAGCATCAGACAATAATTTTATAGCCAACAAAGACATCATTTAAATATGAATGTGAGCAGAAATTTTGACATTTGACAAAATGCAGCACATTTTCATAATAAAAATGTGTCAACCAGGAATTGAAGAGCACTTTTTCAGCTTGATAAAGGACATCCATGAAAAAGCAATGGCTAACATCATATTTAATGCTGAAAGACTATTTTCCTCCTACGAATAGATAGAAGACAACAGTATCTTTATCATGGTTTAGATCAGGTATCCTCCAAAAGCTCATGTGACACAATGTAAGAAAGTTTAAAGGTAAAATGATTGGGTTATGAGAGGCTTAACTTAATCAGTGCATTAATCCTATGATAGGGATTAATTGTGCAGTAACTGTATATAGGTAGGGTGTGCTGGAGAAGGTGGGTCATTGGGGTAGTGCCTTTGTCCATAAAGAGTGGAACTCTCTCTCTCTCTGCTTCTTGGTGGCCATGTTCTGACCTGCTTTCCTCTGCCACACTATTTTGCATTGATGTTCTGCCTCTCCTTGAGCCCAAAGTAAGGAAACTGGTCTTCTATGGACTGAGACCTTTGAAACTGTGAATCTCAAAATTAAACTTTTCCTTTCCAATTGTTCTTGTCATGTTTTTTGATCACATCATGAAAAAGATGACTAAAGCAATCTGTATTGACCATTTTAATTGAACACCACACTGGAAGTTCTAACCAGGACTATTAGAAAAATAAATAAATAAATTTCATTCAGAGTGGAAATGAAGAACTAAAATTGTAATTCTAGCAACTTGGGAGGCTGAGACAGGAGGATTGCAAATTCATGGCCAGCCAGGGAAATTTAGAGAGCAATTCTGTCTCAAAATAAAAAAAGGACTGGGAATGTTACTTAGTAGAGAACCCCTGAGTTAATTCCCACCACCACAAACAAACAAACAACAAATAAAAAGTAAAAATTGTTTGTTTGTAGATGACATGATCTTTTATTTAGAAAACCCTACTGAAGCACTAAGCAATAACAATAAACTATTAGAACTAATAAATGAGTTCAGCAAGGTTGTAGGATACAAGATCAATATAAAAATCAATTTTATTTCTATGAACTAGAAACAAATAATCTGAAATGGAAAACAAATTTCATTTATGATTACATCAAAAACCCCTAAATATTGAGAAATAAATTTAAGAAAAATAGTACAATATTTATCATTTGAAGACTACAAAACATTGTTGAAAGAATCTAAAAAGATTTACCAAATCTTTTTAGATATCCTGTGTTCAATAACTTGAAGACTTAATTAATATTATTAAGAGCAAAATACTCTAGGATTTGAAACACAGATAATGCACCCCAGCTGGCTCCTTTGCATTAACTGACCAGCAGATCTGAAAAATTGATGAGGAATTCAGGGGAACCAGAATAGCTTAAATAATCTTTATAAAAAACAAACAAGTTGAAGGACTCACAATTCCTAATTTCAAAATTTACTACAAATTTATAAAAATAAAAATAATGTAGAATGGAAAAAGAATAAAGATTGATGGTCCAGAGTTGAGAGTAAAGAAATAAACCTTTATGTTTATAATGAATTGATTTTTGACAAGGGCATAAATAAATTGAAAGAGAAAAACAGTGTCTTCAATAAATGATGCTGGACCACTAGGTTTACCCATTCATAATAACGTAGTTGCACTCTTTCTTCATGTCTTATAATATATAAATATTAACCCAAAAGATAAGGTCTAAAACTATAAAACTCTTAGTGAAAAAAACACAGGAGTAAATCTTTGTAACCTTTGTTTAGGAAACAGCCTTCTTATTTTTGACACAAAATTCATGTTAAAAGAAAAAAAAAAAACTCATGGAGATTACAACTTTTATGATTCAAAGATATTATCAAGGAGGTGAAAAGACAACTTCAAAAGTGGGTGAAAATATTTCCAATTCACAAATCTGTTAAGGAATTTGTATCTAGAATATGTTAAGTATAATTAAAGTATAATTAATAAAAAGAAATGACTTAATTAAAAATGGGCAAAGGATCTGAATGGACATTTCTCCAAAGAAAATAAACAAATGTCCAAAAGGCACATGAAAAGATGCCCAACTTATTAGCCATCTGGGAAATACAAATCAAAATAATAGCTGAAGATGGGTATGCGGGTATGTGCCTATAGTCCCAGCTACTTGGTGCCTGAATCAGGAGCATTGAGGGTATAAGGCCAGCCTTTTAACATAGGGAGATCCCATCACAAAAACAAACAAATGAAAACCACAATGGAATACCTCTTTGGACCCACTGAAATGATCACAATCAAAAAGACCAATGATAGTGTTAACATGTTGGGAAACTGAAATCCTCATACATTGGTGGTGGGAAATTAAAGTGGTGCAAACAGTTTGGAAAACATTCTGGCAGTTCTTCAAAGGATTAAACACAGAGTTACTACATAACCCTGAAAGTCAAAGAAAAATGAAAACATATGTCCACACAAAAATTGGTACACAAATGTTCATTGTGGCATTGTTCACAATAGCCAAAGAATGGAAGCAATCCAAATGTCCATCAACTGGTGAATGGATTAAAAAATCTATATATGTACTATAGAACATTATTCTCCAATCACTCATAGCAGTGACAGCAGCCAAGTATTAGTCTTGGTACAGTTCCCTGCACCTCAATTCTGTAGGGTCGCATGAAGAGGATCAGACCACACCTTGGTGTGCTGTGGATGCATTGCAGGAGAGGAAACATGTAACCTGGAAGGGAGAAGGGAAAGAGAATAAATTTCCTAACTTCATATTCTTCCCACTCTTCAATCTCTTGCTGATCCTTTCCATTGAACAAACCAAACCAAAAGTCAAAAAGTAAGGAAGTGCTTGGTGTCTCCTATAAAGGATATCTTCCTGGACCGCAAGGTAGGATGGAGAAGGATAGGAAAGAGATTTGATGAAACAAATGGACCAGCCAAGGGAGAGAAATGGAGTGATATAATGATCTGAAAGAAGACAAGAAATGAGGGGAACAGGAACAAAGCACTGGTTGGATCAGGAGATAGCACTTAATGAGAGAACATTTTTAACTAAAAATGTTTAAGAGCCTTCATTAAAAGCAATGATTATAATTGGATACAAAACAAAAAAAATAGCCTTAATCAGATGTCACGTATAAGAGACATGTATCTCTAAAACAGAGATACAAAAATAACAATAGTGAAAAGTATGGACAAAGATGTGCATAAAACACCAGCCAAATTGTATTAATATCAGGTAAGGATTCAGAGGAAAACCAGTAGAGATGATGGAGGATATCTCAGAATGTTAAGTGCTTTAACTTTCCAAGAATACTTAATAATTCTAACTTAGAAAAATAACATACTCAAATTTAGCCCCCCCCGCCCCCAAAAAAAAATAACCTCAAAATCCAAAAGAACAGAACACAGAGCAAAAGTAAATCAATGAATAGGAAATAAAATAAATAGTAAAAAATTTTAATATAACATCTCTCAGAAAATAATAGAACAAACAAAAAATCAGTATGAAAGTAGGGAATATAAACAACATAGTTGACTGCATGGAATTGGCATAAAAGCAGATACAGAGTCCAGTGGTACAGAATGAAAAACACAAATACAGTTATCTGATCCTTGACAAAGGTGCCCAAAACACTCACTGGAGAAAAGAGACTTTATAACAAATGGTTCTGAAAAAAAACTGGTTATCCATATGTAGAAGAATTAAACTAGACTCTCATCTCTGCACAAAAATCAACTCAAAATGAATCAGAGTCCTAGGAATTAGAACAGAAATTATGCAAGGTGTAGAAGAAATATAGGGTCAACACTGTAGCACATAGGCACAGACAATGACTTTCTCAGTAGGACCCTTAAAACTCAGGAAATAATGCCAAGAGCTAATAAATGGGATGGCATCAAATCAAAAAGCTTCTTCCCAGCAAGGGAAACAATTAAGAATGTGAAGAGAGGCCAGGTGTGGTGATCCTGTAATCCCAGTGGCTTGGGAGGCTGAGGCAGGAGGATTAAGTTTGAGGCCAGCCTCAGTAACTAAGTGAAGCTCCAAGCAACTTAATGAGACCCTATCTCAAAATTAAAAAAAAAACAAAAAGCTGAGATGTGCCTCAGTGGTTAAGTGCCCCTGGGTTCAATCTCTAGTACCAATAACTAACTAAATAAATAAATAAAATAAAAGAATGTGATGAGAGGACCTACAGAAAATCTCTTAACATATACACAAAAACCCAAATAAACCAACTAATAAATAGGCAAATGGATTAAACTGACCAAACTGAATTCTACATACAACAATAAATCAGACAACTGCAGAAAACCCTTTCCAGCATATACAAAATATAGAAAGTTACCATAGTCAGGCCATAAAGCAACTTTCAACAAATTTTAAAGGACTGAAATCATTTAAAGTGTATTCTGTGATAACAAGGTAAATTTTACATTTAAAAATATAGTATAAAACAAAAATGACAGCTGGAACAATCTCCATCATAATGGTAACAATAAAATATTTTGAACAGAATAATAATGAAAATATATTAAAACTTGAAGGACAACAGTCATTCATACTGTAAGAATTAAGAATTCATGTAAAAAAATTAGAAAAAAATAGCAAATAAGCCAAAGAAAATAGGAATGGAAATAGGAAAGATAAGAATAGAAATTAACAAAATAGAACACAAGTGGGAAAAAGTCCACTAAAAGCTTACAAATTAATAAATTCTGCTAAATGCAATAAAGAAAAAAAAGAGAGAGAGAAAGCATAGATATCCAATGTTAGTAATAATGCAGAGAGAAGCACAATAAGTACTTCAGATATTACAAAGTTAAAAGGAAACAATCAGTGAGGTGAATAGAGAGCCAACTAATTGGGAACAAATATTTAATATGTGCACATCAGATAGAGCACTAATTTCTAGAATATATAAAGAAATCAAAAAACTTAACAACCAAAAAACAAATAATCCAATCAATAAATGGGCTAAGGAATTGAAAAGACACTTCTCAGAAGAAGATACACAATTAATCAACAAATACATGAAAAAATGCTCAACATCGCTGGCAATTAGAGAAATGCAAATCAAAACCACTCTAAGATTTCATTTTACTCCAGTCAGAATGGCAGCCATTAAGAACACAAACAACAATAAATGTTGGAGAGGATGTGGGGGAAAAGGCACACTCATACATTGCTGGTGGGACTGCAAAATGGTGCAACCATTATGGAAGGCAATATGGAGATTTCTTGGAAAACTGGGAATGGAACCACCCTATGACCCAGCTATCCCACTCCTGGGTCTATTTCCAAAGGACTTAAAAACAGCATATTACAGTGACACAGCCACTTCAATGTTTATAGCAGCACAATTCACAATAGGTAGGTTGTGGAACCAACCTAGATGTCCCTCAGTAGATGAGTGGATAAAGAAAATGTGGTATATATACAAAATGGAATTTTACTCAGCAATAAAAGAGAATAAAATAATGGCATTTGCAGGTAAATGGATGAAGTTGGAGAATATAATGCTAAGTGAAGTTAGCCAATCCCAAAAATCCAAATACCAAATGTTTTCTCTGATATAAGGAGGCTAGTTCACAGTGTTGTTGGATGGGGGTACATAGGAGATTAGAGGAACACTAGAATGGTCAAAGGAAAGGGAGGGGAAGGGAGGGAGCAAGGGGGAGGGAGGGGGGAAAAAGGAAAAAAAAATGGTGTTTGAATGAGATTGATATCATTATCCTAAATGCATGATTGAAGATCTGAATGGTACTTATATACTTTGTATACAAACAGTTGTATGTAAAAAGATGCTATATATGTGCATTATGAATGTAATACATACTACTATTATAAATAAGAAAGGAAAAAAATGAATAAAATAAATATCCATCAAAAAATAAATACAATAAACAACTTAGACTTAACTGACTTATATAGAATATTTCATCCTTCAACAAGTGAATACACTTTCTTCTCAGCAGCACATGTGAAGAAGCCCTAATTAGGAAGGGCTGTTGTAGCTAGCTGGAAGCCATAAGTTCCACCTGATATGTATGTGACGCACCTGTAGGCACCCGCAAAGCTGAAGGTATATAACCGGGTGAAAGCGGTCCGAGTTAGGAGAACAAATTCATTCGGTCAGTCGGGTAGTCACTCGGTCGGTCAGAAGAATCAGAGCGGCCAGAACGTAGGCAGAGCGGTTACAGAAGAGAAACCAGATAGAAGAAGTAATGACTGGTCAGAGTTAGGCCGAGGCTCCCAAGGAAGACAGAAGACAGAAGAAAGAAGAAGGAAGAAAGAAGAGAGAAGAAAGAAGCTCTAATCTTACTCTAAGCTAAGCTCTATCTTTCTTTCTCTCTAAGACTCTAACTCTAAGCTAAGAAGACAAGAAGAAAAGCTCGCTTTAATCTTTCTCTCTAAAAATCTTTCTTTCCCTCTCTAAGCTCTAAGAAAGTAGAAGTAAAAGTAGTAAAAGCTTAACTCTGCCTCCGAGAGTTTTTCCTCCCGGTTTTCGGTACCAGGCAGCTTACACACATGGAACCTTCTCTAAAATAGACCATATACTAGGCCACAAAACAACTCTGAGCAAATACAAAAAAGTTGAGATTCTACCCTGCATTCTATCCAACCATAATGAAATGAAATTAGAAATCAATGATAAAATAAGAAATAAAAGCAACTCCAACACCTGGAGACTAAATAATATGCTACTGAATGAACAATGGGTTGCAGATGAC
The DNA here is from genome assembly GCA_025594165.1 of Tamias sibiricus. NCBI lineage: Eukaryota > Metazoa > Chordata > Mammalia > Rodentia > Sciuridae > Tamias > Tamias sibiricus. The sequence continues at coordinate 128,156,671 of CM046660.1, forward strand.
ATCAAAGAGGAGATTAAAAAATTATTAGAGGTGAATGAGAACACAGACACAACATATCAAAATGTCTGGGACACTATGAAGGCAGTTCTAAGAGGAAAGTTCATTGCATTGAGTTCATTCCTCAAAAGAAGAAAAAGTCAACAAATAAATGACTTAAAATTACATCTCAAAGCTCTAGAAAAAGAAGAACAATCCAACACCAAAACTGGTAGAAGACAGGAAATAATTAAAATCAGAGCTGAAATTAATGAAATTGAAACCAAAGAAACAATTGAAAAAATTGACAAAACAAAAAGTTGGTTCTATGAAAAAATAAATAAAATTGACAGACCCTTATCCGGGCTTACAAAGAGAAGGCGAGAGATAACTCAAATTACTAATATATGTGATGAAAAAGGAAATATCACAACAAACACTGTGGAAATACAGGAAATAATTCAAAATTATTTTGAAAACTTGTACTCCAACAAAATACAAAACACTGAAGGCATTGACAAATTTCTAGAGTTGTATGATGTGCCCAAACTTAAGCAGGATGATATACATAATTTGAACAGACCAATTTCAAGAAACGAAATAGAAGATGCCATCAGAAGCCTACCAACCAAGAAAAGCCCAGGACCAGATGGATACACAGCTGAGTTCTACAAGACCTTCAAAGAAGAACTTATACCAATACTCTTCAATTTATTTCAGGAAATAGAAAAAGAGGGAGTACTTCCAAACTCATTCTATGAGGCCAACATCACCCTGATCCCCAAACCAGGCAAAGACACATCCAAAAAAGAAAACTTCAGACCCATATCTTTAATGAACATAGATGCAAAAATTCTCAATAAAATTCTAGCAAAACAGATACAGAAACATATAAAAAATATAATGCACCATGATCAAGTGGGGTTCATTCCAGAGATGCAAGGATGGTTCAACATACGGAAAACAATAAATGTAATTCACCACGTCAATAGACTCAAAGATAAGAACCATATGATTATCTCAATAGAAGCAGAAAAAGCATTTGACAAAATACAGCACCCCTTCATGCTCAAAACACTAGAAAAACTAGGGATAACTGTAACATATCTCAACATCATAAAAGTTATATATGCTAATCCCCAGGCCAACATTATTCTAAATGGAGAAAAATTGAAAGCATTCCCTCTAAAAACTGGAACAATACAGGGATGCCCTCTTTCACCACTTCTATTCAACATAGTAATTGAAATGCTGGCCAGAGCAATAAGACAGATGAAAGAAATTAAAGGGATACAGATAGGTAAAGTAGAACTCAAATTATGATTATTTGCTGATGATATGATTTTATACCTAGAAGACCCAAAAAATTCCACCAGAAAACTTCTAGAACTCATAAATGAATTCAGCAAAGTAGCAGGATACAAAATCAACACCCATAAATCTAAGGCATTTCTATGTATCAGTGACAAATCCTCTGAAAGGGAAATGAGGAAAACTACCCCGTTTACAATAGCATAAAAAAAAAAAAAAAAAAAACTTGGGAATCAACTTAACCAAAGACGTGAAAGACCTCTATAATGAAAACTACAGAACACTAAAGAAAGAAATTATGGAAGACCTTAGAAGATGGAAAGATCTACCCTGTTCTTGGATAGGCAGAACTAATATTGTCAAAATGACCATACTACCAAAAGCACTATACAGATTTAATGCAATGCCAATCAAAATCCCAATGACATTCCTCATAGAAATAGAAAAAGCAGTCATGAAATTCATCTGGAAAAATAAGAGACCCAGAATAGTTAAAGCAATCCTTAGTAAGAGGAGTGAAGCAGGTGGCATCACTATACCAGACCTTAAATTATACTACAGAGCAATAGTAACAAAAACAGCATGGTATTGGCACCAAAATAGGCTGGTAGACCAATGGTACAGAATAGAGGACACAGAGACTAACACATATAATTTCAGTTATCTTATATTAAACAAAGGCGCCAAAAATGTACATTGGAGAAAAGATAGCCTCTTCAACAAATGGTGCTGGGAAAACTGGAAATCCATATGCAATAAAATGAAATTAAACCTCTATCTCTCACCATGCACAAAATTCAACTCAAAGTGGATCAAGGATATAGGAATTAGACCAGAGACACTATACCTAATAGAAAAAAAAGTAAGCTCTAATCTCCAACATGTTGGATTAGGCCCCAGGTTCCTCAATAAGAATCCTGTAGCACAAGAATTAATACCAAGAATCAATAAATGGGATAGACTCAAATTACAAAGCTTCTTCTCAGCAAAAGAAACAATCAGTGAGGTGAACAGAGAGCTTACTAATTGGGAACAAATTTTTACCACATGCACGTCAGATAGAGCACTAATCTCTAGAATTTATAAAGAACTCAAAAATCTTAACACCAAAAAAACAAACAACCCAATCAATAAATGGGCCAAGGAACTGAACAGACACTTCTCAGAAGAAGATATACAATCATTCATTACATAAATACATGAAAAAAGTGCTCAACCTCTCTGGCAATTAGAGAAGTGCAAATCAAAACCACTCTAAGATTTCATCTTACACCAGTCAGAATGGCAGCTATTAAGAACACAAACAACAATAAATGTTGGAGAGGATGTGGAGAAAAAGGCACACTCATACATTGTTGGTGGGACTGCAAAATGGTGCAGCCAATATGGAAAGCAGTATGGAGATACCTTGGAAAACTTGGAATGGAACCACCTTATGACCCAGCTATCCCACTCCTTGGTCTTTACCCCAAAGACCTGAAAACAGCATACTACAGAGGCACAGCCACATCAATGTTTATAGCAGCACAATTCACAATAGCTAAACTGTGGAACCAACCTAGATGCCCTTCAGTAGATGAATGGATAAAGAAAATGTGGTATATACACACAATGGAATATTACTCAGCAATAAGAGAGAATAAAATCATGGCATTTGCAGGAAAATGGATGGAGTTAGAGAATATAATACTAAGTGAAGTTAGCCAATCCCAAAAAGCCAAATGCCAAATGTTTTCTCTGATATAAGGAGGCCAATTCACAGTCGGGTTGGGATGGGGAGCATAGGAGGATTAGAGGAACACTAGGATGGCCAATGGGGAGGGAGGGAAAGGGAGGGGGAAAAAGGGTGAAGGGAAAAAAAAAGATGGTAGAATGAGATGGATATCATTACCCTAAGTGCATGTATGAAGTCATGAATGGTGTGAATATACTTTGCATACAACCAGAGATTTGTAAAAAAGTGCTCTATATGTGTAATATGAAATGTAATGCATTCTGCTGTCATTTATAACATCTTAGAATAAAAAATAAATAAATTTAAGAAAAGAAAAAAAAGAGGAAAATACAAATAATTTTCAGGTAAAACCTTTAAAAATTTAGATGCAGATAAATTCCTAGACAATGCTACTTGTCAAAATTGACAGTAAAAAATAAGAAGGGAGAACAGTCCTATAGCTATTAAAAACATTGAGTTACAACTTTCCCCAGGTAAAATTACAAAGCCAGATGACTTTACACACACACTTGAATTAAGGAAGGAATAATACCATTCTTAAATAGACTTTTCGAGGAAAGAAAAGAGGGAAACTTCCCCATTTCTCAGGAGATCACTATATGCTATATGAACATTGCATAAGAAATTGTTATAAGAAAGGAAAATGATAGGCCTAGAAATAGCCCTGATCCATATCTGTAGTAGGATACATAAATATATTGGGGTATTCATATAGGATGGAAGAAAGAAAGCACTATAACTACTTGCAAAAGCATGGGAAATATTGCAAATGCTGTGGTAAGGGAACCACATCAAGCACAAAGGGTCAGGCGTAGGATTCCATTTGTATAAAGGTCAAAACTAGAAAACTGAATTTATTGTGTTTAGGGATGGATAACTTAAATGGTTAAACTACAAATAAAAAGAAGGATTTGATTACTGTGGAAGTAAGGCTTGGCAGGAGAGGCAAGTGAGGAAGGAGCAACTGGAGAGCTGATGATGATCAGCTGACCTTGTGAGAAGTTGTCATGGGTTTTCCTTTGTGAACTTCTCTGTATATGGGCCATCTTTCCTAAGGAGAGGGAAAGAAGAAAGCAGGGAGGGCACATTTTCCCTGAGGGTTAGGATGGTTGTGGTTCCTGAAGAGGGGCAGTTCAGGAAGGTGGAAAGGTGTAGAAAAGACCCACGATGGGGCAAGGGCCAGGAGACAAACTTGCTTCCTCTGCAGTTTTACAGGCTCAAGTCCAAAGAGGCAACAGCTACCCAGGGGAGTGGTACTGCTCTTTGGTACCAGCATATCTGCTTTATTGTTCCAGAAAGCTTTTCTACTTATGGGGAGGAAAATCTACTAGTCCCTCATTAACTTTCATTTTATAGAAAGATACCTGTTGTGGTCTGACAACATTCTGTACCTTTAATACTGCCTAGTCTTTTATTTAGACTCATTTCATGTAAACCTCTCAGATATGAAAACTAGTTCCTTTGTTGTTGCTTAAAAATATGAATGAGCTAATTCTCATAATTCTTGGTACATCTCCTTAAGGTATTATTGACAGTAAATTCAATATTTAATGCTGATCAACAAGATAAAACTATGTAGGTTCTCATTCTCAGAAACCTGTTCTATTCCTTTTTGTGCCTTTTAACTGAAGGGATTGTACTTTCTAACAATGGGGGTTAAAGAAGGAATCTGAAGCCCACAAATGGATCCTTTCTGGATTTTTACTAACTAGCAGAATGTGTAGAGTGGAGACAAAATTGATATGTCATTGTAACCAGTGAATACTCTGCCTTGAGGGTAAGACACTATGCTGGAAGTGGAGCAGGATACACGATTGGAATATTGTGTTTCCAGTAATTTCAAATATGTATGTGATTTCTATATATTCTTTTCTCCATCAACAATAACAAACAAAAATAGAGCCTGATGTATTTGTGTGGGGGGGGGAGGGGGAGGGGGGAGGGAATGAGAACTTGTGTTGGGGAGGGAACAAACGCAGGCCATTGATTAAGTGCTATTACAATACTCAAAACCTATCATTCTTAGGAGAAATGGCTACAAAAAGAGTTTTGGTTAAAAGCAAGATAATGATAATGAGTAAAGTTGGTTGCTTTCTCTGTTTCTTTAGTTCAGATTATCTGCAAATACACACCTCATTTTTATTTTGCTGGAATGACCTCAATATATCTGAAGGGTTTTTACATAAACTTTATTTAAAGTCCACACATAAAATCCAGACTATAATTCTGAGAATTGTATGTGAGTGAGGGTTCTGCCTGACACACATCATCAATAAGTGTTAGTTATCACCATGATGAGTACTCATTTGATCCCTCAGCTGAGTCACCACTTGGTCTTGTTGGCCTTTCCATAAAGCATCCAAGAGCACACAACCCCCATGGACCCAGGTCCCTCCTGCCCTTTTCTAGGCCTTAGTTTTGATATTAGGAAATGAAGATCTTGATAATCCTTTAAATTATTTGACTCAAAGGTTTTGTCTTCATGAAGTGCTACAGGTTTCCTCCATGAAGTTCAGGCCCACTGAATGTCACCAGTGGTTGGGTTGGTGCCATGGAGGGGGAGGATGCATTAAGCTAGGGGAGGGAGGTGCTGGCTTCTTCAGGAGGCAGTGTTTACCTTTCTCTGGGCAGAGGTTGTGGAAGTTAAGACAACTTGCCAGGGACAGATGTTACCTAATTTGGTCAAAGAACAAAGTGTGTAAAACATTTGGAAATCCTCAAGAGTGCATGGGGAGAGGGACAACTGCATGAAGGGCTCTGCATCTCCTAGGGTGAGCATAAGGTAATCACTATTTCAATCAGTTTGGGTTTTGGGGAAGCAAGTTTCTGGATTGGAATGTTTACCGCACCAATTATTAGCACTACGTTGTGCAAGGTACTCCCAGGACACGATATGCTTGCACAAGGTGTTTGAACCTTATTTCGCTCACGTGTAAAATGAGGTAAATATCTATGTAATGAACAATAAATGTCGTGGGATGGAAGAGGACAAGGCAGAGTGGGGTTCATTAAATAGAAGCTGCTATCATTAAAAGAAAATTAAAGCCAGGCACAGTGACTTCGAATCGAAAGTTCCAGGCCATCCTCAACACTTAGCGAGATCCTCAGTAACTTAGCCCTGTCCCAAAATAAAATAAATAAACAAATAAATAAAAAGGACTGAGGATGTAGCTCTGTGGTAAAGCACCTTCCCCGTTTGATCCTTAGTGCCCCAAAATAAAAATGAAAAAATAAAAATAAATAAAAAGAAAATTAATAATCTCATCCAGACACCTTTACTCCTGCTTTGCTAAGAATTCTCAAGAGCTCAGTAGTTTCTTCTAATGACAGCACCCCTGATCCCTCATTGCCCCTGCCCACCCCGCCCCCATCCTTGGAGGTGGAGTGGATGGAAGAGACGCAAAGAGAAGAACTAGGCAAATCGGGTCCCATGCCCCCTCTGGCATGGTGGGGCCTGTCATGGCGGCCCAGTGATAGCTTAGGTGATCCCAGATCGCTGAGCAAAAAGAACGGAAGGGTCGAAGGGTGAGCGTTGCCCAGACCCCTGCTTCGCCGGCGGTTGGCAGGTCTAGCCTAGTGCCAGTACCAGCTCAGCTCTGTCTGGGTCTCCAGCGGCGCTGGGCCCGCTCTGACCCCGGGCTCAGCCTTGGCTCAGGCGTCCACCTGAGGCGGCAAAGGGACTAGCAGGCGAGGGCCCGTAGCCGGCGGCTGGGGACTGGCGCCAGCGCCCCCCGCACCAGGCCACGCGCCGGCCGGTCCCGACGCTCCCGTGCCCTCCCTGCCCCCTCCGCGCCTCGCCTCTCCTGGCTTCGCCCCGCCGCCCGCGGCCCCCACCCCACCGGCCGCTCCTCCCCTCTCCCCACCCTCCTCCTCCGCCCCCTCCCCTCCCCCGCCGCCTCGCATACAGCTCGGCCGAGCGTCTGAGCCGCTGGGGCTGCGAGCGCTGGCGGCGAGGCCACCGCACCTGCAGAGCGCTCGGACTGCCGAGCCGGCACCTCGCCTCTCACCGCCTGATCCCCTTCTCCCCACTCGCTGGGTTGCCCATGACGCCCACGACCCCCTGTTGGTGACAATGACTACTTCCCTGCAAGATGGGCAGAGCGCCGCGGGCAGGGCGGCTGCCCGGGACTCGCCGCTGGCCGCCCAGGTGTGCGGCGCTGCCCAGGGGAAGGGCGACGCCCACGACCTGGCGCCAGCCCCCTGGCTGCACGCGCGAGCGCTCCTGCCCCCTCCGGACGCGACCCGCAGCTGTGCTGCAGACAGGTAGGCAGCCCTCCGAGGGCGCGGGGGAGTGTCCTGGGTTGGCAGCCGGCAAAGGGGGTGAGGAGGCGGTCCTAGGGGTGAGCCATGTGCCCAGAGCTGGGCCAAGTTTGTGAAAGTCTCAGAAGACAATTCCCTTTGAGCTTGCTCTTACCAGATCAGCAGGACATTGCGATCTCACAGCGCCTTATTATAAATAGCATCACCAGTTTCATTGAGAGCTCCCTGTATTTCTCGCCTCTGTCCATCGGTGTGAACTAGGAGGCCAAACTCCAGATTGTCCACCCTCTGCTGCTGCTTAGTGACCCATCATTGTTTAAAAAATATACAATCCATTTAATTTTATATATTTTTAAAAATCAAAGCATTAATGAGTTCACCTCCCACATAGAATCTTACAGCGACCCATGAGAGGCAAAGCATGGATTGACATTTGAGCAGTCTTTACTGTTCAGCAGAAAAGAATAGAGGCTTTAAAAGGTTTCTCAATCTCCATAGCATCCAGCACAAAGTGCCTTTCGAGTTTGCACATACTTTTGGAAAGAAAAAAGATTACAACGGCATGAAAGTCTATGGATCTTTATATTCATACATTTAAATAGTACTTTTTTTTCTGTTCAGGTTTTCAAAGTGCTCAGACTTCAGTGAAGTTAAAATTACTCTCCAATGGACTTGTTAGACTAACAAGTTCTATTAGCTTATCCCTTCAAAAAAACTGCCTTGATATTTAGTATCTATAAGCATTTGAAAAAAATCAACAGACTGTGTGTGGGCAACATTGTGAATGAAATTTTGAAGAGACATGAACTGCAGCTATAATTAATAAATCATAACTTACAAAAGTGACTGGTAAAATATCATAGAGATGAATTCACTAAATGTAATTTATATGCTTTGTCAATGCATAACAATGTCTTAACTCCTCATGAGAATTTTGCACTAATATTTATATAGTTCATGATGTTGCTTCAGGAAGCCTATTCAAAGTGCAGGAAATGGAGTTTCCATGTCTTGTGATTTTTTTTAAAGGCAAATAAAGAAATAGGACTGTTGTAGATTTATTTGTATCAATTAACATTTTATTTTGATATCCAGAAAATACGTCACAGACCTTTCCAGTACACTTTATATATTATTAGCATTGTCATAGAGTGGTACATGTTGGCCTTAACAACACTTTTTAATCCTTACAGCAATTATATTTTACATTCTGTTTTATGTAAATTACATCCTATGTTCTCTTGGTGTAGGAGAAAAAAGAAAGATCTTGATGTTCTGGAAGTGCCATCTATTCCAAACCCTTTTCCTGAGCTGTGCTGTTCTCCATTTACATCTGTGTTGTCAGCGGGCCTGTTTCCCAAAGCAAATTCAAGGAAAACACAGGTATGTATTTCTAACTTTTCAAATTCAAGTATTTTAGGAGTTCTGAATCAATACAGTTTTTAGATTTTCAGTAGTAGACGATATTAAAGAATCAATGTGGCCTGTGTTAAATAACTATTGACTGACATAGTCCTTTGGGCTTGCTTTTCTTTTAGGGCCTTAGTTTTCTCAGCTGTATAATAGAAATGTTAAAAGTTACCTCACAGAGTCTTGAGATAGGTTAAAAGAGATAACATATATGAAGTGCAGTGTCTGGAAGCTATTTTCATTCACTGGATAGGAAAGAGAGTTATGAGTTATAATAGATCATTGATTTTAAGTCAGGAATTGGAAAAGGGTGGGATTAGTGAGAATGGGATTGACTAATCTCTTTTAATAACTTCTTTCATCTTAAACCCACGCCTCGGACAACCTTATTTACTAAAGGAAAGTGATGTAATGAATCTGGTGAAAGGTAATTTGAGTTTAGGATTCAACGTGTCTTCTTCCTTTCAGTGAATTCCAGAGTTTGAAGGCTCTGGCTGCAGACTGCATATGACTTGTAAGTGATGATTAGAAGACGGAATTTATTTTTATGATTTTCTTTCTTTTCAAATTTCTCATATGAGACAGGCTTATGCAAATGAGATTTTAATGAGCAAGCAACCAAGAGATGGTAATCATGATTATATATTTTGAGGAAAAAAAAACCAGTGTCTTTGTAATAATTCTTCTCTTGTCATATTCTACCTCCCAGTTTTGAACCAGCAAAACAAAGAGGATGTGCCATGAGTGTGTATAGTCATGACCAGAGGGGCATTTTAGGGAACAGTGTTTTTTTTGGTCAGGTTTAGCAAACTGGAAAATGAGAAACAGGTGCCATGATGTTATTGACTCCAATAGGCTTCTTTTCAGGCGTTGTATCCTGGGTCCAGTTGGAGAGAGATCACTGCATGTGCACATAAGTGCACAGCGTCCTGGCTTGACTTTTAGTGACTGATCCCAGAAGGGTGTTCCACCTTACATGATCCCTTCTTGCCAGTCTTCCTAGGCTCAAAGACTGGATTTCTGTGACGAGTGTCCCCGGGTTGCAGAAAAGGAAGGTTCATTTTTCTTTCTTTGATATTTCCTTTTTGCCCCCACCTAGACTTTGCATTTGGAACTTAACCTTTTGTTTTTATTCTTTTGTGAGTGCTCAGTTCTTTGGAATGAGGGAGGTTTTGAGAACACATGAGTCTATCAGTAATTTCCCAAGCTCAGTATTGTTGTGACACACATATCTGTTTTACAAGATGGTATTTCTGGCCCAGTTATCTCTAGCATTTAGTTGGGATGATGTAAGTGATTGTATGTAATTATATTATTCCACCGAATATCACTTACAGTGGAAACCATTTAGGAGAAGATGACTTTTCTTTATATTGTCTTTCATTTTTTTTTTTTAAATCATCCCAGTCATTTAAAAAATTCTTTTCTCCCCATAGGGAAAGTGGAAGATTGTTACTTGCTATTTACAAATAAGTGACCAGAAAGATTAAGAAAATCCAGATTAGAAATGTTAAATTTAATTTGGTCTTTCAAAACCAAAGTCAAAAATCATTTTACAGAATAGGTATTTTTTTCTTCATTTCTTAAAAAAAATTAAGATGAGGATAAGTGGTAAAGTACATTGAAGTCACAAATAGGATATGTTTTGTCTCTTTTTGCAAATAAAATGTCCCAAGGAATACTATATTGTAGGCTTTCAGTATTATTATTTTAAAATGAGAGCTAGGATGACAGAATCTGTATTCTTTATTCTCTCTCCCTCTTTTTATAGTGCTGGTCACATATAATCCTAAACCTATTTTTTAATGTTTACCAATAATGCAGATTTAGAGTGTACCTTCCATTATATATGTAGAAGAGAAAAGTTATTTTTAAACTCCTTTTTTCTAATTTCTGATTGAAATTTGCTGGGAAATCATCCTTTAGTAATGAACTCTAAACATCTATTACTTGAAGAAAAGGAAAGAATAAGAGATCTTTATCCCTCTTGTCTCAAGCTTTTCAGTCCCTGGGTCATTTTAATACTTGGACACAGTTTGTGCAGTAACTTTAGTTAATTGCTTCCCAGGAATATATAGTATAACTGATTCAGAATATAGTCTCTGAATTTGTGAAAGATTAAGCTGTGTGAAACTGGGTGTTCTGGAATGTTTGAGTTGGGAGGGAGTTTCAAGCTCATCTAGTCCAATGCCCTTCTTTTACAGATGTGTAAATTGAGTCTAAGAAGTGCTGTGTATCTAATAGTGGCATAAACAGGACCTGAAATCTGCATTTCTTGAGGATTTTACTGAAATCTTTTAAGAAAGTAAAATTTGGGCCATAGAGTAGTATAAGCAATAAGCATACATCAACATTATTAACTACAACTCTACCTATAATACAAGAATATGAGGAATGACACATGCTATTTGTTAATAATATTTGTCTAAGGCCCTGGAATTTCTCTCTCTTTTTTCCCCCTTCTTGAAATGTAACTATCTCTTTGTGTTTTTTTCCTTTAGCTTTCCCATCCCTAAGACTGAATGTGAAAAATCTGTCAAGTACTCGGAAATATCAAGAAATATGTATTAGTGTCATTAATAACTGGCTTTTATGTATAGTTTACAATCCCCTGGCTATTATGTTGTGAGAGCAGCAGGAAGTGGATCTGCCACCTAGCTTTTAAGATTGAAAAATGAAGGTGCAAAAACTGGAATTGGTTTGCCCATCCTTCCGCAGTTGAAATGAGGGAGATCACAAAGAGTATTATGTGGCTGTGTGCTCTGCTCCTCACACACAGTTTCTGGACTACTTTGTAGTGAGTTAAGCCGTTTTATGTATATTCCAGAAAAATAATGTCTTCCAAATAATTAAGAAATTAGTTTTCCATGTGCTCTGACTTGAATTTGTTTCCTTTTGTCTGTCAGAGACTTTCAAAAGATAAATGGATCTCTGTCCCCAATTTAAAAGGTCCGTTATGTCATTTCTTTGTGATGTCAGTAATTATTCTGGTTTGTCTGTGCTGAGCCTGTATGTGTGCTCTAAAAGGAATTTTGAGTGACTGCTACATTAATTGAGTTCTCATATTCTCCTTTTTTTCTAATATGCACAAAAATAGAAACAAAATCTACTGCTACATTCTCAGTTTTGCAGACTCAGCGATTGTCAAGATTTTGCACCATTTATTTTATATATTTCTTTTGTAAGTTTTCATTTTCTTTGTTGAAATGTTTTAGAGGAAATCATGGATATCTTGTTATTGCAACTCTACCTAGTTTTATAAGCATCTCTGAAAAATGGAGTTTAAGAAATATGACCTAAATGCCATTATTCCCTAACAAAAATAACAATAATGCTGTGGTACCATCTAAAACCATCCATAATCAAATTTTCTCAGTTGGAATGGCACATGAAATCCTCAAGTTACAAACTGGTTATGTTTCAAAAGTCTGCGAATTAGTTCTTTGGAAGTTTAAATTCATTTTCAGATGGAAACAACAACATAGATTGTATTTTGGCCCTCGAAGCTGTTTTACAAAATCCCATTTAATGTGAAATGAAACACAAATATATATGCAGAGAGAATAACAAAAACAATACTTGTTCCTAATAGGGTTTCAAACAAATATATCTTTCCAACAGCAATTTGCTACTTTTGAATACAGATGCTTCATGAATATAATTATTTTGGAGAAGTTATAAGTATGCAGATCTTTGTAGTAATGTTAAAGTAGGCTTCACAGCAGTGCTTCTCAAAGTGTGGTTACTAAACCATGATCTTCGTCTTCAGAATACTTGAATCTCTTGCAGAACCCACTGAGTAGTAATATCCTAGAGAATGACAGAGGGATTCATCTTATGTTTTTCTTTTTGACATATGTACAGAATCAATCAGTGCTGCTCTTACTCTCTACCACTTTTAGACTCTGATCTTACAAAACTGTGGACAAATCTGTTTAGTTGAGAAAAACTGCGAATATTGCAAATGGACTTTAGTAGGTATTTTAGCCATGTAGTGATTGATTGGAGGAAACAGAGCCTTAAATGAACTAGCCTGAGAGGTTATGTTTTAGTACCTAAAGGTCAATAGTTCAATGGCCTCATAAGAGATTAGAACTGAGAACTAGAAAGTCAGCGATCATGAAAATCACTTTCTCTGTTCTGTTTTATTCTCCAGTGGGCACACCTTGTAGTGTTTGCTTCTTGCAAATCCACATCATTTTCTGATATTTCTCTGCAGTTTTGCTTGCCAGTGAACACTCCTAAGTTGTAAGATTAGTGGTTCAGTACTTCATAACTGACTAGAGTCTGTATCTGGAGAGAGGTATTAGCTCATTGTATCCTACTCTTACCAGTGCTCGCTCAGCAAGGGTGTGAGAGGTTCTTTGAGGAGGTACAGGTTCAGTAGCCATGGCATATGGAGGCAGGGAGGAAACAATGGATAGCTAGTGCCCTGGGAGAAAAAAGATCTCAAACAAAAATGAGAGGGCACATAAATTAATTCTTTTCATATATATATATGTGATGTAGGATGACACACCAGTTGGTTTGTCTGACTTAGCCCATCTGGTTCGTGGTTTCCAGATCCTTTGCCTCAATTCATTTAATTTATGACACATATTTACTAGACAGTGTTTTTAGTTGATGCCACTCTTCAGGGATGTCCTGAATGTACATCTTAGTGAGGTCCCTTAACCTTTGATGACAGGAGCTATCAACTCAGGATCCTCTCCACCTCATGCTAGTTATCTTCATTTGTAGCAGAAGACAGCTGCCTCTTCCTATTTTAAAACTTAAATCCTCTAGCAGATCTTCCATTTGTTAAGCTTTTATTTCCAGTTTGGTTAATTCTCTGTCCAATCTTTATCTTCAGTATGGGCTTGTTTTTTTACTTTTTGTAAGCCCAGTTTCTGCTTTGTTTTTCCCTGGGGACATATATAATGTTCTATCAAGAAGGGGAAATTTGGAGTCATCCATAGCTCAATATAAATGTGAATCAATTAATATAAAAAGATTTCTGTAATCTTATGGATATTACTTTAAGAAATGTCAGCTCATATGAAAGAATAATATGTTCTATAGTGTAAGTATACATTTACATGAATTTGAATGGGGATAAGCAGGATTGGGAATTGTCTCTTCAGCACTTTTGATGAAGTATAGTTCCAGGGAGACCCTAGGAAGTGGCCGCAAACCATTAACATGGCAAAGGAGTAGAGGGAAGTATCTAGACTTAATTTAGTAGAGAAATGAGTGAACTGATGTAGGAAGAGAATCCTTGTCCTTTCTTTTGGCCAGCACATTTAATATTTTTCAAAGCTGGAGAGAAAATAAACACAAATAGGGGTTTTAGTTTTCTTAATCAGTTTATAAATACTTTTGTTTCAAATATCACACATAGATGTAATGATATATATTCTGGTTGGGTTCACAGTCCAGTCACAAGGTTTTTAAACCCATAACAACTCCAAAGAATATTACACTTATAAAGCATCCTATATACCACTTTTAATATCGTATCTGTGGAAAGAGGTGAGTCATTATGATGTGACTGATTGATAGTGGTCAACCTAGTTTTTAGCATTGTTTTAACACTGCTAGGTGATGTGATAACAGACCATTGCCCACACTCTATAATTTTATTCTATTCCCACAACAAGTGATTCAGATATCTCTTGAAGCACTAATGACTGTTATGCAGTTAGATACAGGAGTTGTGGTAGGTTTCTTTGGTCTCACTGGTAGAAGCTCCCTCTCAGTCTCCTGCACATCTTCCCATATGGTCACCACATCTCTTTTGATAAAAAGCACATTTGGGGTGCCATAGGAGAAGGAGCACCAGAGCCACCTTTATGGAAATGCTGGGAATAGGAGGGTTGGTTAAATTTAAAATTGTGCATTGGAGTCAAGGTTTACATATTAAAAAGAGAACCAGGAAGTGCCTCACATCCAGGAGGGACCAGGTTGAAGTACAGAACCCAGTATTTAAACTTAGAAATGAGAATATGAGATTAGATGTGAGCATTTGAGCTGGGGATGTGGCTCAGTGGTAAAGTGCTTGCCTGGCAGGCATGAGGCCCTGTATTCAAATCCCCCAGCGCGCGCGCACACACACACACACACACACACACACACACACACACACACAAAGATGTGAGCATTTGAGGCTGGTAGAGGTCCAATTGCATTTGGCTATACTTGGATAAAGTGTGTAGAATGATCACATCCTCAGTCCTTCTCTAAATTCCTCTTGCCAAAAACCAAAGAGGACCACTTTCTGGTCTTCTTATTTATTGTTATATCTTTCCACAAAGCAAACTTGGACCTATATACTTTCATCTCTGCTGCTTCAATCCTAATTTAAGCTACTGTTTTTCCCCCCTGCAAGAGCCACATCTGGAAACCATACATGGCCTTGCTTCTACATTAGCCTATCTTGGACCATTCTCCATAGAGCTGTTACAGGGAACTTTTAGAAATGTAGATCATGTCACATCATTCCCTTGTAGAAATACTTTTGATAACTTACAGTAAATCTCTATTTCTTACTTTGGCTTATAGGACTCTACATGGTTTGACCCCTGTCTACTTTATAAACCTAATCTGCATTTTACCCTCTATTTAGCATACCAAAGCTGCATCCTGTCTGTCCTGAACTTGACAGGCTTTTTTTCCCCCCCTTTATGTCAGATCTTTGGCTTAACTGTTTTCTGGGCCTGGAAACTCTTCTTGGCTCTTTACATAGTTGACTCCTACTTATTCTTTAGGTGTTAGCATAAGAACATCCCAGCAAGGTACACTTTTTTGACCAGAATTCCTGAAGTAGCCTGCTTTTTTTATTTTTATTTTTTAAACCCTATCACATTTCTCAGTTTATTTACTTTGCTGTGTTTACCATAATCTGACTTGCATTCCTTATGTGTTTGGTATAATTATGTATTGTTTTCCGTAATCTGAATTGTCTTATTTATCTGTTTGGTCTAATTATGTATTGTTTTCCCCTCCAAATGCTTCTTTGTTTTAGGTTATTTTGTTCAAAGAATGATTGAATATATGGATTATTTGAAAATAAATACATAATTAAAACCAATTTTATCAAATTGTAACATATTTCTTCTAATCATGATAAATTATCTTCCTGTTCTTCATTAAACTAAAAACATTTATAGTTCTATTAAAAGATTCTGTTTACAAAAGTAAAATTATAGATGAGGATCCTGGACTAATTGGATTTTAGCAATCTATATATTTTTTTGCTTTAATTTAGCACATAGGAAATTTTGATCATGTGTAATGAAACTAGTGTAGACATTTCTGATTTTATACAGTAGTTCATTTAGTGTAATTGTAAGTGAAGAGTGTTTAGTAGATTTTTATACTCTTCTTCAGCTTTCTGTATATTTATAAAATCTCTACAGAAAATCTTGAATGGAAGTATCAGTTGGGTTTGAGTCTCTCAGACTAACGTAAATGTTAGCAAGTTTTAATTATTCAGTATTAATTTTACTGATGAAATATTTAGGTGAGTGGTCATTACATGGAAATGGAGAGAAATATACCTGTTAAATATATGCCAACACTTCCAATGGGGTACACAAACTCATAGATTTAAGAAAACCTGTTTCCTGATCTTCATCTTCTATATGTACTTGTCCTTAAAATGTGTCTTCTAGAGAATCCATTTGTGTTCACATTTACATTTTTTTCCTGATACCTTGGAGCGTGTAACCCTCTAATGCATCACACACAGGGAAGGTTCCTTTAATGATTAATTGAAGGAATTCCTGTCCTTTTAAGCCTCAAACCTGGGGATTTTTTTGGTACTTGAAATTGAATTCAGGGGCATTCAACCACTGAGCCACATCCCCAGCCCTATTTTGTATTTTATTTAGAGACAGGGTCTCACTGAGTTGCTCAGTGTCTCAGTCTTGCCAAGGCTGGCTTTGAACTCGAGATCCTCCTGCCTCAGCCTCCCCAGCTGCTGGGATTATAGTCGTGTGTCACCACGCCAGCTTCAAACCTGTTGTTGTTAAGAGTTAGAAATGAAAATTCTGGATAATTTGAACTGTTTTTCACTGAGATAATGATGATACAATGAGAATAATGACAATTTTGATTTCCCATGGTTCAATTTTCTATTTTTGACTTGTGTTTTTCCATGTGCAAACTGTTGTCACAGAAGATACAACCCTCAAGGAAGAGTTTCCTAAGAATAAAGTAAAAACTACATCAATGAGAAACTTTGACTCCTGAAAATGGCCTTTTTGTCAAGTATTTCAGAATATTTTCTGCTATTCTTAATATGTATTTAGTTGGGTATGGTGGTGCACACCTGTAATCTCAGCTATTGGGGAGGCTGAGGCAGGAGGGTCACAAGGTTGAGGACAGCTGGGGCTATCTTAAAAAATAAAATTAAATGGAAAAAAAAAATAAATGGGGTGGGGATGTAGCTCAGTGGTAGAGCACTTGTCTGGCATGTTTAGGGCCCTGGGTTCAATCTCCAGTAGAGCAAGAAAAAATTATATATGGATGAATTTATAGATAAATAGATAGGGTGGATCAGTAGCTGAAAGAAAATGTGCTTACAAACACTTGATATGATATAGATTAGCATATCAGATAAGGTTCTCAGGGAAGCTGACTTAAAACATAGGTTTGCCTATAGGAAGTTTCCTGGGGAGAGTTCTTGGAAGCAGCACCTGCAGGAATGGACACAAGAAGTCAGTCTGCAATATAGCTGTAGCCAAAGCCCCAACCCTTCCCAGGAACTCTGGGCCTTGGATAGCCCTACAGACTTGTTCAGAATTAGTGCATAGAGACTGTTCTGCCTAGGAAATATTTGACCTTAGACATGGTAGCTCTCTTGAGTAGAGTGCAGTGGCAGGCAGGGAGGTCTTAGCCACAATTTCTTTCTGTTAAGTCAGTTTTGTGTCTTTGTGAACAGAAGACCTGATAGGAGTAATTAGAAGAAGAAAAGTTAATTTTGGCTCACAGTTTCAGAGGTCTCAGTCCATAGCTGACTCCATAGGTCTAAGCCCAATGTGAATCAGAATATCCTAGCAGAAGAACATGGCAGCTCAGGACATGGAAACCTGGAAGCAAAGAGCTCTACTTATTGGGGACAAATTATATAATCCAAAGACACACCCCTAGTGACTTACTTCTTCCAGCTACTCTTTACCTTTCTGTAGTTACCTCCGTGTTAATCCATATCAGCAGATTAATGTACTTATTAGGTTGAGGCTCCCATAGCCCAATGATTTCCCTTCTGAAAATGCTTGCATTGTCTCACACATGAACTTGTGGGGGACATCTTATATCTAAACTATAACAGTCTTTCTGGCTAATACTCTTAACAGCTGGGATTACCAATGTTTTCAGATTAAACTGAGTAAAACTCAGTGATAAAACTTATGCATGATTTCTTTCATTTTTTTTTTTTTTTTGTGCTAGTTCCGTATTGTGGTAAATCTATTTTAGCAAATCATGTTATGAACTATTTATTCCCATTCCAGTCAGTTCTCACTCTAGTTCATAATATAGTATTTTAATATTTTCTACTTCTTAAGAAAATTATATGCTAGGGACTGGACTGAATTTTAAAGACGGTACCATTTGTTTTTATTAAAAATATAAGAAATTTTTATAATGATCAGTACTTCATTTAATGGTGCTATTTCTAGTTCCATACTTGGTTTTTATTTAATTAAGTCTAAAACTGAAACTCAGATGTGGAAACGCACACTCATACAATTACCAAAGGAATTCTGTGTACTTCTTAGCACTTCATCTCACTCCTTAGAACTCTTGGTTCTGTATTATTTTAAATTTTTATTGCATTCAACTATTTCTCTTGTAAAACATAATCCATGATTTATTTTTTCAATGTTTTTTAGTAATTTTTTCTGCTGGAATGATAGTGACATCTCTGTTTAATTGAAAAGTAAAGTTAAATTTCATTGATAGAATGTGAGTCTGAATTGGCTGATTGATTTGAGTTAGGACTACATTTTTATTAAACTGAAAATGATAAATCTGAAACCATAAACTTTTGATGAAAATTCTTTTCAAAAGTAAGACAAAAGCAACTTTTGAAAAAAAGTTGCAAAAGCCTTATGAGTATGTTGTTTTGTCTAAGGTATGATAAAATTAACACATTTTGTCCAGATATTTCTAAAGGTATTAGTTTAAACAAAATGCATTTAAGTGAAAGAATACTAAATCATTAATGGTAAAGCTTTGTTACTGAAATTGAGAAAATGAATGAATGTGGTTAGGTAACAAACCTTTTTGAGTTATATATTTTCAATTTGTTGTTTTCAGTTATTTTCCATATAGGATGCCCTATGTGATTTACCAGTTGACAGACAATTAAAGATGATTTTAGCTTAGATGAAATTCAAAGATTAACATTATCTTTCATCACCTCTGCACTCCCTCTCTCCTTTACTGTATTAGTCAGCTTTCCATTACAGTAACAAAACATCTGGCGTAATCAATCTAAAAGAGGAATGATTTATTTTGGCCCACAGATTTGAAAGTTCAGCTCATGATTGGTTGACCCCATGATTTTTGAGTGTGTGGCAAGGTAGCACATCATGCTGGGGAGCTTGCATGGAGCATAACCGCTAACCTTATGGTGACTGGGAAGTAATAAAGAGAGGGAGGAGTACTGGAGTCGCAATCTCCCCTTCAAGGGCATGACTCCAGTGACCTAATTTCCTCCCACTAGGCTGCACCTCTCAAAGGTTCCACCACCTCCTAATAGCACATGGACTGTGGACCAAACTTTTAATACAGATGCCTTTTGAGGGACATTACAAATCCAAACAACAGCATTTATCCAGCCTAATTTTCCTAGTACTTATTGTCATCTGACTCATCACATGTTTATACATATATGTGTTTACTTTTAGCCTTTTCCCCATGGAACATAAGCTCTGCAAAGATAGGAACTTTGTTTTATCAAGTTTTATTTACTCAGTCTCCATCAGGCAAACAATAAATGTCACTTAACAGGCTCTTGGTAAAGTTTTGCTGAATGAATGGATAAGTATTTGGGGAAGGAGCAGAAAAGTGATTGTTATTATGCGAAGAAATGAGAGAATATTTAGGAACATACTGATAGTTTAATTATAAATGATATTGAATTTGTAAAGAAACTTAGAAACATGGAATTTAGTTTATTTTTTGGGAGTGATCTGATATTGTTAGATGGTACTGAGATCCTTGTCAGGATAAACATTTGAGTATTGTTTTACCATTATAAGCACATTCTAAATTTAGATTACCCTTGCTCAGAAATAAGTTCTGTTCTTTGTCTCTTTGTCCTCCTTGTAAGTATTTTCAGTCTTACCAGCACATGTATGCCAGCTAAAAAGCAAGGATACTTTATGGGGCTGAGTCCAGGAAAGTTTTTCAATCAATCCACATTCACAGTGGAAGATTACTCTCATTCTTGGGAAGGGCGACCTATGCATGTGAAGTGCAGTATTCAGATGAAAGGGCTACTGTGGTATTATTTAACTGTGTATTGGCAAGACTCTGGCCAGTATCTGGTTTCTTTTTAGAGCCACTTTGCATTATATTACAGTACTCTGACTGTGCTGTGCCAAGGAAATTAAGATCAGCTGGAACACTCTGTAGGTCATTGGCTTGGAATCTTAGGGCACTGGGAACTTGATGTTTTGTTTTAATGACCTCATTTAGGCTGAACCTGCCTTTGTCCCCAAAGCATAAGGGCCCCTTTACAAAACCATGCCTGCACCTTGGGAAAGATATGGGAGAGGCTCAGAGAAAAATGACTAAATATTGTAAGGTTTTTCAGTCAATCTTCATGTATAGCGTACTTAATAAATTATGATTTTTTAGTTGAGAAAGAGGAAGAGGAAGCATAAAGTCTGTCAACACTGATTACCCACTAAGGTCTATGATGTTGGAGTATACTTCGAAGGTTGAGGATAGTTTTAAGAAAAGTAAGGGAAGAATGTTTACTGTTCATGTAGAGTTTATGGGTCTTGTACTTTGTCAGATGCTTTTTGAAGAGATTTCCAGAGGAGTTCCCTCTTGTGAAATGAAAAACTTCTTTCATATTTGTCATAGTGGGAGTTTATGATGAGTGTATGCATGTGGCCCATATGGGGACTGTGGGGGGACTGTGGGAGGGTCATGGAGGAGTTGAAGTTGTTTGATAAACATCTTTTTGGAACATTAGTTTTTATTGAAAATAAGAAGAAACATTTTTTATATGAAGATAAGCATTCCGGTAGTTGAATGGAATCACAGTTTACATGAATTTTTAAGAACGAATTAAATATCTTTGTATTATTGTCTACCCTGAGATGGGAACAGCTATGCAATTACTTTAATACATTTTTAATGGTGCATTATAATCATACATAATACTGTCATTCATTATGATTTATTTGTATATGCACATAACATAATTAGGTCAGTTTCATTCCCAAGGACCTCTACTTTCCCTCCACTTCTCCCTTCCGATTCCTGTCCTCTACTTGTTTTCCTTCTATTTTCATGAGATCCCTTCCCTCTGCTTTTTTCTGTGTAGCTTCCAAGTATGAAAGAAAACATATGACCCTTGACTTTCTGAGTCTGGCTTGTTTCACTAACATGATTTAACATGATATGCAATGGCACCCCTCCCAACCCCTGCTGCCCATTTTGTATAGTTCTGGTGAAAACATTTGAGAAGCAATAGTATAGTTTTTGGTTCTGTGAGAGGCGAGTCTTTGTAACCCTCTGGAGAGTTGTTTTGTTTTTCAAATCATCTCTCCTTTCTTCTCTAGCCAAAGTTCTTTCTTTCACGAGATTCTCTGATTTTAGTGGTACCTGTATCTATATTGAGGTTGTTGGGTTTTTAAGCATTTGAAGAGTGTTTTCTACTCGACTTTTCTGCTTCTTGGCAGGAAATTGTTCTCACCAGAGTCTCTGAGGACCACCTTATCCTGAAGACCTATTTCTCAGTCCTTATTCCAATGTCTCAGGAGTTTGGAACATTTTTGACTCTTCTTTCCATCCTGAAACACTTTGCTGACCTCTGCCTCCTGCAGGTCTCTGCTGTAGGATATTAGTTCTGGTGTTCTTTAGAGGTTTGTCTTGAAACTTGTTTTCATTTTATTGCCTGGGTGATCTCATCTACTTCCATGGCCTCAATCGTGGTATTATAAATCTAGACTAGAACTTTATCCGGGGTTGCCTGCTGGATTCCTTCACTTATAAAGCCCATGTACATCTCACCCAGCATATTCCAAACAAAACTAATACTTTTCCTCTTAAACTTGCTCTTTACCCTCTGTTTCCATTCATTGGGAATGAAATGCTCTCTACCCACATTAGAAAATCAGAAACCTTAGCTTACCTTCAGCATCTTTCATTCTTGTCTGTTCCCATCCAGTTAGTTATCAAGTTCTTTTGAGAAGACAGTTCTGAGATTTATCCACCTTACATGACCTGTGTGGCATTGTAGTAGTTCAGGCCAAATTATCTTTTCTCCTTGGTTACTCTTTCTTGTGTCCTTCTATTCCTTGGAATATTATATGTTTATCTTTTTTTAAAATAAGGAGGTAAAATGCATTAAACATAAAATTAACCATTCTAAAAATATTCTTAAACTTTTAACCATGTTTATAGTGCACCTAGTACATTCATTCATAGTATCATGTCAACATCATATTTGTCTAGTTTATAAACATTTACATACCCTAAAAGCAATACTGTTTCCATTAAACAGTCATTCCCCATCTTCCCCTCCAAGTCCCTATAGCCACCAGTTTGCATTTTGTCTCTATGGATTTAACAATTTTGGGTGTTTCATAAAAGTAGATTCATGTGATATATGACCTTTTGTCTGGTTTTTGAAATTTATTCTATTTTTGAAGTTTATCATTTTGTAGTGTGTGATGGTATGTTTCTCCCCATGAAACAATTCCCAGCATGTAGATATATCACTAATTACTTTTAAGAAATAAGATGTTGTTCATATAGTACGTGGTTGCCCTCTCTTTGTGCCTTTGTTCCCAATTCTGTTTTGTTTCTCTTTTCTTTTTTCTGTATGGGAACTGGTATTTTGAGGTTAATGAGTATCCTTTACTTCCACATTTTTATACCTTTATGACATAGAGCACTATAATGTGTTTTAATAATGTATGCAAAATATTTTGCTCTGCAACTTACTGTTTTCATTTGACACTTTTGATTAATCCATATTAATGAATGTAAATCTAGTTAATTTTAATTGTATTTAATTGTACATATTTATCATAACTTATTGTTTCTTCATCATAGTAACCTAGATTGAGTGTATATTCTTGTCCTGTGTGCAAGGGTTTAGAGAAATAATATGTGTACAGGAGTGTAATTGCTCAACTGTAGAGCAGGTGCATGTTCAGTTTTATGAGATATTGTAGCTTGTTCTCCAAAGTGGTTGCACCCACCAGCATGATTGTCTATATTTTCAGAATTCTTGTTTTTTTTCCCAATGTTTAATGAAATGTAGTTGCTGTGTTAATTTATATTACCTTCATTATTTGTAAGGTTGAACATCTTTTCATTTACTTCTGGCCATTTTTTCCCTCTTCTTTGTGAATTATCTATATTTTTCTACTATTTCTCTTGCCATTTTTTAGTGATTGGTGTGAGTCCTTTATATGGTGTAGATAGTAGTCTTTTGGCAGCCATAAATGTTGCAATTCTGTTTTCTCAGTAATTGTGATTTGCCTTAATTTTGTTACAGTGTCTCTTAGGATACAGAATATTTTTATTTTATTTTAGTTAAATCTACTTTTGTACTTTTGTGTGTCTTATTTAAGGAATTTTTTTCCCTCTGTCTTGTGAATGTATTCTCATCTAGTCACTTTAACATTTTGCTTCTTGCTTTGGTCTTTAGTGCTGCATGATGTTTTTTATATATATGATAGGAATCTAAAGTTTTTCAAATGAATATCCACTCATACTAATACCATTTGTTAAACTAATAATCTATTGTTTTACCAAAGCTTTTTAAAAATTTCTTTAAACTGAGTGTTGAAGTGCATGCTTGTAGTCCTAGCTACTTGGGAAACTGAGGCAGGAGGATCACTTAAGCTCATGATTTCAAGAACAGTCTAGGCAGCATAACAAGACCCCATCTCAAAAACCAAAGCAAAACAAAACAACTTTAATCATGAACTTTATTACATATAGAAATGGTAGTTTTGAATGGCAAATTTGATTATGTCATTCTTCTTTTAAAATCATTCCATGTATCCCCTATCTTTCATCAAATATTGATTTTACTAGGGACCTTAAGATACTATGTAGGTGGACTGCCTCTCTAATTCATTTAAACCCTTTTCTCCTTATAGTCTATGCTTTGATCACAGTGAACTTTGGGTTTCCTACTATGATTTTTGTCTTACCTGCCCCAGGGAGGGTCAGGTCTTTATATGAAATAGATGTTCAGTCTTCCCACATCTCTCTTCTCCTTAGTCTTTAAATAGGTTGTTTCAAATACATCTTTTTGAAGAGTCTTTTCCTCCTGCTCTGTGAGTATTAGGTGTCCTGCTTGGAAATCAGCTGCATTTCATTATCATTCTGTTTACTTCTCCATGTTCCAGGATCCAGGAAGCTTTCTAGGGCAACAGGGACCATGTCTGCTTTGAACTTCAGTGTATTTCTGGACTCTTAACATTGTGCCTGGCACATAGTAGGTCTTCTGTAAATACTTGCTAAATGAACAGAACCTTTAGATCATTCTCACCCAGAGCAAGATTTATTTCTCAATTATCTGATAGATGATTGTCTATATACATAGACTTCTCTTGAGCATTTTTTAAAAATATTTATTTATTTACTTTAGTTGTACACAATGCAATGCATTTATGATTACGTGGTGCTGAGGATCGAACCCGGGCCGCGCACGTGCGAGGCGAGCGCTCTGCCGCTGAGCCACAACCCCAGCCCAGAGCATTTTCAATAATAATGAGCTCATTTTACTTTTGATCAGTAAAATCCTATGTAAGTGCTTTCTTATGAAAACTAAGTTTGTGCATAAATGTTAGAAGAAATTTAATTTTAAAAATTTTACCGAATTTTATTCCATTGCTGAATCTCAATTTTGACCTTTATTTCAGCATGTTGAGTTATTATTGAACTTTATTTTTTTTCCTTAATGGTAATTGTCCCTCTCAACTTTTTATATTATACACACAGGTAGTATTGATGACATTAGTGTCTTCATTCTAGAGTGAAAAGAAAGGTTTTATTATTTGGTTAGAATTACATAGGAAGTAGCAGAGGCAGGATCTGAACTCAGATTGCTTTATATTAGTGATATTTGCAGATTCTTGACCTTCCTTCTTGGCTTCCTTCCATTTTTATTTTATTTAAAAAATTTTGAAGACCAAAAGGATTTTTTAAAATGTATTAGGCTTATTGTTTTAGTTGTTTTTTTTTTTTTTTTTTTTTTTAGCTGTGACCAAAAGACCTGAAAAGAACAATTAGAGAAGGAAAAGTTTATTTGGGAGCTCATAGTTTTAGAGGTCTCAGTTTGTTGATGGCTGACTTCATTCCTTAGGGCTTGAGGTGAGGCAGAGCTTCATGGAGAAAGGGTGTGGTAGAAGAAAGCAGCTCAGAGCATGGAAACAGGAAGCAGAGAGAGAGACCATTCCCCTTACCACAGACAAAATATAAACCCTAAGGACATGCCCCCTTCACTGCACCTCCTCTGGCCACACTCTACTTGCCCACAGTTACTACCCAGTTAATCCCTATCAGGGGATTAATGCAATTAATGCACTGACTAGGTTAAGACTCTTATAACCCAATCATCTCACCTCTAAACTTTCTTGCATTGTCTCACACATGAGCTTTTGGGGGACACTTCTCATCTAAACCATAATACCTTTACTATGGGTAGTATTGCAGAATTCTAGAGGTAGGCTTTACTGACACATCCCTCTTACTTGGTGAAACCAATGTATATGTCTGATGGAGAAGAATGAATTTTAGATTTATTCAGAGGTTCCTTTTAATCAATATTAGCTTGGTCTCGACTAGTGTCAATGTAATATTTAAAATTATAATTATGCAAAATTTGAACTTAAAAATGCAAACGTTTTTGATTTCTTTGAACAAATGGTTCATCAGAACTATTAATGTATACTCTGGAGAAGGGGGTACTGAGCAGTTTAAAACAGTGCAACATGTTTTTCTCTCACACTGGTTAATGAGGAACATGTATCATGCCTTTATATTAGTAGTGACATAATTTTCAATGTACTTTCAAATATATTGTCATTTTTATCCTTTTAACATATGAATATTGTCAGTAGAATGCTTAGATTTTTCCCAGTTTAGTAGATGGAAAAAAAATTGGATCAAAGATCATGAGCTAAATCATATAGACAATGCCTAATAGAACCAGGACTTGACCCCAGATTTTCAGATTTCAATGATAGCTCTGACCTGACATGAAATTGATAGTTATAATTCTATTTGAAAACAGAATTATATTAAAAATATTTACTTTGTGTTTTCAACATTGCAAATGTTTAAATAGTGACAATAGAGAGACATCCTTTAAACGACACATCAAACCCAACCTTAATATATTCTGATTTCCTTTTACCTCCAGGGTATTTTTCCCATGGTGTTGTTATACTGACTTAAAGACATATGGAAAAAATAATTATTGTTTTAAGAAATGACAGAAATTTGTATTATTATTATTTTTTAATTTGTAGAGTTTTGAATGACTTTCAGAAATTACTAGAGAATTTGGATTATTTTAAGATCAGGATATAGTCTAACTGAAAGGGCTTAGCTGTACTCTGAGGCATTTAATTAATTTTTATTGACAGATCCTTGTCTAGGATTTAAATGAGATTTAAGTCAGTAAAATTCTTGCCTAGTGGTCTAGAGAACAAAAGTTCAACACAGTGGATGTAGAGGAGAGGAATGTATTTTCTTAATCCTTTTCTCCCCATTGGACAGAGCCCAGGTCATCTGCAGAAACAGTAAGGATTTGGGAGTGGACTTGTTCTTCAAGTTAGATACTCATCATTAGAATAAATGTTGTACTATAAATATGAATACAGAGAATATTGTTTCTTAAAGCATGGAATCAAAAAATGATTCAAATACTAGATATTAAATTAAAGTCCATTTTTAAAAGCAAAATTTGACAATTATTATCAATATGATCATTGTTCTGTCTTAGAAAAGTTATCTTATATCTGATACTTCAGGGTGGCGATTCTCCAGCCTCAGTGGGCATATCACATGCCTAGAGATTTTATGTAAGTGAAGATTCCTGGGTCTTATCCCCGAAGAGTTTGTTTGTTTATTTGTTTTTTCCTTCCTTTTTTCTTTCTGTGCTGGAGATTGAACCAAAGGGGGCTCATGTTTGCTAGGCAAGTACTATACCACTGGGATACATCCCCGGCCCTGAGTATCTATTTCTTGATGCTGAGGTATTAGAAATTTTAATAAGTACCTGCTGGGAGATTCTTATAACTCTAATGCAGTTTGACTCGAGGCCACTTTTGAAGAAATCCTGAAATAATAGGATTGAATCAGGATTTGGACCAATGACATATCTCCTTCAGAGAAAAGACTGGAAATCTGCCACCTATAGGAGCAGAATTTACTCATACATGCACGTAGTATACATATTTGTGGTTCTATAACATTTTTCTAAAGGATAACACATGTCTAAATCTGTTTACTTATCTAAAAACCAAGTAGATTTTTCTTGAATTTTAAATTGGTTTGCATTTAAAATCAAAGTGTACTTATTGTTTAATAAAGAAATTGTTTGGCACTGCAAATTGTCCTTGCTTCATGACTGCTAAAGTGGTTGTGAAGTATCTCACATAGGGGGCGCTGTTTAAATATATTTTTTTGTCTGAGTAGTTCCAAAATCATACAGCAGAGGGGGCATGTTTTAAATGACACAAGGAAACTGTGACCTGATTGTTTTAGCATCAATTATTCCAGATCACACTGTTAATTTATTTCATTTAGATTACTAGAGAAATATTGTTTGAAATTAATAATATAATATCGAAGAAAGTACTATGAAGTTCTTGTAAGGATATTATTTGAAGAAAATGTTTAAACGTGTATTTAAATAATTCTGATTTCTTCTCTCATTTGAATCTAAATTAGATTCATGTTCTAGATGATGAACAGTGGCTCCAACTATCATGTCTTCTATGTTAGGGTTTCTAAGAACTAAGAATTAAGATTCTGATATGCTAATGGACTCGTTAATTATGAAACTAGAATTGATGAGTTGTTTTCTACAGCATATTTGTTGAATAATTTTTTTAGTATTTTGTGTAGCAATTAAAGGTATAGATACAGATATATATATATATATATATATATACATATATATATGTAATGCAACCAATATTATACCATTTTCCTTTTCCAGATTTAGTGCATATGTAAATATTTTGTTTATAATTTAATGTTCTTCTTATGTAGCATCTTTCCATATGTGCTTTTATCAATTCTCTATTAGTTACAGTAAAATAAATCAACTTGAGCTAGGTTAGGCAGAAAAAGAATAGCTCATTTATCATTCTTTTTGTTAAACTGTGAACTTTTTTGTTGAATTTAGGGACTATTCCTTATTATCCCTTTTTATGTCTTTACTTCCTACTATGAAACATTGGACAAGTAATGAGTGTCACTGTTTGTGTCAGTCCCTATATGCAGGCTATGATGGATTAAACATGGCTGGGAATTCTTTGCTGCACTTCCCATTGAGAGGCAGAATGTGTGTCTCCTCTGAAATCTTGGAGGGCTCTGATTATTTGACCAGTATACTTCATTGGAAGTGACAATGTGAAAGTTTCTGGTCCAACACTTTGAAAAACGGGCAGCTTCCATTTCCTGTTTTTTTTTGGAAACCTGAACTACCTTTTTTAAGCCATATCTAGCTACATTGAGAACCTCCATTCTGAGAAGTCATGTAGGTTTTTGTGGCTGCCTGAAGTACAGCCACAATACCGCGGGAGGAGATTCGGTGGCAGGAATCTTTTATTCTTAGTCTCTTTCTCTTTATCTCTTTGGCTTCTAAGCTAAACTCTTTTTCTCATAATATTCTTCTTTTTACTAAACTCTTCTCCTTATCTTACTAAAACTCTTTCTTCTTAGTCTCTTTACTAAAACTCTTTCTTCTTTTTCTCTTTGGTTTCTCATTTCTTTCTCTAGATTCTTCTGACCGAACTCTTAACTGCTCTCTTATTTCTTCTTCTGACTACATTCTGGCTACTCTCTTTTCTTCTTCTCCAACCTGAACTCTTCTTCCGACTGACTGACTGACTGAATGAATCCCTTCTGACCGCTTTCACCCGGTTATATACCTTTAGCTTTGCGGGTGTGTCACGTGCATTTACAGGTGTGTCACGTGCATACTTAATGTATGATTATTATCAGGTGGAACTTATGGCTTCCAGCTAACCGCAATAGCCATCTCCCTGATTGGGGCTCCTTCAGGTTTTCTGATTGATAACCTCAGCCAAAGACCCGCCAAGATGTTAGACAGGAATGAAGCAGTTAGGGATGCTGCAGACTAGCCCATTCTCCTACTGGAGGCCTTGTGACCCTTCATTGACACCATACAGAGAAGAAAAATGGCCTAGATAAACCCTTCCCTATTTCACAAAATCATGAGATATTATAAAAAGGTTGTTGTTTTAAGGCACTGTGTTTTAGGACAATTCATTATGTATTAATTATAGGATCATAACACAGACTCAATTCTTGAGTGTAAAGTAGATGATAGCAACTGAAAGTAATCTTAGAAAACACTTAATTTAACTCCTCTCTTTCGTAGGGAAAAAATATATTCCAGAGAAATGAAGTGACAGGTTTAAGGTCATCTAACCAGTTACAGTCATAGCCAGGAAAATATGACTGTTGTTTTGCTATGAGTAGACATAGATATTAATGTTTGTAAGACCATTTTTTTGTACTTTTCATCTGATAAGGATAGGCAGAGAGATGTAGTCTAAAAATACCTAAAGAACTGCTACCATATCAGAAAGAACATTTGTCATCTCAAAAAGGACTCAAACATAATTTCAGAAATACTCATTCCAATCATTTTGTACTATTTAACTACTATTATAAAAAGTTACATTCCACATAGCTACTCAGGAGATCAAGGTAGGAGGATCACATGGTTGAAGCTAGCCTTAGCGGGACTCTTATCTCAACAAAATACATTATTTACTAAATTAGTGATGCACACAAGTGATGTATGCTTATACACAGTCAATCTCAACATTTATGCAATTTGTATTTTGAAATTTCTTAGTTAATTTGGAGACCTGAAATGCATTTTTCCATAAAAGCAAACATAGCATACCTTAAGTTTAATTAATACTGGAAATAATCACTGTATGAATCGGTTTCTATGGGAAAATGCTTTCCACATTACTGCTTAGTATCCATGAACCCACCAGTCCAGTGCCTCACTTTATGTGGTTTTGTCAGAGGAACTTCCCATTTGTCCATCAATAGGAGAGAAGGTTCAGCAGGCTCCATAAGAAAGGAAAGTGTATTCTCTTGGGGAAGAGGGAAAAAAAGGAGCAACAGCTTGGTTCAGGACTTCCTGTTGGTTAAATTTGTAGTTCCAAGAATGTTCCGGTGCATCCTCTCTGCTCCTTTCTCCATGGGTCCTAAGGACTGACAGGCTTTTCTGTCCATCCCTCATGGTACTTTCCTCTTTCTAAGATATCACTTGTAAATTCACTTGAGAACAGGATGAAGTCTGTGTTTTCCTATGTTCCTGTTTCTGAAAGTAAGGCAGGACCAACCGACCCTTCCTTCCTTTCTTCCTTCTCTTTCCTTTATTGTTCTCTTGTTTTTGCCTCTCCCCTTTCTTTCCCTTTCCATATCTCCACTCCTTCTCCTTTTCTATTCTTCTTTCTCCTCCTGTCTTCTACTCTCGCCCTCTTTCTATCCCCTCTCTTCTCTTCCTTTTCTCCCTTCCTCTGTTCCTTCTACTTTCTCTCTCACCCTCTCTTCTCTCCACCTATTGTCTTATTTCTCTCAAAATCAACACAGTTTCTTTCATGCCTTGAGAATTATTAACTGGTATAAAGCCCTCAGTTTGTTTTTAGATTTAGGGAAGGTAGGCGGCATTGCTCTGTGTCTTACTGCTTATATAAATAAGACAGATCTACTAGATTGCAAACCTTTAAGAGGCAGTACTGCATTTAGTTTTTATTTATCATCCCTAATACTTAACAGTATTTCTTGTGTAAATGAAAAAAGATTAAAATCTCAGCTATGACCTCTCTTGTATGTCTGTGCTGTGAGAGGGTAAAATGCACTGCCCACTTTAGCACCCCGTGAATGCCTGCATGCTGGGTGTTGTGTCTAAGTTTTGAACTTGGCCTTTGGTTTTCACTTTCACTTTCACTGCTGTTCTGGTGGTGCTGCCAGATGTTTTGTCAGGAGACCATCAGTGGAGCTGAAATGCTTCCATTTCTTAGATGAAATAGATGCAGGTCTATAGGTTATTTCAAGAATTAAAAACTAGACCTAGGAATCTTTCTTTTCAGTTGTTTTTTTTTTTTTTTTTTTTTTTGGTGACAAATGAACCATAGTTATTTACGCAAACAGAATAATTTGCATTGTGACATTCCAACTTTTGCCAGATAAGACAAAACTTGTGCTGAAAAAGTTCAAGGTAATTTTTGAGTTTTTGTTTCTATGAGTCTGATTTGCAGTGTAAAAATAAAATGCCAAGAAGTTCGAAGTCAAAGAACAAATTATTCCACAGCATGTTATCTTTGTGCATTTCAGGGTTTTTTTTTTTTTTTTTTTTTTTTGCCCTAGCCATTCTAAACTATTTGCTATTTTTGTCATCTTAGACCAAATATACTTTAAATATATTTTTCAAGTCATCAAGAAGAAAAACACAGCTCTGTGAGAATCCTACATAGTAATTTTAAGAGGAATTTAGAATAATATTTAAGGAAACTTTTTGTTAAAAAGTTTTGGTTCTTAGTTCCCCCTTTTTAAGAAAAGTGGCATTTTAATATCTTGAGGAGTATTAATTACTTTCTTCTTATTTTAGGTTCAGGATCACTTAGATTTTCACTGGAACAAACTCTTGAGGAACTTAGTATTTAAAAGGATGTGATGACTTTTCACTTTACTAAAATTTGATTTATTCCTATTACATATTTGATAAAAAGTAAATTTGCCATGTGATTTTTAATTCAGTTTAATCCCTTATGTTTGAGAATAACTAATTAGTAGTTGTGCTAGCATGAAACACCGACGTGTACCCTAAGTTGGAAGTCCATTTAGGTACAAATATCAAATGCAGTCTTTATTTATGTTTTCATTGAGCATGTTTCCATTAGACTCATGATCATATTTCTGCACCATTGCTGTAGGCTCTAGGTGCCATCAACTGGTCACCCAGATAGGACTTTTCTCTTTTTTTTCTAAGTTATAGCTGGAGTACTTAGTACTTAGCACTTTTTTCAAAAACCCAATCCTAATGTGGCATTCCTTCATATTCATTCTCAAATCACTCCCTCCTGTCTGTTGAGTGGCACCTGAGCTCTTTCTTTTTCACTGCTTCCTCTGATTTGACTCCTGACTCTTTCCTCTTAGCCTGCTGTCTCATCTCATTGCATATCTTTCTTTCCCCTTCAGGCAGAGTTTGTCATCCCAGAGTGAACTGTCACCTTTCCCAAACAGCATGTCCCAATCTCCTTAAGGAAAACAGATCACGCGCTCTTTGCACTCCACTGTATCCATTGCATTTATTTTCACATTGTCCATAAGGTCTGTGCCCCCAGGCTTCTGTCTGATCCTTTGAGCCACTGGATCATCAAACTGCTAAGAATAAGGGTTACATCTCACTCATCCTTGGCACAGAGCCTAAGGTATGCTAGGATTTTAATATGTTTATTGAATGAAAGAATGAGTAGGCTTTCCAAACTAAAAATTCTCAATGTCCCTTTGGCTACAGAAACATTGATTTATTATAAAATCCTTTGCATGCTCTCAAGTTATTTGGTCATCTGGGCTTGTTCTGTTGTTTCATTGATTTATCTAACACATGCTTTGTTCCTTCCATGTACAGATACTGAGCTGGGCTCTGGTGAATGAAACAGACAAGAACCTACTTACGGGTCTGATATTATTATCTGACATTTGAGGAGTAAAATTATTTTTATGAATAACTGTTAAGTGAGGCCTGTCAGAAACTAATTTTAATATTTAATGTGAAGTCTAACCTCTTAGAACAGTAGGAGAACTCCACTCTTCCTTCTTCTCTAAACCCTGTTTTTACTTTATAACTTGGCTTTTATTCAAAAGTTTAAAGGAGAACATCCAGTGGGTAAGTTAAAATGTGTAGAAAACATTTATGGTAAAGCATATGGCTTTACAGTCCCTTAAAAAGAAATTTAAGAAGAAATTGATTACTTCTTCCTGATCTTAATTATGGATACTTCAGTTAACAGCCTGGAGATTGTCAGATTTTGGATGGGTCCAGAGTTTTCTTTTCTTTTTTTTTAATATTTATTTATTTACTTTAGTTGTACACAATGCAATGCATTTATGTTTACGTGGTGCTGAGGATCGAACCCGGGCCGCACACATGCGAGGCGAGCGCTCCGCCGCTGAGCCACAACCCCAGCCCCCAGAGTTTTCTTATTATTACATTATAAGCATTATTTAAAAGTCCTTGAGTAAATAATTACAACTCCTATACTTAACATAAAAGAATACAGAGGAAAGCACACATCCTAGAGGAAACTTAGGTGAGAAAGTTAGCTGTCCACATGCCTCTGACACTCTTTAGCTGGTTAATTTTCGAGAAAGTCAGCAGAAACTTCACAAGTGTCAGCAAAATACACATGATACCCAGTCCACTTCCCTCATGTGGTAGGGTGAAGATTAAATGTAACAGTGGTCATATGGATGCATGAAATTATTTTGTATCAAAATAATCTGTGATTACAAAGTCCAGACTTAAGACTTATAAAAATGAAAGAAAGCTTCTTTTGTCTTCCTATTGTCAGAAAATACTTCTATCAGGTCAGATAGTCCATATGATTTAGTATTTTTTTTTCCTTTTAAGATCAATATACATCTGCTGTGTTGTGTGTCAGCATAAGTTAGAAACTTTTTTACTAGACTGCAAACACAAGATAGTTTAGGTATTATCTAATGACTTCCTATTACTGCAACTGAATAGTTCTTTTGACAGCCTGTCTTCCCCACTTCCCCTACTTACAGAAAGTCACATCAAAATATTTGGTAATTCCATTAACATGACTATGCAAATATCATGCACTTCTACATAATATATTATGATTGTATTTCCTTTATTCTGAAATCTGTTTTTCCTGAGGTTAATAATTGCCTTGTTTTATTTGCTGCATTTTCTTTGATCCTATGATCAAATCTTTTCACCCCTCCAAAGAAACTGGCTGAACATTCTTAACACAGCCTTCCAGGTGGCAGCTGGACTGGGAGTCCGTGGGTCCCTCCCCAATCCTGGCATTGCTCTAGGAATTCCACTCTGCTGTGCTGGACTCTTGTCTGGAGAGGTCAGTCACTCTTCAGGACAGCCACCATGCTGTTCTCACCTTGGAATTGCTTTTCTATTTTCTGTGAATTCCTTTGCCTCTCACATGTATTAAATATCCAGCTCTCTGGGTGTTATGATTTCTTTCTCTTGTGGTGGTGTTCCTTGCTAGGGGAATGAGGACTGATGTTTTTGAGTCTTTACCAGTCTGAAAATGCCTTTTAAGCCAACAGTTCAGCAGTAGTCTTTTAGTCATTTTCACTCTTTTGAAGGCATTTCTTTATTGTTATTTATTTATATGCTGTTTTTAAAGAGTTCCCTTTTTGTGACCTATTTTTGTTTGTTTGTTTTCTCTCTGAAAGTTTCTAGGGTCATCTCTTTATCATGGATGTTCTGAAGTTTCATTTGTCTTCTGTGGAACTTAAATTAATTTTGCAGGGCACTGTCTAAACCTTTTAATCTGGAGACTAATCCTGATTTTCTGTTTTTCTTATATTATTTCTGTGGTATGTTCCTACTTTCATTTTTTTCTTCTCTAATTTGAAATTTTATGAATCAGATGTCAAACCTCTTGAATTGATCTAAGTTTTAAAAGTCATTTATTCTCTTATAACTTTTTTGTCTTTTTCTTCTACTTTCTGGATAATATCCTTAATTTATGTTTTCATTTTGAAATAACATTTTTGTTTCAGTAATTATATCTTTAGAAGTTAAGGAAAACACTTTTTATTTACTTTCTTATTTCTAAATGATACCTTTTATTTTTATAATATTTTGATGTTGTCCCTGCCAACTCTTTCAGGAGATTATTATGTTTCTTTGGAGTTATCTTTTTTTCCCATTCATTGTGTCTATTTTTTTTTTTCTGTTGATATGCTATGTTCCCTTACTTCTCTGATAGAGGTTCTCATCAGATGTATTGATTTTTGGCTACAGATTTATATTTCAAAATGAGTTCATGAAACAGTAACTGAAAGCTCTATTTGTTGGCTAGTAACTTTCATGGTAGAGCAGTATAAAACAAACTTCCCACATGACTATACCCCTAAGACTTTTCTCTGAGCTGTTTAGTTCTTCCACACATGGATCCTCTGATCCTTTGTTTGTGGATACACTGCTGCAACTGCTGTGTGGGAGCTAGGTGAAGACAGTGCATGGAGGGTGAATGTCTCCTAATTTGGAATACAGATTTCACCCCCAGCCTTTCCTGACTCTGAACCCCCTTCAGCTATACTTTTGTTACAACTCTCTCTGTCTCCCTTGGGTGGTGGTAGAGGTGGTGGCCTAACTCTGCAAGGTGTGATGGGGACACGGGATTATGAAGACCCAATTAGATTCTCAGGCCCATACCTTGCATGCCTTATATTTCTACTTCCTGAATGTTTCAGGGACACAGTGAATTGTTTCTCATTGCTTTTGTTGTCAGGCTTGACCTCCTCTATTTCCCTAAGAGTTTACCATTCTTCCCAATATTTCATATTTTCATATATTAAAGATCATGGTTATGTTAGCTTACTGGTCTCTTTGTAGATGGAATTACTGTCTTGTTTTTTGTTCTTGTTTTAGGTGACTTTGAAAAGGAGGAAATGGCATTGTTCTGCTATTTTGAAAATTTAAGTCCAGTGGAAACACATGTATTCTTTTATTTTGCCATCAATAAGAAATTCCCTTGTTTAAAAATATCCAAAAATTGTCCAGAAAAAAATTAACAGTTTTATTTATAATTATTATAAAGTTGAACTGGTGAATCTTGTTCACTGCAACATTTTGACTTGCATTACTTCTTTGTATTCCCATATTTATATTAAAAATCACACACACAAATCAAAATGGAAAACAGCCAATACTTGATTTCTTTTCACTATTTTTCCACTCACAGTTATATAAATAGGTAACTTTTGACTCCATGGGGAGAAAATATCTCAACATTCAAAGCTATCAATAACAAGAAGGGAAAATAATTTTATTTTATTTTTTTTGAGAATGAAATATTTCCCATCATAGGGGATTTTTGCACAAGTTCTCCTCACATGCAGTGTGCTAGTTGCATGTCTTTTGGCATAATTGTCACACATTTGGCATGAATAGCACACAGGTTGGTATCTTCAAAAAGGTCAACCATGTCGTTGGCAAATAGGAATGGTTTGAACTCTTCTTTTCCTATTTGTATCCCTTTAATTTTTTTTTTTTTTTTTTTTTTTGCCTAATTGCTTTGACTAGATTTTCAAGGATTGTGTTAAATAGAAGTGGTGAAAGAAGGCATCCCTGCCTGCTTTCAGTTTTTAGAGGGAATGCTTTCAGGTTTTCTCTATTTAGAGTGATGTTGGCCTTGGATTTAATGTATATAGCTTGTAAAAATGTTGAGATTGTTTTTATAAAAGTGTTTTGAATGTGTATGGATGCTGTATTTTATCAAATGCTTTTTCTGCAAAAACTCCACTGGGAAACTTCTAGAACTCATAACCAACTCAGCAAAGTAAGAGGATATAAAATTAACACCCATAAATCAATTGCATTTCTATATACCAATGATGAATCAGCTGAAAGAGAAATTAGGGAAACGATCCCATTCATTCACAATAGCCTAAAAAAAGAAAATGAAGAAGAAAAAGAAACCTGGGAATCAATCTAAGAGGTGAAAGACCTCTACATGAAAAGAAAGAAATTGAAGAAGACATTAGGTGATGGAAAGATCTCTCATGTCTGTGGATAGGCAGAATTAATATTGTCAAAATGGCCATACTACCAAAAGCACTGCAGATTTAATGCAATTCCTGTTAAAATTCCAATGACATTCTTCATAGAAATAGAAAAAAGCAAACATGAGATTGATTTGGAAAAGTAAGAGGCCCAGAATAGCCAAAGCAATCCTTAGTGAGAAAAGCAAAGCAGGAGGCATCATAATACCAAACCTTAAATTATACTACAGAGCTATAGTAACAAAAAATAACATGGTATTGGCACAAAACCAGACATGAAGACCAATGGAATAGAAAAGAAGACACAGAGGAAATCCATGTAAATACAGTTATCGCATACTAGGCAAAGGCACTATAAACATACATAGGAGAAAACATAGTCTTTTCAACAAATGGTGCTGGGAAAACTGGAAATTCATATGTAGCAGAATGAAAGTTAACCCATATTTCTTTCACTTGCAAAAAAACTCAACTCAAAGTGGATCAAGGACTTAGGCATTATACCAGAGACCCTGTGTCTACTAGATGAAAACAAGGCCCAACTCTCCAACATGTCAGCTTAGGAACTGACTTCCTCAACAAAGTGCAAGAAGTAAAATAAAAAATCAGTAAATGGAATGCTATTAAACTAAAAAGCAAAGGAAATAATCAAGAGTCAGAAGAGAAACCCTACAGAATGGGAGAAAATCTTTGCCATCTGCACCTCAGATAGAGCATTAATCTCCAGGATATATAAAGATCTCAAAAAACTTAACACACAGAAAAACAAATAACCCAATCAGTAAATGGGCAAAGGAACTGAAGGGACACTTCACAGGAGAAGAAATATGAATGGTCAACAAATATATGAAAAAATGTTCAATATCTCTAACAATTAGAGAAATGCAAATCAAAACTACACTGGGATTTCATCTCATTCCAGTCAGAATGGCAATTATTAAGAATACAAGCAACACTGAATGTTGGCGAGGATATTGGGAAAAAGGTACACTCATACACTGCTGGTGGCACTGCAAATTGGTGCAACCACCATGGAAAGCAGTATGGACATTATGCGGAATACTTGGAATGGAACCACCATTTGACCCAGCTAACCCACTGCTTGATTTATACCCAAAGGACTTAAAATCAGCATACTACAGTTACACAGTCACATCAATGTTTATAGCAGCTCATTTCAGAATAGCTAAGCTGTGGAAACAACCTAGGTGCCCTTCAACAGATGAAGGGCTAAGAAAAATGTGGTATATATACACAAAGGAATATTACTCAGCTGTAAAAAAGAATGCCTTTATAACATTTTCTGGTAAATGGATGCAACTGGAGACTCTCATGCTGAGTGAAATCCCAAAAAACTAATCTAAAGTTTATTCTGATATGTGGATGTTAACATACATCAGGGGAAGGAAGACAAGAATAGAAGTTCATTGGATTAGACAAAGGGGAGTGAAAGGAAGAGAGAGGGGATAGAAACAGAAGAGACACTTGAATGAATCTGACGTAACTTTCCTATCTACGTGTATGAATGCACCAGGGTGAATCTCTACATCATGTACAACCACAAGACTGGTATCCTAACCAGAAAAAGATATACTCTATGTTTGTATAAATATGTCAAAATAGACTCTACTATTATGTATAACTAAAAGAACAACTAAAAAAATTGATTTGCATTTCTCCCCCCCAAAATAAATAAAGGCCCACTAGAGAGACCTCAGTTGCTGCCTGCGAAGCACCAATAGCTGAGCTCTGGAAGCACAGATCTGTTTTGAAGTCTTGAGCAGTTTCTCATGAGACGCTGGAAGGGGAGTTTGTGAACCACAAGTTCAGTGGACTTCTGATAACATCCTTGCCTGTAATAATGAGCTTTCTTCACCCCTCCAGTAGAGGGCGCAACTCGGGAGCAGCTTTTGTAGCCAGTTGTTTCCTAGGTGCTTTGCGCGGTTGGATTTGCCAGCATTCTGCTTTTTAGGAGCCATGGTAGGAAGACCTCCTTACTTACCCCGTCTCCTCCTGCTCAGGGGCTAGCGGTGGTGCTGGCGTTGGAGAGTGACCATGAGCACTGGCTGTGAACACTTACTTTGGTTGTTTTTCTTTTTAATGTTTATTTTTTAGTTGTAGTTGGACAAAATATCTTTATTTTATTTATTTATTTTTACGTGGCGCTGAGGCTTGAAACCAGAGCTACGCCTGTGCTAGGCAAGCGCTCTACCACTGAGCCACAATCCCAGCCCCCACTTACTTTAGTTTTAAATTTACTTTTTTAAAAGGTAAAAAATAAAGTTTGTAGAATTAAAAACATAAACAATTTATTCATTACCATGTATCATATAAATATTAATAGCTATAGATATATGTTACGGGTCTATTCTCTTTACTTTGACTCTTAACAATTTCTCAATATTCTTACATAATAGCACTTTAAAAAATATAGACCACTAGATAGTAGTCCTCCCTTATCTGAGGTTTTGCTTTCTATAGTTTCAGTTACTTGGGCCAGTTTTGGTATAAAAATATTAAATGAAAATTCCAGAAATGGACAGTTCGTTAGTTTTAAAGTAACCTTTATGCAGTAGCCTAATTCTACCTAACAGTGCTTGTGTCATGCACTTTATCTCATCACATAGACATGAACAAAGAGAAGAGAGCTGGTCTTTGTTCAGTGTTGTTCTGGGAGTCTCAGCAGACACTTCAAGAATGGCCCAGAGTCTGCTCTATAGTCTGTAGATCTCAGTGAGACCTTTGGGACCCAACCCTGAACAAGCCTCCTCTGATATCAGCCATATCACCAGTCATATTGTGTTCATGTAGCCTCTGTCCACGTGATCTGTATTCAGGTGCATGGCAGCCTGCTCCCAATATGAAAAACTAAAGTAGGAGTTGGACCATGAATCAGTGACACTGTACAACACTCTCTCTGACTCCATCTTCTTTCTTACTGTTGTCTGAGAATTTCAAAATAACAGGATAATGATGTTGGCTGCTATTGGACCTGAGCAGAATAGTCTTTTTCCTTGACCTCTTTTTATTCATTAATTAATTTTATTTATTTTTCGTTATGGGAGGTCTCACCATATCACCCAGACTAGACTTGAACTTGTAGTCCTCAACCCTCAGTCTCCCAGATAGCTGGG
Organism: Tamias sibiricus; assembly: GCA_025594165.1. Classification (NCBI taxonomy): domain Eukaryota; kingdom Metazoa; phylum Chordata; class Mammalia; order Rodentia; family Sciuridae; genus Tamias; species Tamias sibiricus. The sequence goes on from CM046660.1 coordinate 128,196,751, forward strand.
CACATGCCACCACTCCTGGCTGATCACTTTTATTCAAGATTATAAGGAACCTAAACCTGAGGCTCTGAATGAGGTATAATTAGTTAGGGGAATGTGAGGGCAATGGTGATCTTCCTTTTTGGTTTTGAAGCTTTTAAAGATTTACTTTTGTCACTTAGTGGGTAATTTCAATGCAATGTTTCAGTCAAAACCCTTTACTTAACAGGCTGGGGTGGAAGGTACCTTGATGATATGATGACAATGGAAATAAATGTTCATGTCATCTTTCCATGTGCTCTTTCTCCATCCCTACTCTTAGAAAGACTTTACATTCTACAGAGTAGATTGTGTGGACGAGCATTTTAAACTGCCAATTTATCTGTTCAGCTGCTAGGTTTGGGAGAAACTGTCAGTTAAATACACAGACAGAAATTTCTGTGCATTATTATCTCCAACAAGCTTAATATTAGAACTGAAAGCAGTTTCTTGAGACTGATAGAAATTCATCAGACTGGATAATTTTGCTGTATTACAAACAACATAATTGATGATGGATTACAGCCAAATATCAGCATATTATATACACATGTGATTTAACTGTTTTCAAAATAAATCAAGTCCTGCTTTGCAAATATGTGTTAAAATATTGGTACCAGTGCAGTTGTATGTTTAGAGCACTTTAAATCAAAATAATGGAGTTAATATTTTTTTGCTTATTCAGTGAAGAACATGATTGAGTCTTGTTTGTGAAACTTTAAAAAAGGAGAAATTTTTTTACAAAGCACTATTGAACTAGTTTCAGCCATAGGTTAGTGGAAGTAATTCTGTAGAGGACACAGGTTTTGTGTTGTAGGATTCATTTGGTGTCAGGGCACTTGTTGTGTGCTATATATGGAGCATAATTGAATGTCAGTTTGTGCTCGTTTAAAATCTAAATAATGATTTTTGTCTCCAGACTGTTGGGTTTTCTTCATCTGAGTAAGGCTTAAGGCCATCTTATTTGTTTATTTGTTTCATATCAGAATTGATACATCCAAATAAGCATGGTCTCATTCAAGGTAGTCACTGGGAAATGACTGATTCTAATGATGATGTTACTACTCATTTGGAATAACTATTTTGTTTTTAGAGATTAATAATGCTTTAAGCATTCCTACTGGTGACTGAACTTAATTCCTTGAGATTTTCTGCTATTGAGAAAAAGTGAAAAACTATTTGAAGCCAATTCTAGGGAATGAAGTGAATACTCAACTGGGGAATATATGACAAAGATAATGAGACCCTGAGTTTCTTGCATGACCTGTACACCTTGTTTTTTTTTTTTTTTTTTTTTTCAAGTAAGAGTATAAAAATTGCTTGTGTGGGGGCCGTATTATGGGTGGAATGTTGGGTGCCTTCTAAATTCATGTTGAAATTCTAAGTCCCAGTGTGGTGGTATCAGGAGATGAGGCCTTTGGGAAGTAAATAGGCCATAAGCAAGGAACCCTTATAACTGAGATTTGTGCCCTCATAAAAGGGACCCAAAGAGCTAGCTAGCTAGCTTTCTACCTCAAGAGGACACAGTGATTAGCTGTCTGGAACCCATATTGGGCCCTTGTCAGAACCTGACCATACTGTCCTCCCGAGTTTGGTGATAAAAAAGTTTTCATTGTATATAAACTACCCAGTCTATAGGTAATAGCAGTCCAAACTTATTAAGACAGGAACACTTTTAGAATAATATTTAAGACGTCTAAAACTTTTTCTGTGAAACTGCAGGGTTAGTATTTTTCCAAAGCATAAAGTATTATAGTTGTGATTTGAATTCAATACATCCTAGTAAAATGGTTTCCTATAAGCAAAAATATAATAACTAGAAACCTCTATAAGTAGCAATTGGTTGCTAACCTTATATTTTAATTCTTATAAAATGTCTGTAAATGTACACATTGACCACAGGAGACCTCTGTGTACTGTGGTGTGTACATTCAGCATACAAAAACTATAATTCTACCTCATCAATTTTGACTTGCAACTAATATGCCAGATTTATAGTAACAACTACCACAGTAAATGAATATTATCCAAAAGAAATTTCTGGAATGGTTTTTCTGAATTAGGAATTCTAATAAAGGTTTCTTGGAAGTTTAAACAGAAGCCATCTTTTCTTAAAATAACCTTCCATGCAGCCAGCTGAGCATTCAAAAGTTATGGCATTGATTTTTAAATGAACCATTTCACTAAAAATAGCTTGCAATTTCTCCCTACTTATGCCAGAAGGTAATGGTCTTCCCTTTGTTAATAAACTATCAAATGGATAAAGATGCATGAAAATAATATATATAGGTTTGTTTTAAACAACTTGGAATGAAGCGGCACATGATGAAATCTACCCGAATAACTTCTGTGACAGTCACTTCTGAAGGATTTCACTCATCTGCTGCATTCATATGTTCTAGTATATTTGTTAAATCACTATCATTATCACATAGTCACACCTCATCAATAGTTGAACTTGAGGTCAAAAAATACATAATCTCCCACAACTACAGTTAAGAATACTTTTTCTCTCCACCTACATACAACTCTATAATGATGTCCACATTTGCGTTTTCAAAGTTTCTGCTGTGACCACTGGCAGAAAACAGCATAGCAGACCAGATGGTCTGTTGATTTGAGTAGAGAAATTCTTTGGCCCTTGTTTAATTCAGTAGTTCTTGTCAATCTGCTCAGGAGAGTCTAATGAGAGAACATAAGGATGCTGCTGTTAAGATGAGGTACATTGGCAACATTTATGCATTTCTTGTCCACCCTTGGCTGGGCATTGCTGTTAATTTTCTTTTCTTTATGAAACCATTAAATGAACCACTGAAGTAATAAAGTCTTTTTCCATAATGTCATAATGTTTGAAAGAGGTGGTTGTAGGTTTAAATCATGTTACCTATAAAGAGTTTAAGAAAAGTGGAAACACAGATTTACCTGTTAACAGTTGATAAGAAATTGACCATTCCATTTGGCTTAAGTATTCTGATGGGGCTGGGGTTGTGGCTCAGCGGTAGAGCGCTTGCCTAGCGTGTGTGCGGCCCGGGTTCGATCCTCAGCACCACATAAAGATAAAGGCATTGTATACTACTAAACTAAAACAAATAAATAAACATTTTTTAAAAAGTATTCTGATGATCATCATGGTTCTGATGTGAAAGGACAGGAACAAGTGGTTTGGAAGGCGCAAAGGAGTTCAGGGATTCTCCTCTGAGTTGGAGTTTTACTTCAGAAATCACCATTCCAGACACCATCTTTGGAAAGGTCCTTCTGTGCTCCACTGGTATGTGGACTGCACGGGCTCCCCCTAGCCCCCATGTAGTATTTTTACTTCTGTAAGAAAAGTTGTATGTCTAATGTGATTTTCTTTCCCATTGGTCCCTATATCTAGATGAACATTGCTTAGGAAGGTAATCTTAAATGTCAGTTTCTAATTGGTAATGTTAATAGACTCTGGGGAAAATAAAAATGAGTGAAGACCTTTGTCTTGAACTCCTTATTGGAATTTAAACTAATTGACTAACTGTACTCCTCCTTCCCTCTTTTCCTTTATTGGCAATAATGTTGTTAGTCTGTAGTATGAGATTTAACAGATATAAGGAATATAACATTATGTCAATATCTATATTAAAGATAATTCCCCATGTTAAAGACAATTACTATAGAGACATTGCAGTTAAACATGTTCAGGGAATGCGGCTCTCCAATGAACGGATTTAAAAAAAAAAAATAGCTCAAGGACACCTCTTTTATGCAGAGAAACTGTCTTGGACAGAGTAATCTACCCGAGATAGTGAGTGCCTGGCACAGTGTCTGAAGTAGGGTGTTCATTAGTGATGGGCTTTAAAAAAAATTTTTTTTTAAAAGAATGTCTTTACTTGTCCCTCACTTTTGTTTAATTATTTGGCTGGACATAGAATTCTAGGCTCAAAATAATTTTACTCATAGAACTCTGAAGATATGAATTCATTGTCACCCAGTGTCCAGTTTTGCAGGTAAAAAGTTTGTAATCTGACTCCTATTTGTTTTGTTTATTAGTTTTTAATCTTCTTTTTGGAAGATCTGCAGTTTTTCTCTTGTTGGTGTTAGGATATTTCACTACAGTGTGTTAAAGATTGTCTTATAAAAACCCAAACTATTCTTGCTTTATATCTGGTAGGCTCATTTAATCTCAAACCTACATTCTTTTTTATTCATCTAAGAGAACATTATGTGTTTCATTATTTTCTCTCTTCTGTTTTTCCCCTTCTGGGTTCAAATTTTGCCAAGCATTATGTCAGCCTTGTGGTTTTGAGCAAGTTAACCTCTAACATCTTTGATCATCAATTGCATTATTATAAAGTGGAAATTATAACTCCAGGGAGGCCAGTATCCAATATGCTAATTATTTTCTCTCCTTCAGAAGTCTTGCTTCTGTAAGCTTATCATTTTGATCAAAGCACTTGAATCTAAATATAGACTCTGGCTCTTAAAGTGATGGCTAGGCTGTTTTTAGCATGAAGGTTATTGAACAAGACTCTGGTCTTCCCCAAGGTAGCACTGGCTCATTTTTTAAAGCTGCTTTGGATACTGTAGCCTGTGTGTTAAATGTCAAATACAGAGGTCAGCATCTAGAAATGGGTCAAAATATATGTGGAAATGGAGGTGGAATATTACACAAAAGGGTGACTCTTAGAGTTTGCTTTGAGGTAGAAGTCTATGAAAGAAAATAGTGACATTAGGCAGGACTGGTGTCACACTCCTCTGTGATCTTCAAGACATAGTAGTACCTTGTGTAAGCTGTGCTTAGTGAATGTGGTTGAATGAATAAGGGACTGGACACATTGTAGCTATTACTGCATTGTAATATTTTGTGTTTTAAAGTAAATTTAGAATATGTTTTGTTTTTTAATGGAGCTGACTGGTAATCAAATTTACTTTGGTGACACTTGACTTTAAAGGATTTTTTATATTATCTATATGGTCACTTCCTGATATTTATTGTTTTCAGCTTTACTGGGGTATAATTAACAAAAATTGTGTACACTTAAGATGTACAATATGATGTTTTTGTAAGTATTTATTGTGACATGTTTGTTATGACTATGATAAATCCTTCACATCACATAATTATTATTTTTGTGTGATAGGAATCCTTAAAACCTCCTCTCTTAGCAGATTTTAAGTATTGATTTTCATGAATAGCTATAAGGGCTTGCTAATGATATAGGATTACTGCCAGATAGTTGGGAAATATTTGCTCAGCTTTCAGTCCTTTTCCTATCAAGTGTTTATATGGAAAAAAAAAAAAAAAAAGACAATCAAATGTAATGCTGCTTGGGACTGAAAATATTGTGCATTTTAATGAAATTTCTTATACCATCAAACTTGTTATGCCCTTGGAAATAATTTGAAAATCAACTGACATCAATCAGAATCAATGTTAATAAATCTGAGGGTCAAGGTCTGTTTCACAGTGTGCAGTCTATTCTACTTCTTTCCCACTGATAAAATGGAAGACACTGAAAGATCCAATCTCTAAGTTGCAGAATTCCTGGTTAGGAAATGTACAAATTTATAAAAGTACTGGAAGTTTCTTGATAGGTATGAAGAAAACTTGGACAAGACATTGCATGGAGGTTCAGTATGTGTGACTTCTAATATGTAAGAGAAGATCAGTCATAATTTTTTGTCTTCAGTCAGCAGAATGACACTGAGTTGTAGCCAGTCAACATATTCATTTGTGTTTTTGCAATGATGATGACATTTAAGAGAGTGGTACTTAAGCCCTCCATCTGAAAAGAACTTTTAAATTGTAGGGACTTATTGCCAGTCATCTGTCTGTTAAATATACAAATATGTTCATTTCTTTCAGGAAATGAATGTCTTTTCAAGTTTAGTTTAATTATTTTTCCCCTTGTAAATGGAAAAAAAATTCTTAAAGATCATTTCATGTAAAAACCTCATTTTTCAGATAAGGAAGTCCTGAGAGTATATAGGACCTGGGATCAAACTCAGTCTTCCCAAGTTAATGCTAACAATATTAACAACAACAGTAATATGACACTAAGTTGGTTAAAAAAAATAAAAAGAAAGAAAGAAAATAAAGGAATTTTAGCTGAAGGGAAATTTTAGTGTTTTTTGTTTTGTTTTGTTTTTAAATTGGGAGGTTTGCATATGTTTAAATGCCAGTGCAAGGAATCTCATTGAGAAAAGGTTAAATATCCAGTAGAGAGAAGACATCCTAAAGTGAAGCTTCCCAGAAGCTGGGAAAGAAAAGGGGTGTATTGGTTTCTAGTGCTGCTGTAACAAGTTACAGTAAATTTAATGGCTTAAAACAACACATTTTTTCTTTAATCTTACAGTTTTGAAGGCCAGAAATGTTGCATCAGTTTACTTGGCTAAAAGCCAGGGATCAGCAGGGCTTCCTCATTCATTCTGGCAGCTATGGGTGCTTGGTAAAGTGAGGGAGATTCATTTCTTTCCCCTTTCCTATTCCTTTTCCAGCATCCAGAGGCTGCCTGTATTCTTTGGCTCTTGGTCCTAAATCACTCTGAGCTCTGCTTCCATTTCTACGTCTTTCCTTCTTTCTGTGTCCAGTGGCACATTGCCTTCTCTGGCTCTTATCCTCCTCTTCCCCACTCCCATTTAAAGGATCCTTATAATTACATCGAGCTGCTTAAAAAAATTTATGATAATCTTCCCTTATCAAAATTCTTAACTGAATTATACCTGCAGAAACCCCAGGGAAGATAACATATTCACAGCTTCCAGGAATTAGAGCAAACATATTGGGATGGGGGTGTTAGTCAGCCTGATACAAGGACCAAGCACAATTTGAGGGGATAGTTCTCATGGTAATCAGTTTTTTGTTATTGTTGCTGTGACCAAACGACCTGACAAGATCAGCTTATAGGAGGAAAAGTTTATTTTGGCTTAAGGTTTCACTGATTTAGTCCAGGGTGATCCAACTTCACTGCTCTGGGCCCAAGGTGAGGCAGAAGGGCATGGTATAGGAAAACAGCTCAGAACATGGCAACCAGAAAGCAGAGAAAGCTTCACTCATGGTGGGGGACAAAATACAAATCCCAAAGGCACACCTCCATTGACCTACTTCCTCCAGCCACACCTTACCTGCAGGCAGTTACCACACAGTAATCCATTCAAATGATTAATGCATGAAGTGGATTAATTTGCTGATCAGATTACAGCTCTCATATTCTAATCGTTTCTTCTCAGAACATTCCTGCATCATTTCACACTTGAGCTGTTGGAGGATACTACATATCCAAATCATAAGAGCCCTAGAGGGAAGAAAGGAAATCTTTCTAATTTAACTGGTAAGAAGGAAGATGGAAGACAAGCAAAATAGGATGGCAGTGTGTCTGGTAGTGTAAATAAAATGTTTTTCCTATTTTCTCTTTAAAATAGAGTTTGCTTCAGTTTCTTGAAGAGATGGGCACAGCTAGGAGAGTCACAGGAGAAAGAGCACACCTTCATCTAGCCAATGGAAGAGCTGCCATGGGACAGGAGTCCAGTGGGCACAGGGTACAAAAGATGTTCAACACAAGGCTATACTTAACCTTTCTGTTACTGGAAGTTTTCAAGGCATGTCAAATGACTATTCGAAAGACTTTAGAAAGTACACAGTTTATAGAAAGTAACTAGGTACACAGTTACATGAGAGGACCTTATAAACAGTTCCCATATTTGTTGATTGTATAAGTGTGGCTTCTTTCCTAAATAGAAAACATGTTTTAAAAAATGAGTACTATAGAATATATTAAATGCCAATACCATAGGTAATTGTTCAGGAGCAAAGAATACAGTGAGAATTCCTAAGGGGTCATTGTGGATCATTTAGCAGTCTGAGATCATGGAACTCTGCTTTTTCTAAGTATTCGCCTTTTAACTTGAGTGATATTAAGACTTTTTAAACTTCAGTTTTCCCACGAATAATAAATGACATAAAATTATATAAATGCAAATAGAAACATTAAAAATAGCCATACCATAATCATATCTTTTCTCAATTTCTCTTTTTTATCCTAGGGATCAAGATTGTTAAAAATTTGATATGGCTTCTACTAGCTCTTTTTCTATGGCTTATCTACACTTTTGTGTATATATAAAAATATACAGTGTTTTTTTTTTATTATTTTACAAAAATGATGTAATACTTAATAACTATTCCAAAATTTTTTTATGTAATAATGCATTTGATACTCATTTCTGTTAATTGATCCTTAGTTCTCTCAGTTGTCATCTACAGTTGGAGTGCTCTACATTTTATTGACATGTGCCCATTTTCAATATATTAGTTGTTGATAAACTTTTCTTTTGTAAGCAATGATATGGTGAACGTTATTTATTCCTAAATATGATTGATAGCGGGTCGAGAAGAAAATCAGAAAAGAGTGGTAATGTGAAAGGGGCAGGGCTTCTCAAGATATGTATAGTTGCTGCTAAATTTTCTTCTATAACGTTTGTTATATCCTTTTTATCAATTTTGAAGAATACCACTGTCACTTGGCATTTGGATCAGCATTTAGCATTATCAATCATTTAACTTTTGTCCCAACTAGTAAAGATGCCCTAGGAATGTGTTCAGTGGTATTGTGTGTGTGTGTGTGTGTGTGTGTGTGTGTGTGTGTATGAGAGAGAGAGAGAAAGAGAGAGAGAGAGAGAGAGAGAGAGAGAGGGACAGAGACAGAGATTTGTTTATTGTCTATCCATTTTCCTTTTGGGTTAATTGTTTTCTGCACATTTTTAGGAATGCTCATATTTTCAGATTATTAGTTCTTTCTTTTCTTAATCTGCTTTGCATTTGAATTTTATGTTTGGGTTTTTTAATGCTGTATACATTTGAATATTTATGAGTTAAGTTTTTGATTTTTTAAATGTATTTTAGATCTTCGATGAAGTGTGTAAGCATTTTTCCAGTACAAAATTATCAAAGAATCTTGAGTTATGCTTTCTAACATGTTTATAAATTAGTTAATTTTTTGAAATTTCATTATAGTTTTCAAATATTGGAGGGTATTTTTAGTATATAGTGATAGGTGAAGAATCTACAGCTTTTGCTTACTCAAATGGATACAGTAAGACTTTTTGGAATGTTTTATCCTTTTTACATTAATTTTTAGTACCAACTGTTGAGCTTTCTATGTATACACACACACACACACACACACACACACACACACACTTCCCCTTACAACCACCACACGCCTGAGTCTGCCAGTAACTTTATTTTACTTTAAAAAATATTTTTATTGATTGATTTTACTGATAAATTAAGTTGTATTTACCATGTGTAGCATGATGTTTTAAAGTATATTTGCTAAAAGAACAAAAATAAATAAAGTATATATACAAGATATAATGACTAAATCTAGCTAATTGATACATGCATTCTTTTTTTGTAACTATCATTTTGTACTTAGAATATGTTAGAATACTTTACATCCATTCTGTTAGCATTTATCAAGAATATAATATACTAATTACTCTCACCATGTTGTGAGTAGAACTCTTACCTTCTTATACTTATGAAATTACATTTTTTTTTGTTTGTCTTGGAACAACATTACACCTGCACCCCAACCTGCACAGCCCTGGTAAACTGTCATTTTGCTCTCTCCATCTCTGAGTTCATCTTTTTCAGATTCTTCATGTGAGTGATATATAGCAGTCAATGATTCTATCTATAATGTAAACTCCTGCATGTTCATCCATGTTGGTTTAAAAGACAAGCTTTTTTACTTTCTTTAAATCAACAAGAATTCATTTAGAGAGAATGTGAGGTGAAATAGAAGAGTGTGAATTCATTTCGTGATTACATAAATGGGTACATTTTCATTAAACACAGGAGAAAAGGCATATGCGAAAGAAAGTCTTTCTGGGTCACATTTTTTGGTTTCTAAAGTTAGATTTTTTAAAAGATTTTTTATTTAGTTATAAATTAACACAATACCTTCGTTCCATCTATCTGTCTATTTAAAATAATTTATTTTTTTCTGTGTGGTGCTGAGGATTGAACCCAGTGGCCCACATGTGCTAGGCGAGTGCTCCAGCACAACCCCAGGCCCTGGATCTTAATATACTAATTGCTGATTGCTTTTTGTTGGTGCATATTGATTGTGCACAACAGTAGGTTTCACTCTGGTATATTATACTTGCATACAACATAATTTGATCAGTTTCACTCCCCATTACCACCCTTACCTTTACCTATCCTATCCCCCTTCCTCTCCCCTAATGATCTCCCTTCTACATTCATTCTGTCCTTCCCACCACCCCCACAGCTTCTACATATAAACAGGATACTTGTATTTCTGAGTCTGGCTTATTTAACTTGATGTGATGTGATTATCTATAGTTCCATCCATTTTCCTGCAAATTACATAATTTTGTTTTTCTTTATGACTGAATATTGTTCCTTGTGCAAATATAGCACATTTTCTTTATTCATCTATGATAACTAGGGTGATTACATAACTTGGATATTATGAATTGTGCCATGTTGTACATGGATATGCTAATATCTCTATAGTATGCTCACTTCAATTCTTGTGGCCAAAATACTGACAAGTGGTTTAGCAGGATCATATAGTAGTCTAATTTTTAGTTTTTGGGGAACCTCTGTACTCATTTCCATAGTGACTGTACTAATATATATTCCCAGCAGAAGTGTGTAAGTGTTCCTTGTACCCTGCATCCTCTCCAGCAGTAATTCTTTGTTTTCTTGATGATTACCATTCTGACTGGGGTGAGGTGGAAATTCAATGTAGTTTTGATTTATATTTCCCTAATGATTAGAGATTATGAATAGTTTTTCATATAATTGATGGACATTTGTACTTTTTTATTTTTTAAAATGGTTGTATTAGTGCATTGTAGTTATACATAATATTGGGGTTCATTTTGACTATTACACGTGTATGTATGTATTATTTGCTCCATTTTAGTCCCTAGTACTTCTCTTTCCGTCTTCCCTCTCCCTATTCTTCTTCCTCTACTCTACTGGCATATTTATTGATTGTTTTTTTAATTGGTACTTCATAGATATTCATAAAGGTGAAATTCACTGTGGTATATTCATATATGTACATGGCATGATTTGGTCAATTTCATTCCTCAGTTCCTCCTTTTTCCTGTTCCTCCCCACCCCACTTAAAGCAATTAGTTGGATGACTATAGTCTCATTGTATATTAAGCACATCAGGTAAGGAAATGCTTTTCTTATTGACTTTATTAATCTAACTTTCTTGGTTATAATTTGACATTTTCTTTGCTTTGAAACAGTTTGGTATTGAAATTATTTGTTTCTTAAGGCTATGTGAAATTTCTTTGTAAATTAAACTGTTTGGACTGTGCCACTTTGTGGGGAAGTATCTCTTTGACAATTTTCTCTGTATTTTTTCTATGGTAATTGGTATCTTTGAATTTTCTGCTTTCTGGAGTGAATGTGTATAAATTATATTGTCATGGAGATATCCATTTCATCAGGTTTTATTTGCATAAAGTTGGAGGTAGTAGTTTCTTATGTTTCTTTTAGCTTCATTTCTCTGGTTATTTCTTGTTTTGCATATTGGCATTTCTCTCTTTTTAGGCCTCAGATTTGTTGCAGTAGTTTTCTGTTTTATTCTTTCCCCCCAAAAAGGAATCTAAGACTTATTTATTAGTTTTATTATTTTGCTTTTTTCTCTGTTTTAATTTCTATTTCTACCCATACCAATTTCTTCCTTTTGTTTTCTTTAAGTTTAATTTAATGGTATTCTTTTGATTTTGGATGTTAATGGATATATTTTCATTGTTGTTTAATAGATATGTGTTTAAGGTTGTGAATTATAGTCTTAGAACCGTTTTAGCCGTATAAAATATGATATGTAGTGTTTGCATTATACTTATTATTACATAGATATTTTAGAATTTCTGTTTTCATGAACAGAACAGTTATTTGGGCCTTAAAATTTTCAGATGCTAGGAGCTTCTTAACTCCAGAGAGAGTCACTCTCTTCTTTAGTTGCATTGTATTTAGAAACTGTAGTAGCCTATAATCCTTTTACTACTAGAATTTACTGGGATTTTATCTTTTACCTCAAATGAGACCACATTCTTCCCCCCTTCCTTAAGCCAATTTCTCAAAGAGAAGGTTTATTTTATGGTTTTACCTTACAGTTATATATGTCAATTACATCTATTTTATTATGTCAACCTATTCATATTTTAAATATTTTTATCTACTATTTATATCCTTGTGATTCATGCTTTGAGAGGGTTGGATAATAATCTATCAATAATGTATTACCATTTGAATCTCTTTATACCTACTATAGAGTTTGCCTTACAAATGTGTATCATATAATTCCTAGATATTCATATCATTATTTAATTGTGAATCACACTCAGCCTTGTAGTGTTTTCTTCTTTGCTTGTTTGGTTCTTTTTATCACAAGTTCAATATTGTGTGACGTAGGATCTGCCAGCCTCCCTCACTTACTCCTTTCTTCTTCTCTTCCTTTCTTTTTCCCTTCTTCCTTCTTCTCTTCTTTATCCCATGACTTTATTTGCCTATCCTTTTGTCTTCAAACTTTAACAATCAGGTAATTATAGGGATTTCTCCTTCCCTTAGAATGGAGTGGAATCTGCCTGTGATGCAACTGAAGTTGTGTTTCCTATCAGTGGGTGAGTTTGGTTCTAACATTCTGAACAACATAAGTTTGATGTTAGTACTTTATTTTATATCATGTTCTCCAATTTATAGATTTTTCAACAACATTTCACAAGGTGTTCTGCTTTCTTAGTTATGTTTGCTTTCTTTTTATTAGAATAGTCTCTATTTCCATTTTAAATGTAGTAACTGTTTTAAGTGTAACTGTAGAAAAATCCTTAAGCTCCTTATTGCTTTAAAGATCATCCTTATTGCTTTAAAGATCACCTCACTGGTGATCAATAATAAGACTAATATTTTTCCCTTCATTTACCCTTTTCTGCCAGCTGACTTTAGCTTTATAAAACAAATTATTTAAAATTCTCCTGTGATTTATCAGATTTAAATATCTTTGGTCTTAGTTATTAAGGCAGTCATCTTAAATGCAATATATACTACGGACCATGTTCTTGCTTCTTCAGCTTTCCTATTTTTTAGTAAATTTTATCATTTCCATATTGTTATGACTTAAATTACCTACATTTTTTTTTCACAACACAGTTACACTCTTGATTGGAATTTAGTACCATAATTAGTTTCAGTGTTTATTCCATTCTTTCCACTCTTTGCTAGTGTTTATTTCAGCCATCCCTTGGTGACTGCAGTTTATCTTTTAGTAGATTTCTCAAGATGACGCCATGAGAACTAGATTTTATATGTTCATATATTTTTGAACATTGTTGCTTTTACAATTAGTGAGTTTGGCGGGGTTTAAAAATCTCATTTATATTTTCTTCTTTCAGGATTTCATGAACATCCCTCCATCCAGTAGAATAACTGGAAGGCAGTGAATCCTGTTGTTGAATGTTGCTTTAGACCAATGCAAAACAGATTGATTTCCATTCTGCCCTATAAGTTACTAGAACTTTTTTTGCCTTGCTGTTCAAAGAGTTCTAGTAACTTTAATAGGACATGCCTTGCTCTTGACAGTTTATCTGGGGAACCATGTGACCTTTCAGTTGGTCTTTTATTGCAACAGTTTTCTTTTGTTTTATCCTATATATTTCTCTTCTTCCAGTGTTTTGGTTTTCTTCTGTGATTCCAGTGATGTGCACCTAGATTTTCTTTACTTGATCTTAGATTTCTCAGTTTATGTCTAATGGTTCTTAAATTTGAAACAATTTTTCTTTTTGCTTTAGATTCTGTTTATTTCTTGTATCTATGTACCTTAGTTGGGATTTCTCTGTAGAATGTGGTGTATAGTGAATAATCTTTTGCACTGTGCTTGCTGATGTTTCATTTTTTCTTTTGCCTTCTATTTTAACCATATGGAACTACTATTTGAGCCTTTTGAAGTATCTTTTTAGGAGGTCGTGGGTTCCCTTGGCCTCTGTATTTCTATTATTGTCTTCCTATAAGGCACCCTGTGATTGTTTTTAGAGTGAGGTTCAAGGGGACAGGAGAGGATTGGGGTCTTCCTGTCTCTACCCCTCTGCCCGCCTCCTCCTCCTGCAGATCTCTCTCACATCCTGCCTCTCAAGCAGGTTCTCTGGACCTGTCTTCACCATCATTTCTCACATGTATAGGTTCTGGCTGTTATTCACATATTTTTAATCAATCTAATCCTAATAACTTTCTAGTTTCTAGAAGTTCTTTTAATTTATGATTTACTCAGAGTATCATTTTTGTTCCAGCCCAAGAGAAAAAGATCTTCTCTTAACAACAAAATTATTTCTTTTCCTCCTCTTCTTCCTTCCTTTTTTCTTCATGGTATTTTAAGTTTTGGGGGGAACATAAGGAAAGGCAGGCACTTGCTTTGGTTGTTCTTTTGATGTAATCTCTCTGAAATTTCTGACAATTTTTCTAAAGAATAACTTTAAAGTAAAGGAAATTTGAAGATTGAGTAGGCAAAATATTTATATTTTTCTGGCTTCTCTGCTTATTAATTGCAATTTTTTTTGGAAGCTCATACTATTTGGAAAACACTGATGACTTTGTATATATTTGACCACTTGATCCTGCTGCTTCCCTCTCCCTAACATTTCTGAAAGTTTGCCTTCCTGATATGGTAATTTCTGTTTGTTTCCTTCTATGTGTTGCTGATCATTCTCGTTTCTATTAAGCATTCCTAGAAAAATTATGAATATCTTCTGCACTGAAATAAAATTCATCCCTTATCAAGTGTCTCTGCCTTCCAGGGCAAGGTCAAGCTCTTCAGCATGAGGGAGAGTGACCCTGAACATCCTACCCCTTCCTCCATGTTTTGCCAGGCTCCTCTTTGTACATAGGTTTGCTTGTTTTCTTTGTTTCTAACCTCAAATCTCCTTTGTTCCTGAATCCTTTGTCCTTTTGGGACACTTGTCTGGCATCTCATGATAAAGTTAAGTTCTTTCCTTTTTAGGGTTCCAGCATTTTATTTATGGTCAGTATAGAACTTAACACATGGTCATAAGTATTTTTTAAGTATCCACCTGCCCTCTTCTAGACAGTATCTATCCTGCCTAGTAGTTCTTGGAAAGGTAGGGGAACAACTTCCAGTAGATACCTGGCAGGCACATTTAAAAACATTTGAATGAACTGTAGGTTGGTGATATTTATCATTAATGTGACTTAAAAGTTATTCAGTAATTTCTCTGAAAGAAGAACTTTTCACTGTAAATTATTTAAATTGTTGAGATGTTCTAGACATTCCTGGTCAAAGAAATACCATTAGGGTGAAAGGGAGAATGGAAAAAATATGGATGAGATAAATCTTGTCAAGTACATGCTACATCCTTAAGGAAGTAAAGTGTCTTAGTAGAGTGATAGGAGCTGACAGAACTAGAGATTCTGAGTTTATGTCTAATGATTTAGGCTATATGTTAATTGCCACAACAATCTATTTTAAGGTTTACTCTGAAACTGGTGTTCTCAGGATAGCACTTGATTTAGCATTCATTCTAATGACCACTGAATGAACTATGTCAGGAAAAGAATATGTCAGCAAAAGAATATTCAGTGTTTCTGTAAAGAATTCCATGTGCTTTTGTTCAGAATAAATCATAAGGGTAACAATTGTTAAGATGAGAAAGGAGCCTTGTCTACTATGTAATCAGAGTGACTAGTTTTTTTCCACATTGATTGTACATGAGCATAATACCTACTGTGTACAGAGGGCCCTCTGCTAGGTGTTCTGGGAGAAGCAGAGGAAACAAGAACCTGAGTTCCACTCTAAAGGATTATGTTCTTCTAGGGCAGAAAAATAAAGACCTATGAAGAGATTTATAAGTTATTAAAGCACAATGTACTAGTAAGTACAGGTCAAAACATGAGAAACAGAAAAGTTTAAGTCTGCAAAAAAGTACAGAAATGTACAAAACAAGGAATGATATAATTTAGATGGAAGAATGACTCTTGATGGGGTGAATTTTTATCTGGGTATTGGAAGGAGAGGATGAATCTGGTAGCTGCCTGAAATGAGTAATATAATAACACATGGCACAGGGATAGATGAAAAGACAGAGCAAGTTGTGTTTTGATTAAGGCAGCAGATTGCTTGGCTAAAAAATTATCTGTAAGTCTTGGTAATCAAAAAGCATTCATTCTTCTGCCTTATAATTTTTTTTTTATATAAAGTCACTAAATAGTTTAATGTGTAGAGGAGTTAGACATGCCACATTGAAAATGATATAAAGGACACACACACAAGAGATAGCCACTAAAGTTCAAATATGATATATGATAAGGAGTAAAATAATAACAAAAAACAGAAATGGTTTGAATCTGTTACATGATACCTACTCTGCAGGCTTGTTAATATACTATGAAATAGCATATGTGTAGCACCTAGCTCTTCCTGGTCAGTGGACATGAGTTTGTTGTCTTTCTCTTCCTCTAGGTACCGTTTAGTTCTCAGATTGCTATGGAAAGGAGAGACCCTTGAACGATGCATGAAAAATGAAACTTTCAGAAGAGGTGTGACTTGACTTGAGCCATGAAAGATTTGTGGGGCTTAGTGAAATAATGGACATCATTACAAACAGATGGGATATAGGTGTGTTTGGAGGAACTGTAGGAAGCTTTTGTTGAACTCCAGTGGATAAAGAGCCTTGAAAGATGGGCTTGGAACCAGAGATTGGCTGGCAAATGTTCCTTTCCTGCTGGGATCCCACTTGGAACCCTA
The DNA here is from genome assembly GCA_025594165.1 of Tamias sibiricus. Classification (NCBI taxonomy): domain Eukaryota; kingdom Metazoa; phylum Chordata; class Mammalia; order Rodentia; family Sciuridae; genus Tamias; species Tamias sibiricus. The sequence goes on from CM046660.1 coordinate 128,213,547, forward strand.
CTTTGGCTAATCCTTTACCTGTCACTATGTGTCAGATCCTGTGGTAAATAGTAGTTAGGAATTGAGTAACTTTGAATTTCTCATAGCAAATAGCAGAGTGCGTTGTAAAAAATAAGACCCTCAATACATATTTGTTTAGCAGGTTAATGGAACAAATGCATAGGGCTGGATGAATATGGCATTTTATGCCAGAGTTGTTTCTAATTATGTAGACAGTATGAGACTGAATATTGTGGAGGGGTAGATTGGAGTGTCTTGGAGAGGTGGGACTGTGACTCTGGCTTATTGGTTTATGGACTTCATGGACATAGGCAACTTCTTTTGCAGTACATGCTGAGCTCTGACACCATTTTTTAGCTGTCTGCTCTTCTGGTCTTAGTTTCATCACTTATTAAATGAATTGCCAGTGTCTACCTCATAGCTGTGAGGATTAAATGGAAAACAGCTCGGTGCCTGGCACATACTAGATACTCACATACATGTTAGTAATAATCAAAATAATGGCTATTTTTTTTTGTTTTTCTTAATTGCAATATTGATATGCATTTGAGTGATGAAATTTATTCTCATTCTACCCCAATATTGAACAAAACTCAAAAAATAATATACAGTGCTGTTATGTAATACTTTGTAGTTGACTTGGTTGTTTTAAAAAAAAATCCTTTTATGATGTCAAAATTTCAGTTTTAGAGACAAAAGATCTGTCTAAAAGACTCTTAATCTAACTCTGTACTAAGAGTTGGAGCATTTTTTCAGCATCTGCTTAATCTCTTACACTAACTTGATTTCCTTGATCTTCATAGCAATTCTGAAAGTGTTGACCATAGTTTTTTATCCTTATTTTGGAGCTGAGAAAATTAAGGCTCAGGTGACAAGGCTAGTTTGTGACAAAGTTATTTATAATTAATAATGCTAAAAAGGATAGGCTGAGGTTTAATTTTGAATTAGTGTCAAAATAACTTGGAAGCCAGATAAAGAACAATCAGTCAGTATGAACACCTGAAAAGGATTACTGAAAAATGAGACTGCATGGTTTTAACCCTGCTGCCATCCCCTGCTGCCATCCCCTTAGTCTTGCAGTGTGCAGACAAGCAAATATATTTGTCAATTTCATCTTTCAAAGAGTTACCTTTTTGGTAACATAGAGTTACAAAATACCAAATGTTGTGGTTTTCACTGAAAATTTAGAAACAGCAGTTTTCAGTTGCTGCAAAGAAAGGACCTCTCACCCTTCAGAATTTAGTTGTCTGTCAGATGTTTTTAAAGCCCTTAGAGAGCAGGCATATTGCACTGTAATGACTATGGGACCTGTGTGCTGTTTCAATGTGAAGGATTCATTTTAGCATTTAGCAGGCCCCAGAGTATGGCATAAAACATCATTTCTAACTTCTCAATCACCCAGACTTTAAACCTTGGAGTCTGCTTCAAGACCTTCACTCTGTATACACATCAAGTTCTGCACATTCTTTCTCCCTAATCTACTTTTCAAAGAAAATATAATTTCTGTCTTGAAGGCTGCCTGGATCTCACCCTAATGTGTAGTTGTGTCTTCCTTGTGCACCCCTGGTCTTTGGCATTTGATCATTCTCAATCTCAACCTGTAAGAGTGTGAATTTTTAATTTAAAACTAATATTTCACCATGAAAAAAAAAAAACAGCCGTATCTCATTCAACAGTATATTCTTATCACTTAACATCATGTGTGGCACAGAGTGGGTTCGTACATTGCTTAACAATTTAGTGAAATCAATGACTTTGATTGTAGTGGAACCCCACTAAGATGTTTTAGACCAGAGAAACCTTTTGTAATATTCAGTCTTAAATTGAGATAGAAAAGAGAAAAAAAATCAAACATTATAGAAAATATTCTGGTAATTATGTAGTTACTGTGGGCTTCATTACTATTGGCTGACAGTTGGACCAGTCTTTTACTTCACAAATGGTGACCTTCATCCTGTATGAGTAGACTTTTTTTTTTTTTTTTGTAATTTTCTTTAAAATGCCGTGATAACCTTAATGGAATAAGGATCACATTAATACCCTCCTCCCGAAAGAGATCTTATGACTATTCATATTAAGCGTACCCCACAGAACCACCATTCTGAGGAATAAATTGAAATTCTAAGTAGGAACCAGGAGTTGTCCTGTCTCTTTCCTCTGAGAAATGTGAGCTTACCATGCATATAAAACACACTGAAGCATAAAGCAGTAAAGTGAACCCTGTGTAGTGCAGTCTGAGTAACGAAATGGAAAGTTTGTGTCTGGGTTGCTCAGAATCTTCCTTTTCCCTTGTTACTACAACAATCTCGCTATTCTCTAGAACTTGCAGGGAGTGCCTGTCCTGCTGAAGCCTGGGGCCCTTCATGGGGTCAGGCTTGAGAAGCCCTGAGTAGGTTCAGTAAGGCTTGTCAAGGTGTCTGTCCAGAAGGGATATTATAATACTAAAGGCTCAGCTTAATTTTAACAGGGCAATATTTTATTTAGACTTTATTGAAAATTTTCTTGTATTTATTGATCAATATTTTTAATTGTGAACTTCCACTAACCCCCCATACTAGGATAAAAATTTTAGTGTAAGAAAAAATACAAAATGGTTATTAAAGGTTTAAGATACCATTGAACTGTGACTATTATTTTTTTTAACACTGGCTATTTTTAAGTGATTTAATGGAATGAAATATGTTAGATCTGTGCTTTTTAAAAACACATGCTTAAGATTTATTATAATTTAATGATCCTTTTATATCAAATTAAATAATAACTTTACTATTTAGTTTGTTAAGATAATATTGAATAGGTAATATTTAATAGGTGTGACGTCCAGTTGTGGAAATGTCCATAATATAAAAGTTTTAGCTACCCTAAGACATGACATGTATCAATATATATTAAAAATCTTCTATTATAACATCTAAATTAACACTTTGTACCAGTTCTAACTTCAGGATTATTTATTGTGCCTCATATAATATGTTCCAGTTGATCCATTCATTAATTTTGTGAATAGCATAATTAAATTTATCTCATTTACATATTTATACAGTTTAAAGAGACCAACATAAACAATTTCTTATCTGCCATATGTTGAAATGCTTTAGTGAAAACATAACTGCCTAGTCAACAAAGATGGCATTGAATTGCACTGTTTTGGAAAAAAAATGTTAAGTGAACTAGATGCCTGTTAATCTGGTTCTTTAAATATCATAAACAAAAGTATCAGAATGTGTTTCCAAGGACAAAGGCAGAGTTTTCCCAGCTTTGATTGGTTGCTGCCCTGCCCTGTCCCGTAGTCATCCTTAATTGGCTTTGGGTAGATTGGAATCACATAAGCAGGGTGACATTTATTACTTCCCTGGTTGTTTCTTTGCACTGAGCCTTGAGATTCCCAAGGAGTAACCGTTAAAGATTTCTTTCGTTTTGTCCATGATCTTCGAGAGGGGCTTGTTCTGGGAAGAGCAGGCATGAGTTTGAGTGCAAGAAGAGTCACTCTGCCTGCAATAACACCAATCGTTCTGCAGAAAAGGGTACGTGACTTCTCACTTTTTTTCTTTAATTTTTCCTGCTGTTTTTTTTTTTTTTTTTTTTCTCTGTTCCTGTGAGTTTACTAATATGTCAGACACTTAGGTATCCTTAAGATAGACTGTGATTCATTCGGGGTATTGGCAATTAAAAAACATACTATTGGAATTGAACTGAGGGGGTGGAAAATGCTGTGCCAAAGCATTGCTATTGTAAAAATACCTCTATGTGAAAGCATAGGTCTCAATTTAAGGTTGTTATGATTTAGAGAATGTTACTGAAGCTTTTCTTTTCTCTCTCTTGTACTGTAACTTCAGGCCTTTTAATATTTAATAGGAAATCTGCTGCTATTATTTCTTATATTTGTTCACTAAGGAACAGTTTCTTTGTCACAGTGTAATTCATAATGCATCCATCTTCATTGTGGAATGCATTATATACTTGTTTTACTGTTTAAACATGTGGTACCAGTTTATTATCAAGTTTCTACCCATTTCTATTGAGTTTCTTTCTGTTTGCTTAAGAAAAACTTTCCATTAAATTCATTAATTATCAATGCAATTGACTCCACCTATGAAAATATTTATTAGTTTTGTAAAGATCACTTTCATGTATTACTTGCAGTATTACATTTTATGAGGAGAAATACATACTGTGTAATGTAGCCACATTAAACTCCTCTTATAAATACACCAACTAAGATGGCTTGCATTAAACTCCTGAAAGAATTAAATCTGCTGCTTTGGAAGGGAAAGCACTAGAAAAGGAAAGCGCATTTTAGGCAGTATGCTTTCTGAATGGTTTTGGTGACACTAGAAACTAATGTTTATTTCTGTACTTGATTTTCACCAGTTAACTGTTAACTATTAAGTGCATTCCATTAAGTCAAAGGTCATGTTTTAATTTATTTGAGACATGAGAGATCAAACATCTAAGGTGTTTTATTTTTCAAATGTCTCTTTTATTGCTTTTAATTTTTAGGTTTTCAGTTTATTTTCTTATCCAGTTGACTATTTACTTACGAGGGACATTTGACTTCATGTTGAAATAGCTATCTGGTAATTTTTCCAACATGTGTTCTCTGTCTTTCTTGATGTCTTTCTTTCGTCTTAAGTAAATTTAGTTGAAAATATTTTGTTTTGAGGTTGACTAGTTATGTTGAATTGGATTTAGCTTTGCATTAGTAATGACAATATAGGCCATCTGGCTAGGAATGTAAAAATGAATGTTAGCTTACATCAGATGTGTGCTTTTATGTTTGAGTTTTTCTTTATCCAGTTAGTTTTGAAATTTAGATTGAGCAAGAAAGTGCTATCATGTGGTTTGTTTTTGATGATATGTTGGTAGGAGGGAAAGCATACCCTCTGAACTCGCCATTTACTAGCTGCATGACCTTGGGCAAAGCCTTCACATTCTTACTTGTGCGGAAATAACTGAGGAGTTTTTAGTAAACGATCTTTTCAGTGATATTTGTGTCTATAATTCTGTGAATCAGGTAATAAATAATACATTTTGTATTTTCATGGTCTTAGTAAATACTTAAATCATTTCTTGTGTGAGTTTTTTTTTTTTTTTTTTTAATGCCATCATTTTGGGGGACTTTGTGCAATTAGTCTATGAGAAATTGTTATGAGTAAACATTGGCTAGAAAAGAGCTTCTGGTCCAGATTGGCAAAGAGAAAAACTAGATTACTTTAGAAAGCTGTGATTATCATTGATGTTTGATCTGAGCTGTCAATGGACACATAATTATGCTTTTTCTTGTTTACTTAATAATAAATTTCTTGTCGGATTTAGATTAATTACGTAAGTCAAAATTCCCTAAGCCCAGCTCCAATTTGTTCCTTTTTGGTGAGTATACCATGAAATATTTATATAACTTAATGCATCTTTATTTGCTTAAAGTACTTATGCTGCTTCATTCTCTTGACATTTTAACCCTCAAATGATCCATCTGTCTATTCATTTTTTTTCTGAATATCTTTATATCTTTTATTTTAGGAATCACGTATTTTTCTGACTAAACTCTGGTCACACAATGACTACAATTATTGTTTCTTTCATGTTAGCAAATTATTCCACAATTATAGTTAACTTGTCATTTGCTGTATGTATGATTTAAAATGATCTCACAAATAAATGCAAGCATTTCTCAGAGTATTTGGGTGGCTAAGTATTGTCTTCCCAGGGAGGCAAGTGCTTTCCTGACAGATTTGGCAAAAAGATTGCTTATCCTGAATGAGTGGCTCTTGCAAGGTAATTTGCTAATTGCAATCCTAATCATTTGAAAGGCCAAAAACATTTTTGACAGTGCTCAATAGCAGTAGGGAGTGATTTTCTTATCAGCCCATGTGTCTGATCAAAATGACCATAAGATTCTCTTGGGAGTAGTCAGGAAGGTGAATTTTAAACATGGTACTTAACATGGTATGGGTCTTCTTTATGGCAGAGCAAATTTGATCTTTAAGGAACAGAGTATTTTGGAAGACTCTGTCAAGTAAATTGGAAATGATTTTTTACTTCATCTAATTCTGTTAGGATCTGATTTCTTGGATTCTAATGAATCAAGAGTTTTAGTGAAGGAGGTTTCATCATATCCCTCACCAAAACACTCTGAATGAATCTTACTCCACAGCATTTTTCTGAGATGACTGCTAGGTTCTAGCCTTTTCTTTTCTTTTTTAAATAAGAAGACTAAGTCTCTTGGGTGTTGAGAGACTTATGCAAGGTCACCAAGAAGGTCAGTGGCAAAGCTAGAAATAGAATCTGGGTCTTGTGACTTTCAATGTGTTTCTCCTAGATACGTGTTACCTCCTGAAATTAATATGTTAATGAAATTGCCTTATGGTGTGTATAATTACCAACTTCAAGTCTGGAATTAGCTTAGGCAAATCCTTTCATCTTCCTCTGCACCTCCACCAACTCCCATATGTTCTAGAAAACATTTTATGTAGGAAGTAGTTGTGTGCAACTGTGTGTGTGTGTGTGTGTGTGTGTGTGTGTTGTGTGTGTGTGTGTGTTTTCAAGAGAGAAAGAGAGGGGTAGGGAAGCAAAATATATCTGAAAAGACAATTTATACCTGGGACTCCAGATTGGCATGTACCATCAAGAAAACATTTTAAGGTTCCAGAGTTAACAACAAAAGACTCCAGCACTGCAAAGTTTAAATTAAACACATTATCACATTCACATTCTTTTGCAGAACAAGTTTAGAAGGCCAGATGTCCATGTCTTGATGCTGTGGGTAGACATGTTTCTTGCCTCTATTAGATTAACATTGTTTTGAAAATTATTTGTGAGTGTATTTGCATTCTTTATCCAAATTACATTTACACAAGGTTGTCATGAGCACACAGGTTCCTTAAGTGTTTTCAGAAATCTAAGAGAAAAAAGCTAAATGTTTTATAATATATAAATATTTAAGTCCTTTTGAAAATCATGTAATGTAATGTAATGTCATTTATGAGATCTAATTCCCCATCCATACAAGGAAAATAGTTTAGAACTATCTTCTTCAAATGATCGGAGTCAATGCTATAATTTTCCAAAAATCATTTTGAAGAGGAAAGAATACGGATCATCATGTCACTGTTAATCCCAGAAACTTTTAAGCAGGTACAAAATCAGTGCAAACCTGCTTAGTGCATACTGTGGGGGCATGGATGCCCCTCAGCCTGCCCAGCTTTATGGGGAGCCTCCGCTTCACACAGTTTTCCACCTTGCACTTTAAGACACTTAGCACTTGTGTCTCTACTTCTACTCCCAGGCTGTGCTCTGTGACCTACAGCTACTCCAGGCTCCTGTTTGCTTTTCCAAATGCAGCTATTAAACTGCTCTTATCTACGTCCCATCTCAGGCTCTGATCTCATCCTAAAGCCTTCTAAGACTCTTTTCACATTTGTCTTCCCAGTGTTTTAATTTAGAGTCAATGGGCACATCATTTGTCAATTTAGCAACTACCTCCCTTGGACATCAATTGTTAAAATACCTTTTATAATAATTGAATCTTATTTGCTCTCTCTGGGTGTGTATCTTATGCTTCTTGGCTTTTCACATTTGGCTTTCAGTCTTCTCCATGTATCTTGTTTAATTTTGTATGCCTTGCAATATTTGTTTTTCAAATCTTTTTTTAACAATTAGATTTTACTATTTTTAAGGGAACAGAGCTCTAAATAAAGTGCTCTGTCAGTTATAGGCAGAATTTAATTTCATTTAGCCAGAAAAGTGAAAGGACAGTAGATTAAACAAGGAAGAGATTTATTTTTCTTTCACTTTATAAGAAAGATCAGGCCAAAGATAATGTAGCACTTTTACAGTGTCCTTAGGCAACTAGGTTCCTTTTTGCTTTTATTGTTTCTTTCCTAGGCTAGATCCTTTTACCTTTTATAGATAGACAGATGCATATCTCCAGCCACCCTGTACACAGTCTTTGTATAGACAATGGGAAGGAGCAAGGGTAGGCTGGCTAGTTTTATTCCATGTTAACATGATTCTGTGGAATAACCAGGAGCTTCTGCTTATAGCTGGGATTGTGTCACACAGGGAACTCTGACATGAAGGGAAGTCAGGAAATGCAGGCCTGAGTCCAGGAGATAGCTGTTCTCAGCAGAATCAAGATTTAATAGTATGGAAAAGGGAAGGGAGGCTATTGTGGGCAGCTAGCCATCTCCACTACAAGTGCTTTGGACATCTTGTTTCTTAGATTTTGTACATTGTGATGCCCAATATAGAATACGATTATGCTTTTGAACAAATGCACTCCATGACTTGTATGGGAACACCTAGTTCTATACAATATAGAATACGATTATGCTTTTGAACAAATGCACTCCATGACTTGTATGGGAACACTAGGTGTGGTCAGGGGGAAAAGCAGATTTCCTGGGTGGAGGAGGTAACAGAAGTCCACAGGTTGAGTTCAGATCATGTGCTTGCTTGGTAGTTGGTGGTGAAGGGTAGTGAGTATCATTACTGATCTTCCTACAGAGTTCTCATTCTTTTCAAACCTTGATTTCTTTTCTTCCCTGGGGTCACTTAGTTGAGAATTTACCCAGGAAGACTGCCACTCAGTACTGTTTTAGTTCTTCACAAAATGTTTCCTTTCCTGAGAAGTGAGTTTTAGGAGGGTGGCCTTAGTGGAGATTGTATGGTTGTAAGTTAGAAAGCCCTCAGTTTGAGCTTAGCTCTGTCACTAATCTGCAGTGTGACTTTGAGGGCATTCTTTTAAACCTTTCTGAGAATCAGTTTCTCTATCTTCAGAGTAATGATGCATCCTCATAGAACACTTGAGGGGATGAAACATAAATATACAACTGTACTTGAGCATAGAAACCCCCAAATTGTGAATTCCTTTTTTCCTTCCACCTATGCAATGTCATATTTTTCTAATTTCAGATCTTATAGATCTCCCTATTACTAAGAATTTAAATTCTCTGTGCCCCATGCTTCAAAAGTAGATATCCAAAAGTTTCCTTGTAGCAAATGAATAAAACAAAAAGTGATTGTTTTTCATTTAATGCCACCAGAGAGAGAAAGAAAGTGTCATTTTCAAATGCTCATTCCCACTGCTCCCTTTCTTTAACTTGAGGACTCTAATTTGAATTTTTGAAATTTAATCCACTTAATATGTGCTGAGGAGTTTTTGCTTTTTAAATCAACATGAGAGGTGGTTAGATTATTCTTCCTTCCAAAATCCTGTGAGTATTCGTCAGGGACTTCTAGGTTGTATATTTAGAGGAGAGAAAAATGTACCTAGCATGAAGACTTGGTTCAGCAGATGAGAGGTGGTGTTAGAAGGTTAGCTTTTTGACAATGAGGGCTGTATCACCTTTGATCATCACTGGCCCAAGTTTCTTGCACTGAGAAGGCACAAAATTGGTATTTACTGGTTCATCATCCCTAATCTGAAAATCCCAAATCCAAATGCTCCAAAACTTGAAATGATTTGGGACAACGTGATACCACAAGTGGAAAATTCCACACCTGACTTTGTGTGATGGGTCACAGTCAAAACACAAGTGCATTAAAAATATTATACAAAATTACCTTCAGGCTATGTTTATATATGTGTGTGTGTGTGTGTGTGTGTGTGTGTGTGTGTGTGTGTGTGTGTGACTCATAAGTGAATTTTGTGTTTAGACTTGGGTCCCATCCCCAAGATATTTCCTCATGTATATATAGATACTCTAAAATAAAAAGAAATCCTAATTCTGAATCATTTCTGTAACCCAGCATTTTGGATAAGGTATACTCAACTGGTTATAACCATTAGTTGAATAAAAACAGTTTTTATAAAAACAAGATTGGGCTCTTGAGATACTGACCTGCTGTTGGCATGTTCTTCTCAACATCTGTCTCCCTGTTGCTTTGCCTTCGTTTTTCCCCTAAATTTTATCCCTGAGGTAAAAAGCCGCCCACTCCAGACTTTCCATCACCTTTATCCAGCTCTGGCTTGCTGCTGTGGGCAATTGGGTCCACTCACTGTGCTCTACACAGACCAATAAAAATAACAACAGCTACAGTCTGTTCAGGACTGATTGTACATTCTCTTTCATCCTCATAAGCACCATACAAGGTTTGTGGCCAAACCCGTTTTGGATGAGGAAAATTGGCTTGGAGAAGTTGAATGTCTTCCCCCGAGCTCCCATTAATAAGTGGCAGAAGCAGAACTGAGATCCAGGCCTCTGGCTTGCCAGCACAGGAGGCACCTCTCAGAGCAGACAGAGATGCCTGCTCTCCACAGTGTGCCTGTGATGCTTCTTCTTCTACCTGTGCCCTACTCATAGGGCACACCTTACCTCTCCTGCAGTCTGCCTTTTGCTTTCCTATTTACTTTTTCTTACTGTGCCCTCAATCTTGCCCTCAATCAGCCAACATGACTGAACTGACATATCAGTGTCTTAGAACAAAGTGTGTCTGTAAGTGGTCTCTTGGAACTTATTTGTAACTGCCTTATTTTGTTTCCAAAAGTTTATCATAATAATCCCTAACACTGAATGCTATCAGTTTGCCAATGTTTTTCCCACTTTGCCTTATGAGGAATCTAAGACTCATAGCTGATAATAAACCTGTGGTCTAGGATCTAATCACAGAGTAGACTTCAGAGGCTTCCAGCCACCATGGGCACCTGGACTGGACTGCACAAAAATACGCACTGGGTCTCATATTATTTTGTAAACTACAATGCCCATGCTTGGCAGCGAAGGCAGATTAAAAATAGCTGGGCTGATGAACGATCTCAGACTCTTGCTTGGGGCAGTCTGTGGGGCTGGTTCTCCTGGCCATGTCCCAATACCCTAAGCCAAATCTTAAAAATAAGAATCTCTTTTGGCAGAAGAAAGAAGCAAGACTTTTGGTAATTTCAGAAACTAAACTCCCCCAAAGGATAAAGATTTCTACTCCTGTATAGTAGTAAAAATGCTTAGTTTTAACACAGTTCCAAAAGAGAATTCAAAAATTGTTTTGGCAAAAACTGCATTGTCAGAAAGTGATTATCACCTCCTCATTATTCATACATGATATAGCCTCCTGCTTATTTGTTCATACACATTCAAGTGTATTTGAGAAAATATTAGGAATATTATTTTGTATTTTCTAAAATAAAATCAGCTTATGTAGTTCTTTCAAGATTTGAAGAAAAAGGGCTGGGGTTGTGGCTCAGCGGTAGAGCGCTTGCCTAGCACATGCACAGCCCGGGTTTGATCCTCAGTGCCACCTATAAATAAATGCATTGTGTTACAACTAAAACAAATAAATAAATATTTTTTAAAAAAGATTTGAAGAAAAAGTTAGACATTACTATTCTAAATTCCAGGAGAACCTCAAGTTTGAGTCCTGGAAATGATTCCTGGTGAGGACACATGCCCACAAATGCACACACACAGACATAAATGTGTATGTATCTATAAACATAAACAACATTAATATGTAGGTGTTACATATATCAAAAATACTTATTTTAGTTTAAGGTATGGCAATCATTTATCTTAAAAAGTCAACTAGTTAAGAATTTTAAAAAAATATATTTAACTTTATTATAAACTTGTAATTATATCAAACTGGAACTCCAATAGGGTTAACAATTTTATGATTGAAAATTTCAAAACATGGTATATTCATTCTTTATTTGCACCAGCTGAGAAAAAAACCTCCCTCTGCTGGTTGTTTTCAGTATTTGCAATTTTTCTGGTAAGATGCTGAGAAAAAGTGAAAAAGACAAAGAAAAACAGCTTTTATTTTTAAACATTCCGAAAACTAAGTACTCAGAGACATATATGTATATTTATATTCTAGTGCTTAGTTATCTAATGCTTTTACCCAAGATGCTATGTAGAAGCAGCATCTTAAAAGCAGCATAAAAGTTGCTGAGCAGATTAGAATGAGCACAGTATCAGGTCAGAGTATGGAGGCCAGATACCTTGGCTGGCTGTGCAGGGACTAGCTGGAGGTCCCTGGGCAAAGTGGACCCTCTTCATCCTCAGCTTCTTTATTTATAAAATGAGAGGATTTCAGTAGATGTTCTGTAAGAAGCTTCTAACTCTTAAGGTTTTAATGATTCTGAAAGTATTGATTTCCTTTCTTTTGTAGGACTATATACATGTTTTGAAGTGATATAAAATAAATATTTAGAAAAATAAAGATTAAAATGAAAAAATGGGTATAAATCAGTTGCGCCTAGTGCTATCACAATATGGCGGTATTGTATACTACTATAATAAATTTAGAAAGTAATACCCTCAAGTGTCCCAAAGAGACTGAACTTAGCATGTTTGATTGGATACCTTAAATTACAACAAAAATCATTACTTTACAGTCTTCTGATTAAAGTGTAACATACAGTTGATAGCAAGTTATGTCCAAATTTCAGAGAGGTTAAATGTGGGAAAAAAAGGCTTTTAAAAAAATCAGTAAAAAAAAAAAAAAAAAAAAGATAGTTCCTGAAAGTGCTACCATTGATTCCAGACTGCTCAATAATTGCAATGTCTGATGTGTCTTGAACGATTTTAAATAGTACTTTTCTCTCTTCATGTTTTCCCCTTCTCTCATCTAAACACTTTTCTCTCCACCCTCCCAACTTGTTCTTCTTTCCCACTGTGTGAGCCTGTTTTTTAACTTTTTCACTTAGACATATCTTATGGTTATTCTGGGAATAAACTATTGCTTAAAAGCTGAAATGAGATACTGTAATAACATTGCATCAAATATAAGCATGACCAGTGGTTTTCTGCTTTAAATATGAATAAGCATTAGCACTTGTGAAGGTTTTTGGTTTTTTGTTTTGTTTTTCATTTCAAAGATGAATTAGTCAGCATTGGCATCTCAGCAGGAATTGCCTAAGTTGTAAAAACACTGACACTTCAGAGAGCACTCCTTGATGAAGTCACTGGGAACATTAGTGCAAGATTTGTAATTTGACACCCTCTTTATTTCTCTATTATTCATATTGAATTTATATCCTTAAAAATAATGTGTGTGGGGGCCTAGCACAGGTTAATTTTTAACTTAGTTTTTAATTTTGCTTTTTTATTAATGAAATTGGATCACTATCTGACCTTAAAAATATTTTTGTTGTAGATGGACACAATACCTTTATTTTATTTATTTATTTTTTATGTGGTGCTGAGGATCGAACCCAGTACCTCACATGTGTTAGGCAAGTGCTCTACACTGAGCTACAACCCCAGGCTATCCCCCCCCACACACACACACACATTTTTTTTTTTTTTTTTTTGGTTGTTGTTGTTGTTGCATAACAGAGCAAATTGAAAGGGCTTCTAATTACTCTGTAAAATTGAACCCCCATTTGAGTTAGGGTTCTCTACCCCTTGCAGGAGCCCTCACCAGGGATCTGGCCTGAGATAAGGAGATCAGAAAAGGTAGAGTAGAACAGGAAGAGGGAGTTAAGTGGAGGGGCTTTAAGGAACTGTTCTGAGCCTCCTCTTGTTTGCAGGCTGTCTTTCTTCTCTTGTTTGGAAGCCTAGATATGTCATGATTCTGCAGTGTCACTGACCCAAACTGTCAGGTGTGGCAATACTAAATCCCTTTCCATGCCATGTTTAGGGGATTTCCAGTAGTGAGGCTACACTGGATTCTTCAGCCTGATGGCTGGATGGGAAACCAATAGTACATCATAAAACTCCATCATTGCGTTTGGAATTCATATCCAGTACTCTTAGAAACCCTCCATGGATCTCCAGTAATATAGGCCTCTAGTTCTAAATCAGTTCATCTCTTTATCCTGGCATGCCTTGTATTTTTCCTATTGAAATGTAGTAACATGCAAATGAATACTATGTCAGAGTTTTACAGAGGTGTGGTGAGAATTATCCATCTGGTGACTTTAATAATAGGTTCAGGGAAAAACAGAATGAACTCCAGTTAGTGGGAGCTAGATGGACCAGCCCAACTAAACCCTGAGCTGCCTGCCTCTGCTTTCAAATGTGAGGAGAGAAGAAAACAGTTTAATCTGGTTAACCCAGTATATTGTAGACTTTCTATTGCTTGTAGCTGAGCCTTTTCATAAATGATTAAGTTAACATAAGGTTGTTTGTCCTTATTCTCTTTCTACTTTGTAATCATATTCATGTAAAGCTGTTATTTTAAAACTTAATTCTTCATTTCCAACTGTTTTTAAAATGTACCCTGTAATTTGCTCGTCTTAACAATGATCCCTTTCTGTGGTGGCCCCTTTACCAGTTTGTGCTGATTGAAGCCAGTGCCTCCTCACATGATCTTGGTAACACAGTCTTTCCCCTATTAGCAAGGTAGGCTGTTAACTATTCCTGTCACAATTGTTTTTCCTTCTTCCTTGATATTTTTGCTCATGATATTTGCCACACTCAGATGTTTTCCTGCTTTCTTCTCTAATTTCCATAGGATCCAAGTCTTAAAAGGGGCCATAAGTCACCTAACTCATTTTTATTGGGTTCACAAATTTTATAAACATGCCTTTGTTTTCTTGTTGATCAACATTTATCTTTTCTCCCCTACCAGTTTCCAAATTCCTTGAGGTTTCAAAGCTACTATTTTGGGAATCTTAGTATTGTCTCACACTGGAGCAATATTTTGATTTCCAGTGTGTTCCATGTTGTGCTAACAGCTAGGGATATCACAGGAAGCAACAGTGCTGTGAGCACTGGTGTATTGCAGCAGTCTGAAGAGCAAGGGTTATGGATGATGATTACATAGAGGGGCCTGGATCCACACTTGGAGGGTCATTGAAAGCTCTCCCACAGATATAATGGTTTGTCTGAGATCTGAGGGAGGAGAATAAGTAGAAGGCGAGGACACAGTGTTTTAGGCAGAAGTAGTTGCATGTTCAAGGGCCCTATGTTGGGAAGGAGCATAGGTCTTTCAGAAAACAGAAAAAAAAAAAAAATGTGTGGTTGTAGTGAGAGAATAAAGAAGAGATTGTAGGGAATAAAGTTGAAGGGTGGGCTAAGACTATGGACCTGCTGTGTTAATCAGTTGCTATAATCCTGACACTGGTCATAGTATCTGTCTTGAATCAACTACTTAGACAGGTATTGTTAATGCTCAAGTAAAATGTGTTGTTGAATGTCTTCCTTGAAAGAGTGGATTTAGGACTTTTCTTGCCACCTGATTTCTCTAAACTATGTACTATTTTTCTCTTAGTAAATATTTGACAGCTAGCAAAATAATACAGAATGGCAATAAGAAAGCAACAGCTTTTCTTGAGCTATTAGAGTCTTTTGGAACAGTCTTTGTTTCTAAAATATAACATTTAAAAAACACTGTTAGAGAGTTGGAATAAGTAGTAATGAATATGTTACTTCCCATTCCCTTTAAGGGAACACACTGAATTGTTTAATTCAAAAATATCTAAGAATGTCTCCTCTTATCTTAACAACACTGCATTCCTTATTTAGAAAAATATAAAAATCCAGGGCTACTCTGACCTTGTTATAAAAATATTTCACATGCTTTAGGTACATTGCCTATCTATTAAAAACAATAACAAAATAATCTTGAAACATTAGAATCCTATTTTAGTTGGATGATAAACTTTTAAAGAATAGTAGAAATAAGCTCCATTTTGGAGCCTAGAGCATGGAACGTTTCTGTGGGACTTGTTTTTTATTTTAAAATTTCTATTAATTATGTGTTAATAATGTATAGCATTAATAGATATGAGAAATAAATTAACAAAATTATGTTTTGTTAAAAATATATAATTTTCAATATAACATCATATTTAAATGGTTAAAAATTTTTAAAACTAAATATTAATTAATTATATTAACTTAGCTTAAAATTCAATTTAAATTTTCCTAAAATGGAAACTTTGACACAGAAAATAACCAGAGCTAATTATGACCCAAATATCTTTTTCCTCCACTTTTGCTCTTTGTTTTTTCTTTTCCTTTATTTCATCATATGGATTCTTGCTCATTTTTTTTTTCCCCCATGGCGAATCTGTGCTTCTTTCTTTCTTTCTTTTTTTTTTTTTTTCCTGTTGAACAAAAACATGTCGCTCTTCTCTCTATTCTCCTCTGAAAAAACAAGAATAAATGGGGCAAACCTATGGAGTATTAATTACTTTCCAGTCGTGGCAGGTCTGAAGACCCCTTGCTTCTCCGTGGCATTGTTGAGAACTTTGAGTTCACTGCAAATATTCCAGAATGGACCCAGATTGACAGAAGAGCTGCCTATCCCATTTCATAGAATTCCTTGGGGTCATCAGGGAGGAGAGGAAAGGCTGATTGCTTAGTCTTTAATCAGCTTTTCCTTACAGCTTTCCAAACAATCTGTTCTTGGAGTCAAAATTTCAGAAGATTGTTTGTTACAAAGAGATACTGAGTATGCTCTGGGAGCAAATCTATGCTTATTTAATTGACTTGCAATTTCTCTCTCTTTTGCTTATTTTTAAATATTTTTTTAAGAAATGGCCTATGGCTTACATTGTGAATATTTTATCTTTTTAATCTGGAAACTTTGGGGCCTTCAAACTTTTCCCTGAACATTATAATTTCTTGTTTTCTCACTGTATGGTAATATTATTGTCTTCTACTTTAAAAATAGGTTCACTTTTGAGTCTTTTCCTCCACTTACTTTTTATGGAGGGCAGTCCAGGGGAGAATTTGGTTGGTGTGTACATTGCAAAAAGACGCCTCCATAGGACATGTGCCCAAACACAGATGGGCTCCACCCTCATTTTAGCACATCCCTTCAGGTGTTCCTGTGGCTATTAAATTTTCACTGCTACATGCCACATGCTCCTAGATCAAGTTTTGAGGTTGTAAACTACTCCACAGACCAAGATCATCCTGACTGTCAGCAAAACAGTGGCACAGAAGAGTTCCCTAACATAGCCGGTGTGTACACTTGTGGCTTCCTTGGGAGCCCTGTCTGCATGCTGGTGGGATGTTATCCGAGCTGAACTTCCCTTATTAGTCACTCTTCTCCACTGATGGAACAAAGTTCATTCTAGTTATTATTGGGCCCAGGAGAATTTTCTTCCTGTTGACGTGCAATTTCAAACGATCTTATAAATAAATTGATATGAGTAATGCTCTCATCCTTTTTATTTTTCCCCTACTTTATAAAGCAGACTGGAAGTTTGGACCACTGACCTGGAAATATATAATATTCCTTTATTAAATAGCATGATTATTATACAAATTTAAAATCTTTTTCTCTGTCAGTATGTGGAGGAAGCACTATACTACTATTTCGTTTTAAGAATTCTTAAGAAAATGACTTTGGTTTTTACATGATCATGAAAGTTTGGGTTAATACATATTAGTCAGATATCTTTTCTGATGAGTTGACCTTTTTTCCTGAAACAGGAAGGTTTAGCATGGTAATACTTTCTGCAAGAGGCAAATTCAACTCTGCTGGAACATAAGGCTTAGATAGATGTTTCCTTTTTCATATATTTAAGGGAGAAATGGATAGAAATAAAATAGTTTTTAACAGTGGTACTCCACTGGTAGTGTAAAAAGTCTTCATAATTAGTTGAATAGATCTCAGCGATGACAGGATTTACTCCTGTGCAATATTAACCTAGGAATAATTTCACCATTCATAGACAAATGCGTATTTTGGACAAATATCAGCATTAAATAGGATTTAAAAAAATAAGGACTTGAAATGGAGTTCAAACAAAAGTCTTAAGTTTTTCTCTCAGTAGATTTTATTTACTTAAAAAATGAATATGTATGCTTATGCCAGAAGTTTAAGATGGTGTAGGCCCTGTAAATTTGTGTTTCTCAATTCTCAGCAATTTATTTATTTTTTTTTTTCAAATTTGCAGTAATATAGTCTGAACAAAACAATGTCATTTCCTGATTGGTTAGTTAAATTTCTCATTTCCCCAATTTTACCTCCTGCTCTGTTCTTACCCTCTTTTCTATTCTGGCTGAGGCTTCAGAATGCCCTAGTTTTATATTTTCTTAGCCTCTTTAAAGTAGAAGACAGAGCATACAAAATAAGAGGCATGCTTCTGTAATCACACATGATGAGTGTTTCCTGCAAGAAAACTCATAGACATAGTGAGGAGGTAAAGGGAACCTTTCCAGGAGCCATTGGTCATTCCTCAGTCTCCCTGTTCCTGGCATATGCAGCAAGGAGCTGCAGCAGGGACTGACCTTTGCTCCAACCTGAGGAGCAGTACAGAGTGGGAGCCTGTTGTCCTCTTGGAAGTGGGCATCTTCACATTGCTTTTGCCAGAAGCACCCATCATGCTTGGTGCAGTCAGTTGTGACCACAACAGCATGAATATATAGTGGGAGCATTCCACCAGTTTCCTGGCACAGATGTAATACTTGCAAACATAGGCTACCCAGGTGCTAACCTGGGCGATGCTGAGACTACAGAAAGATCTCAGCATTTTAGTGATCTACATGTGTTAGTAAGTGCAGGTTCGGAGACTGTCATAACTGGCTTCAAAAACATATTTTCACAATCTTGTTCATATGAGTTTATGGCCATCTCAAAAGACTAAAACCCAGATTTGTGACCTGGAGTCAATTCTTACCTAGAATTTTTTTATGATGGAAAATTGAATATCTGTTTCTTATTGAGAAGAATGTTAGTTTTCTAAGCATAGAAATTTCAAGTAAAAATTACATTCTTCATGACAGAAAATATTTTAAGGTAAATGTTATAAATAGCTTTTGAGTACTTGTTATGGGCAAAATGCTGACAGGTTTGCAGTGAGTACAAAGTTCATTCACTCCACAGACTTTTATCAAGCCAGCACTGCCCAGGCTAGTTCCCTGTGATACAATCATACATGGTGGAGATTTTCCTTAAAGGAGCTTGTTAGCATGGCTGAGGATAAAGACATACAGACAGATAATTACAAAATAAAATAATGTGAAAGGGCATATTACAAAGCCATGGGTAGTTAGGGTAGACTTTCTGGAGAGAGTTCTATTGGAACTGTGGTCAAATATAAGCTGGAATTAGCCAAAGGAAACATGTTATTGGTGGTGGGGGCATTGAAGTATATTCCAGGTGGAGGATATCACATGTACAACCAAGAAAGAATGGGTTGCAAATGTTTATCACAGAGTGATCTATTCCATAAGATACTAATGCCATATAGGAGGCCTCCACCCTCATGACCTCCTCACTCCCACCCAAAGGTCCCACCTGCAAATACCTTCACTTTGGGATCAGAGTTTCAACATAAGAATTTGGGGGTGGCACAAGCGTTTAAATTTTTTGCAGTATGGTTTATATACCAAGAATGACTAATAGTCATAGCTTCGGCCTATGTCTTCTTAGGCTTAAGCCCAGTAGAAAAGAGGGCCCATTTTATGGTTATGGAACAGCTGTCTGCATTGACTCTGAGTAGGTCATATGCCTCTGTTAATAACTGCTGTCAGGGGATTCTGGGTACTGATTGATCAAACTAGGAAACACCTTCCACCTTGGAGCAGAGGCTGGAGTAAAGGCAGTGATGCACTGAAAAACTAGCTTTAAAATTTAGAAAGAAAAAATAGGCTTTTTAAAAAAGCCTTAGTATTTGTGGCACTTATTAGTTTCTTTAGTATAAATACTTCCATCATGGCTAATTTCAAGATGCCGGACTTGCATGATTCCTGAATGTTTAACAGTCAGCTCCTGCAAGCTAATTTCAGCAGCTCCAGTACACCATCTCTGGGCTGAAGGAAGGGCTGCTGGAATCACAAAGACTGTAGGTAAGGGAGGGCATGGTGCTCTAAAAGGAAATCAGAATGCTGTCATAAGAGGGGTGGTGCCAGGTTACCAAAGCCAACAAGTAAGTTTTTACTTTTCCATTTAAGAATTTGTACATATTCTTGGGTAATTTCTTTGGATAACAGTTTTAAGGACCATATAATATTCCATTCTGTGAAAGTTTACCTTTTTTTACTGTTGAATATTTTTAAGTTGGTAGAATTATAAATAATACTTTGTAGGACATGTCAAGGCCAAAAGCCATTTTCTACACTTAGCACAGATTTGTTAAGATAGTTTGTTTCTGTATAATTACTATGTTCAAGGAATGGACCTTTTAATGCTTTTAATAAATATTCTCTGATAGATGTACTAAATAGTTTTATCACTTCATATCACTCCCATCATTATAGGAAAGTAATTATTTCATTATATCATCATTAAGTGTAATTAAAAATAATTGATAGGACAAAATTGAATATCATTTTGTTTTGCATTTCTTCAAATTACTAATTTAATGCAGCCATTTCAATGTTCTTATAATAGGCATATTTCTTATACTGAATATTCTTCTCATTTCCCACTTTTGTATGTATATGTGATCTTACCATACTATCGTCATAGGTATTTATCTTCTTTTACTTAATTAACACATAGAATAATTAATATTAGAAATTCGATCACAGAGCACGGCTTGATCAATGTATGGAGTATTTTATATAAAACTCTGATTCTGTATAATTTAGGGTAACACTGGCTGATCTAATAGATAAATCCTAACATAAAGTGAGTCAGCACAATAGAAATTTATTCCTTGCTCATGTTAGTGTTCCATAATGGGTTTACCCAGTTAAGCATCTTCCTTGTAGTCATTTAAGGTTAAAACCTCATTCTTTCACATGACTTTCCTTTCCTCTAGGTCTATCCACACAGCCATTTCCATTCAGTGGGGGAGGGGTGAAAGGGAATAGGGATAAAATTTGGGAGAATTTCATGGCATCCTGGAAGTACAGCATTCTTATGCACACATTCCATTGATTCATACTCAATCCCCTGGCAACATTAATTGTCAGGGAGAAAAGAAAAAGGATGTGGTGAGCATCTAGCCAGTATTTGCCCAAACTTCTATAGCTGAAGTGGAGAAACATTTTTATATAGTCTGATTCTGTTCCATACTACATGAGTATACCTGGGAATAAATCACTGACATTACTGGGATTATGTATAGGATTTAAATATGGAATGGGAAACTTAAAATATTGATAAGAGATATATAGATTTTTAAATAGAGTAGAGTGGTGGGGAAATTTTTTAGAATAATCATTGAATAGCTTTTAGTTTGGACAATACAAAAAATGTGGAGGTTGTTGGACAAAGTGACCTTGACACATAAATAAGTTTTGGATAGGAAGCATTCAGTGTATAAGAAAATTAGTATAATCAGCTCGACTAGTAAGTTTTCTGACTTATTAGAATGTTATCTTAAGTACATATTTAATGAAATGGCTGTTTATGTGTTGGGGAAAATATTCACTAATCACATATCTGATGAAGTTAATATGTCAAAGAAGAACCCTTACAACGTGACAGCAGGAAAACAATGGGCAAAGGTCCTGAATATACATTTCTCCAAAGGAGACAGAAAAATGGCCAACAAGTATATGGAAAGGTGCAGAACATCATTAACCATCAGGGAATGATGCAAACGGGCCCCACTATAAAATATCACCTAACAGCCCTTACGATGGCTGTTCTCAAGACAAGAGAAATATTGGTGAGGATATAAAGAAGGGAAATGCTTATACTGTTGGTGGGATTAGATCAGTTCGGGCATTTTGGAAAATGGTTTGGAAGTTTCTAAAGAAATTAAATATAGAATGACCATATGACCCAGATATCCCTCTTCTGGGTACACCCAAAGGAAACAAAATTACTACCTCTTGAAGATACATACACTATCATGCTTATTGCAACATTATCAACAATAGCCAAGATATGGAAACAATCTAAGTGTTCCATCAAAGGATGAATAGATTTAAAAAAAAAAAAAAAACTGTGGATATGTGTATATATTCAGTTGTAGAGGCTGAGGCAGGAGGATTGCAGGTTCAAAGCCAGCCTCAGCAATGGCGAGGCACTTAGTAACTCAGTGAGACCCTATCTCTAAATAAAATACAAAAATGGGCTGGGGATGTGGCCCAGTGGTTGAGTGCCCCTGAGTTCAATCCCTGGTACCACACACACACACAAATACACAATGGATTATTTATTATGCCTTAAAAAGGGAGATCCTGTCATTCACTAAAACATGTCTGAACCTGGAAGAAATTATGCTAAGTGAAATAGCCAGACACAAAAAGAAAAATATCGCATAATTTCAGTTACACATGGTATCTTCTTTTGTTAAAAAGTTAAAATACAGATATAGGGACAGGGTAAGGAGGAGGGGAATGGGAGACAGATCAAAGATTCAAACTAACACATACATAGAACAGACACTTCCAGAGATCTAATGTATAATATGAGGACTAGTTATAGTTAGTCATATTGTATTTGGGCTTTTTACCAAATGAGTAGATTTTAACTGTTCTTGCCATACACAAGAAGTGGGTTACCATGTGAGATGATGCATATATTAATTCACTTCACTATAATAACTTTTTTATTAGCTGTATTTATTCTAAAACATCATGTTGCATACTTAAACATATACAATAAAATTTATTTTAAAAAACTAAACAAACAAGAATATTTAAGCTCTCTTATTTCTCCTTACACAGGTGATTAAAGTGTACAGTGAAGATGAAACCAGCAGGGCTTTAGAGGTACCCAGTGACATAACAGCCCGAGATGTTTGCCAGCTGTTGATCCTGAAGAATCATTACATTGATGACCACAGTTGGACCCTTTTTGAACACCTGCCTCATATAGGTCTAGGTAAGGATACAGAATCATAATCTTACATCATTTTTATGCCCTTTATATCATATGGCAAAGATTTTCTTCAGATATATAAAAGTAAACAAAAGGGAACATGATCAGATCTTTTCTTTACTTTTTATTTTTCATTATTGGTGGTTGGCCAAGAAAGTAGCACCAAATGGAAACAAGAGTAGAAATGTTATAAATATAGCATTGTTCCTTGTTTAAATAATTATATATCAGAATTTTAGAACTAAAACATAGAGTTCAAAATGTTTTCTTTCTTTCTTTTCTTTATTTTTTGAAATGGGGTTTCAGGGTTTCACTATGTTGCCCAGGCTGACCTTGATCTCCTGAGCTCAAAGGATTCTCCTGCCTCAACTTCAAGAGTATTGGTACACACTGCCATGCCCAGCTCTGAATTCAAATTGATGGAAAGATAAATTTCATAATAATCTTTGGAAACACAATGAAACTTTTTATGAGAAGTTGACAAAACATAATGTTATTTGGACTATTTTTTATATTGATGGTAGTATGGGCAATTATAAGTATCCATAGTGGTTATCCATCCCCCCATCCCTCTTTTCTTGTTTGTTTTATTTACTCTTTTTGTGGTACTGGGGATCAAACCCAGGACCTTGCATGCTTTCTACCACTGAGCTACACCCTCAATTCCCAACAGTCATTCTCTCTCTCTCTTTTTTTTTGGGGGGGGGGTTGGGTGGATACTGGGAATTGAACTCTGGGGCCCTTAACCACTGAGACACATACCCAGCCCTATTTTGTATTTTATTTAGAGACAGGGTCTCACTGAGTCATTTAGTGCCTTGCTTTTGATGAGGCTGACTTTGAATTTGTGATCCTCCTCGGTCAGCCTTCCCAGCCACTGGGATTGTAGGTATGCGCCACCACACCCAGATGGTCATTCTCTTAATAGTAATGTGCACCATAAAATTTACTTGAAAAAAATAAAGAACTCCTTCACATTTTGAGAATATAAACATAAAGATTAACCTTTTCAATTTTTTTAAAAATTTATTTGTTCTTTTTAGTTACACATGACAGTAGAGTCTCTTTCAACTTATACAAACAAGGAGCCTAGTCTTGTGGATGTACTTGATGTTGAGTTTCACTGTGTTGTATTAATATATGTACATAGGAAAATTGTGTCAGATTCATCCCCACTTGTCTTTCCTATTCCTGTCTTGCCTCCCTTTCCTTCATTCCCCTTTGTCTAATCCATTGAACTTCTGTTTTTCAATTGAAATGCGGCTTTGTATTATGAACCATGGAGAGTTTTTAAAGCTTCTTTTAATAAGTTATAAAGAATTCATTCCTAAAGGGAGACAGGGTTCAACAACAGTTCTGTTCCCTGCTTATTTTCATAGACATTGTTATTATTTTTTAAATATTTATTTATTTGTTTTAGTTGTACATAATGCCTTTATTTTTATGTGGTGCTGAGGATAGAACCCGGGCCGCACAAGTGCTAGGCGAGCACTGTACCACTGAGCCACAACCCCACCCCAGACATTAATTTTTAAAAAGCATGTTTACATATAAATAGATGAGAAAGAAGGAGTTTGTTATGGCAAAACCATTCAACTCTTTGAACTCTGTATTAGTTTCCTATGGTTGCTATAACAAATTACCACAAACTTTGTTGCTTAAAACAACAGAACATTTCCTTTCACACTTCTGGAGATCTCAAATCAGTAACACTGGGTTGAAATCAAAGCGTCAGCAGGCATGTTCTCTGGGGAGGAGAACATTCATCGCCTTTTGCAAATTCTGGAGGCTGTCAGCATTCCTTGGCTCATGGCTGCCTTACTCTAATCTCTGTCTGCGTGCCTTCTTCTCTTCTGTTGGCACCAAATATCCCTCTTTCTCATAAGGGCCCTCCTAGATAATCCAGGAGAATCTCATTTTGAAGATCCTTAATTTGATCACATCTGTAGTCGTTTTTTTTCTTTCTTTCTTTTTCATATAAGGTGACATTCATGAGAATTCAGATGGAGTGATTTTGGGGGACTATTATTCAGCCTACTGCAAATTCTTTCTCATTATACATTAAAAAATGTTAGTAATAAGTCATCAAAATCATTTAAAATAACTTATCATTGACAGCTCAATTACTTTCTTCAATTTGTTTGAAGAATTGTGAAAGAATTTTATAACTAGTCATTAGAGTCATTCACTTTCTCATCTAGCTGCCAATATGCAAAATTGTCCCTTTGTTTGATAGATTCCAGGGCTTACACCCCAAGAGATGTGTTTCCAAAGTGAGGTTCTATTCAGATGAGAGGTTTGCCATTCTCTGATGAAACAGAATTTTAAAAAATGATATTGGCAGAAGTGTGTCCTTAGGAGGATTCACATTGAAGAGACCCTTGTGAAGTGGGTCTGCCCCACACTGCCTGCATTCCCTGAACCCTTAGAAAGTGTTAGTAGACTTCGGGTTTGACGACTGGGACATGTCAGAACCCCAAGGAGAGGACAGAGTGAAACCTGTGGAAAAGAAGCTAAAATAGTTCCACAGTCTCCATGGGGATTTGGAACCTGAGCACCTCTGCTGTTGACAGCTGATGAGTTGCAGCAGTGCCAGCTGATCTTGACAGCTGAGCGGGGATGGTTATATGCCTGCCAGGGAGCCTGAGTTCTGAAGCAGGCTGCAGTGGCCAGCAGGGCTTCCTGTCTCCTAGGACAGAGAAAGCTCAGTGTGTATTTTCTTCATTATCCTTCCCGACTAATTTAACTTCTCTTCGTGATAATCAATCTCGCAAACTATGATGCTAACCCTCAAAAGATATCTGCCATATCCCAAATTATTTAACTTACCTATACTGACAGGAATATAACTTTTATTTAACATAACATATAGTAATAGTATCTTATCCTCTTTTCTTTGGAGGGGAACTTTAAAAATATTCTTTTGGTTATAGTCACTACAATTTATCCTTAGCAAATAGCTTTGAAGTTCAGTAACATAAATATGCTGTGCAAATTGAGTAGCAGTTTTCACTGAGAACACTGAAAATTATTTATACTAGAGAATGAAATGTACAAGTCTTTTAGTGTAAAAGCTTAAAATGGAACATTGAAAAATTAATTTGAGCTACATACTAAATTTAAACAAATAATAATATAAATGTATTTTTCCATTACTATGTTTTCTAGAAATTGCTGAAATAGAATCAAAGATGTGAGCATATTATATCCTGGTTTCATCAACCATGCTTTAGACCAAACAGTGAGAAGGAATTTTAGTGCTGGAATTCTCTTTCTTTCTTTCGTTTCCATTCATATTATATATTTAAGCAAAACAGCTGCAAACATCAATTCTACCCAAATGCTAACATGTATAATATTACACAGCCTCCAGCTCTTTGTCTAACAGTGTAAAAGGAGAATAACCATTATGAAGGTGCTGTGGTTTTCCTGAACACCAAATATAAACAGATGTGTCTTTGAAATTTTTTGTTGTTGTTATTTTTGCTTTTGACAAACTTATAAATATATATTTATATTTGCAATATATATGTAATCAAATAATGGCATTAAGGAACTTTTTTTGTATTTGAATATTAAAATGAATAAAAAGAAGTACAGCGAGGTTATTTTTTTCTTCCTTAAGTATGATATGCAGTGACAGATATCCTTTGTCAATAGAATGGACTCCTGACACCTCCCTGTAAGTCTTCAATGAGTACGGACTTCAATGAGTGCCGTTGATATAAAAAACCAAATGACAAACTCTTTGCCAAAAGTTTGGTGCTAGTTAGCTCTGCATGTTGTTCAGGAGACATTCTTGACCTCTCTTGGACCAAAGTGATGTTTTCCATTGATAGAATTTAGAAGAAGGGAGGTAATATATTACAAAAATCATGATGCTGGAGACCAAAGCCAAGCCCTTGTGCCCTCTACCTCTGGCTACACCCTCAGCCCTAAAATATTTTCAAATATAAAAATAAATCAGTTCACTGTAAATAACTGAGAAATAAATAATAACCTTAAGAATTACACATAATTATCCGTAATTTCACAACACTGAAATAACCTCTGTTAGCATTAAAAACATCTTTAAATAGTTTCCCTATTTTAACAAACTCTCCTTTTGTTCTCACTTTTGTTGACTGCTTTCTTTTTTGTGCACACACACACAAAAAAAAAACCCAAACTTTTGAGTGTTCTTTTTTATTCCCTGCCCCATTTCACTTTATAGATTCCAAATAATGTAGGAACATAGGAACTTCCCCAGCCTCCCTTGGCTGTCTTCTCTAAAGAGTTTAGCAAATATTTACAGACAGGTTTATACCAACTTTTGTATATATTTTTTTCCTTTTCAAAATGTTTTATTAGTGCATTGCAGTGATGCTTAATAGTGGGGTCCAACTTTTGTATAATTTTGTAGATCATGGAGACACAGTATGTAGTAGGGAAAGAAGGACAGGAACACAAGAATGTTAATATGTTAATATTTGTTATCTCTTAGATGTTGATAAACTCCAAGGAAGGAAGGAAGACGAGGTGTGGGACAGCAAGTGGAGGTGGGTGGGAGAGATGTGCTTTAAATAGAGGCATGGGAAGACCTCCCTAACAGGGTGTTGCTGGAGTGCGGACCTAAAGCTCACAGCAAGCAGGCCAGAGGGAGACTGTGTGGACCCAGGAGACAGCAAATGGAAAGACCCAGATGTGGCAATGCCTTTGTATGCAGGAAGCAGCCCAGAGGCCAGTGTGCCTGGAGTAGTCACTAAGGTAGAATGTAATGGCAGAACAGAGCCACCAGAGGGCCAGATCCTGTAGGGGCCTATAGACATGGCGTGGGCCTGGGTTTTATCCTGAGAGAGAGAAAGCAACCAGGGGTGTCTGAGCCCAGAGAGCAATATGATCTGATTTACTTTTAAATATATATAATATATATACTATTTATACTACTGGGCTGGGAATGTAGCTTAGTGATAGAACACTTGCCTAGCATGTGTGAGACCCTGGGCTGGATCCATAAAAGAGGCCAGAATTAAGGTTTTGACCCTTGGAGCATAAGCAACTTTGCTTTTACAGCAAACTGCTTTTGGCTCACGAAAATTATCCCTCTTTCTTTTTCTTATTTGTGCTAGCTGTACATGGCCCATTGTGCCCATTTACATGGGTTTTGTATATTTATGAAATTTCATGGTTTTAAGAGATTCTGAGACCTTATATGGAAGAATATTTATTTAGATTTGCAGAATAGAAGAGAGTTGAGGGTTTTCCTCTCGCTCCAGTGGTCAAAGCTCATGTTCCTAGGATTATGTGGTGGGTTTGTTTCTGTCTCATTCTACATCTCTGTCACTTAGGCATACTGTACGCTAAATCTTGAGCTCCAAGAACATTTTTACATAGCCTTTCTTTCCAAGGTGATACTGAAGTTACTAAGATCAAATTGATCCAATCTGGTTCATGTTACAGAAAAGCCAATACTTTATTTTGTTTGAACAACATGAGAAATCATGTTGGAAATCGCCTGATCTTGAATTTGTATAACAGAATAGTAATATTATGTTTGGAACTTTGAATTTAATAGTGACATGTCATATTTTCTGGTTATAATTATTAATCTATGCTGCTGAGATTTTTTTGGTGCTAGTACTTAGAACACAGAGCCTCATGTATGCTAAACTCACACTGTGCCATTGAGTATCCCCCCTCCGCCTGATTTTGAGAATTTTAATAGACAGAATAAATCATTGAAAGCAACTAAATATCCTGATTTTGTTATGAATCTTTGAATTGCCTGATTTGAGTGCATGTTATGCTATGACTTTAAATGTACACGCTATTTTGTAGACATTGAATTTTTTGGCTTCTCGCTATTTGTTTATGACAAATATTCCACATTCACAGTTCTCTCCAGTCAAAAATAGCCATCAAATTTTAAATGTCACTGTATCAGCAAATATTTCTCCTTCTTATATGTTTTAATATACCAGGTTTTTTTTTTTTTTTTAACTGGTGTGCTTTGCTTGATAGCCACTGGATGTCACTATAGCTCCTCAGATGGAGTCCTCTCCTTTTATAATCACTGTAAGAGGAACTTGGTGGGGGAGTGGACTTCAGCTTCAAGTCCTCTGGAACTTAATGGGATCCATGTTTGTCTTGCTCCCATTTTGATTCCTAATTGAAGCCTGGGTACAAAGCAGTGGCAATTAGCACATACCTCCAGCACATACCTATAGACTCCTTGGGAAAAGGAATTAATTGTA
Source organism: Tamias sibiricus (assembly GCA_025594165.1). Taxonomy (NCBI): domain Eukaryota; kingdom Metazoa; phylum Chordata; class Mammalia; order Rodentia; family Sciuridae; genus Tamias; species Tamias sibiricus. The sequence continues at coordinate 128,242,400 of CM046660.1, forward strand.
TTTTAGTATTATGGCTAGGAACAGCTGAGATTTCCATTGTGGATATCATTGTGGAGTGGTTTTAATAAGCAAAATGAATGACTGGAGGCTTTTAATGAAACCGTTTTTATGTGTGCAGCCACATCCACGTGATCTCTTTAAGACAAAAGCAATGTACAGTGTAGGGAGGGAACAGTTCACTGCTGCCTGCTTTCAAGTTGCTCCTTCACATTTTTTTTCCTTCTTAAGAAAACAGGCAGTGTTTTTGGTTGTCCTGGGGTGGGGGGGGGGGGGGTTGCTGATAGGTAGCTGTGCTTTCTGTGCTGTGTATAACTTACCAACTCTCAGATTTGTGGTCACCTTTACCACCAGCAAAAAAATAAATCCCGAAGCCTTTGGGACATTGGGCATATGGTGCCTGTACAGTGAACCATGTGCCCTGATCTCAGCAGCTTTTAGGAGACCATAGTATCCTGGTGGCATACATAAGACCGGAAATGAAAAATACTTGAGCAACAAAGTGTAAGAAGTGCTCTGCCTGCATGCACCTCCTGATTCAGCCAATTTTCCTTCCACGTGTTTTCATAGCCTCTGCTGCTTGAGTTCAGATCCCACCAGTTCTCTCCTCAGGAATTATGTTCCTGGTTCTCTTGCTTCTAGTTGTATCAAGGTTATCTCTCTGAATGCAGACCTGATTTTCATTCCATGTGGGGAATGACCTCATGACCTGCCTGGTCTTTGTATCTGCAGCCCATGTCACACCTAGCCTCACAGTTTGCATGTTCAAGAACTGCCTACAAATTTCTGCATGCACTAGAGTGTCTTTGCTCCTGCTGTTGTGATTCCCAGGAATCCCTTTTCTGCCCATCTTTATCTGGCTAACTGCTATGCATCTTCCAAGGCTTAGTTATTTCAGCTAGCCCTTTCTTAAAAATACCTGTGAAAACAAAGTAAAAATGATACCTTCAGCTGTTCAGGGTGAGTGACAGCTAACATGAGGGCCATGGTTTGAGGAGGTTCAAAAGAAAAAAGCAGTTGGGAGCCTCTTGCACTCAGCCTGTAATAGTCACCTTTTCCATCTGAGAGCAGGTAGGGAGATACATCTACCTCTTTCACAGATGTGTCTTCCCCTAGGTGCACACTACAGGTGCTCTGAAGATGTTTCTTGAGATGATCGGCACATTTGCTGGTACCAGTCGTTCTCATACATCCCTTGGGAAATTTGCAAATCCTGAAAAGCAGAGAGAGGTGCAGGAGGGACTAGGAGTGTTGGCAATATTTTGTGTCCTGGGAGGTGCTGCTCCCACAAGTACATGCTATATGCAGGTGTGGGTAACAAGCACTTTGGATAAGAATTAGATGTTAGGCTGTTCAAAGCAAATTATTTACAATATCAATTAACTAGAAAATTGAAGCCTAATGGTATAAGAATGTTTATTCATGAGCTACAACATCTTTTTTTTTTTTTTTTTTTTTGGTACCAGAGATTGAACTCAGGGGCACTCAACCACTAGGCCACACCCCCAGCCCTTTTTTGTATTTTATTAGAGACAGGATCTCACTGAGTTGCTAAATGCCTCACCATTGCTGAGGCTGGCTTTGAACTCACGATCCTCCTACCTCAGCCTCCCAATTGCTGGAATTACGGGCGTGCGCCACCGCACCAGCATGAACTACAACATTTTTGATCATACATCTTTTGGTCATGTTTTTGAAGTTCTTCTTTAAATACTCATGAGGGAAAATGTATAATTTATAATGATAATTAAATAAAAATTGTGTATAAAAATATGTAATGTTTCCTAAATTTTATCAAAAATGTACAAACGTAGCCTCTTGTAGAACCAGAGAAAAAGACAAGAGGATGTTATTCTATATTGATAGATTTAAAGATGAATTGTGACTACCACTTTTCTTTTCTCTAACAAAAAAAAAAATTATCATTTTAGTAATCAGAACAAAAAGAAACAAAGATGATTTTAAAATAAAGAAATTTAAAAAGTCTTAGCTAAGGTATCTTCCTGAAGCCCCAAATTGGGCCAAATCCTATATTCTTTGCTGCCATAACATTTCCTACAACTATCTTAATAATAATCATATTATTAAAATTAGACAGTAATACCATGGGAGCAAGGACTCTGCATGTACATACATCTTTGAAATCCAGGGTCAAAGACAAATAAATATGTTTTGAACTAAATTGTACTTAACTATAAAATATTTATATCAAATAATTTAAAGAGTTGGGCACAGTGGCACACGCCTGTAATCCCAGAGGCTCCGGAGGCTGAGAAAGGAAGATCGTGCTGAGTTCAAAGCCAGCATCAGCAAAGCAACTCAGTGAGACCCTATCTCTAAATGAAATACAAAACAGGGCTGGGGATGTGACTCAGTGGTGGAGTGCCCCTGAGTTCAGTCACTGCTAATAATAATAATAATAATAATAATAATAATAATAATAATAATAATTTAAAGAATGGATTGCAGAAATACAGACATGGAAGAGACTTGGAAAGGAGGCCAAAGAAATTACATGGCATGCCCAGCTGGAAATTTACTCTGAATCCTTTAAGGATGCACTGAATAGCTTGGAATATATGGAAGCTGTTTATAGAGCTTCTGATATTTACCCAGTCATCTTCAGATAACATATATGCAAACATTTTGTGGAGAATAAGGTTTTCTATGAATATAAGTGGTGATTTTGGGGTCCGAGTTAATACAAAGTGTATTTCAATTCACTGAAGAACCAACTACAGAGCTTTTATAGTCATCAAGCCAAAGTGTCACAATTTTCCTATTATCACACTCGGGGAGATGAATCTGGCAGTGACAATTTTCTGGGGGATCCTAGCGGTATTAAGTAGTATTCTTAGGTTAAGGAACCTTTTAGAAATTGAGCCCTGTTTTATTCTTTGCTTCTTCAGTTTTTGTTTTGCTTGGTCAGAGGCTGTTCATTTTTATCTGAAAATAAGATTGACAAAAACGTATGTAGTTTCTACCCAGTGCAGAGAAGTACAAGGACCATTTGTCTCCTGGAGTTTCCTGTAACAAAGGTATACAAAGAATTGTTTTCTGGGCGAATTAGAGGTAAAAGCCACTTTTGTTTCTTCTCTTATCAAGTGATGAGAAGAGTAGGGACTCAGGTTTCTATTTGAGCCCCACGCTGTACTTTCAGTAGATTCAGCGAAGAAATCCAGGCAGAAGGTCACAGGTGAGCACTTTCCATTCTTGGAGGATTGAGGTTTTTTAAAAGACTTTGAAGTTAAATCAACAGTTTCAGAAGCAACTTTTCTTTCTTCTTTTTCTTCTTTTCTAAAAGAAAAGTTCCTGAAAATTAAACAGAATTACACATAGTTACCATTATTTGGTACTATTTTTTTTCTATTGCCATCAGACCTCACTGATATATTTGAAACAAAACTAAGACATAAAAACAGTAGGAAGCTTTTGTTTTTGTTTTAAAGAAGCTGATACAACTCTTTGAAGCTTTTCTTTCCTTTTCTGCTTTCATAGTTGCTATTTTCAAGTAATTTAAGAAGACCTTCCTCTTTTTTTCCTGCCTACATATATGTAATATTTGATAATTTTAATTTACTTTACGTCTGGAAAATAATTTCATAAAAATGTTTAAAAATAGAACTATTCAATTATTGATCAGGCAGTTGGGGATAGGAAATATGAGGTTAGGATTTAAATGCTTAAAAATGTGTCTTTAAAGTTTTACTAATGTTTTAATATGGTATTTTAGATGAACTTCATGAAGTTTTCACAAAATAAAGTCTTTACAATAATTATGTTGAAGTTGTGTGAAATCTACCTACTTGGAGTCTTTTCTCAAATGGTAACTCCGTGTTTGAGTTCATCTTGGTTTTGAACTTTGCAACAAAAATCCTCTGGTTGTAGGATTAATTTGTTTCTTTTTGGTATTTAGAAAAACGCATTATAAATTACTTAGTAAGATTACTTGGTTGGTTAAAATGTGTTTGCATTTAGGATGATGCTAAAGGAGGACAGTCAAGAGAAAGCTTATTGATAAGAAGCTGGCTGGTCCAGCACTTTCCTTAGTTCTTGGTAATGATGTTTTACAGGCCTGGGCAAAATAAAGCATCAGCAACTTTTCACTTTCCCTTCAAGTGTTTTCCTTTTCCTGGCAAAGTAATCCACCTCATCATCTTGTATGTCCCTGTTGAACTTTCTGCCTATAAAAGCCTATATTTAGAGAGCTGTCTTTGTTAAATAACAAATACTATTTTTAATGTAAGATGTGATTTACTGATAATCAGTTATGCCCCCTGGGGTTATTGGGTTATTGTAGCCTTAACATTTAACGTCATGAGATTGGTTAGGGGACAGTATGCGACAATGCATCCCAATTGAGATAATAATGTATAAATTTAAAAATAATATTTAATGTAATGTGACTTGAAAAGCCAAATTCTGTAGAAGGAAAATTTTATTTCCAATGTCAGGCTGATATATGAGGCAAAAATCCAAACTGCATTCAACCCTCTGGATTTTAATTTGCTTTCTCTGTTATCTGAATTTTCAGTAAGATAGTAGAAATTTTCTTTGAAGGACTGGAAAGTACATCTTTTACTTTCTTACATATACTCTAGCTTATGACTTTTTTGAAGACGTTTTCTTCTTAATATTATGAGAATATTTTCCTGGGGCCAGTAATGGAATTATTTAAACATTCAGTAAAGTTTTCTGAAAGATTTTATTCTTTATTTTTCCTTCCTAGATTAGTATTCTGACTTTATTTCCATGAGGTCAACAACAACAACAACAACAACAAAAACCTGACTAGATTACACTTTTTGATATCCATGGCATTTTATTGTTGTTGTTATTATTATTATTATTATTATTTTAGTTACACACCTGTTATAGCTCTTCAAATGCAGCTTGATTTCTTAATCCTTTTTGTGTTTACCTTTTTATCTTTTTTTTTTTTTTTAACTAAAGGATTATAGTTCTACGTAGTAGTTGGATACATTTTGATAAGTTGTGTGGCGCATGAAATTAGATTTCAATCCCTGTTCCCTTTCCTTACGCTCCCCTCCCCTCTTCGCTCCCCCTTTGCTCCTTCCTCTACTCCCTTGATCTTCATTTGCTCATTTATTTATGTATTTGGTTTTGATTGGTGTTTTCATAAAGGTGAAATTCCCTGTGGTATATTCATATGTGGATATAATCTGATTTTGTTAAGTTCATTCCATCCTTCTCTCCTTTCCTGTCCCTTCTTCCTCCCTCTCAATGTCATTCTTGTACTCCACTGATCTTCCCTATGCATTTATGACATTCAATCCCCTCCTTCTTTCCCTTCTTTTGCTCTACCTTCCACATGTGAGAGAAAACATTGAAAACATTGATTTTCTGAGTATGGCATATTTCACTTAGCATGATGTTTTCCATTTCTATCCATTTACTGGGAAACCCCATGATTTTATTTTTCTTTATAGCTGAGTAAAATTCCATTGTGTGTATATATATCACATTTTCTTGATCCATTTGTTCATATCTTTAGGTATCAGGGTGATTCCAGAATTTGGCTATTGTGAATAAACATTGAAGAATGCTGCTTTTAGTCCTTTTGGATAATTCCCAAGGAGTGGAATATTTGGGTCATATAGTGGTTCCATTCTTAGTCTTTTGAGGTTACTCCATACTGCTTTCCAGAGTGATTATACTAATATGCAACACCACTTATAATGTATGAGTGTACCTTCCCCACATCCTTGCCAGAATTTATTATTGTTTCTGTTCTTGATAATTGTCATTCTCACTGGAGTGAGATGAAAGTGTAGTTATATTTACTTTTTAATGTAGTCCAAATTGAAAGGATTTATAATTACTTTCATGGAAGATTAAGATTGATATAATTTGAAATGTTGCCCATTACTGTCTTTTACCTTACATTTAAAATGTGGTTGTTTATTTTCAATTAATTAGCAAATATTTTTGAATACATTTCAAAATAAAAGAAATTGAGGCAATGGAAACATGAAAACTGCAAGAAAACAAGATACTGATTTTAGCTGGTACAGAAAGAATGAGTGGGATATAATTAGACCCAGTGGAGGTGGCAGGGAATGTCTCTGGGTTGGGAACCTTCAGGCAGGTGGCAGCAATGCTGTGCAGGGGAGAGAGCATCATCTGGGGTCAGATACAGTTGCTGCTATCCAACCCCGGGCAGGTCAGCTATTCTGAAACTCAGTTATTATCAGTAAAATGGAAATACAGCCTGCTCAATATCATTACTATATTGATTTTTTAAGAGTGCTATAACTAATTACCAAAAACTTAGTGACATAAACAACAGGGACATGTTTAGTTTCACAAATCTGGAAGGTTGTTTTCCTATTGGGAGTTCTAAATGGAATCTGTTCCTTGCTCTGGTGGCTGTTTGCATTCCTTGGCTTGTGGTCACACCTCTTGAATATCTACTTTTGTCATCACATTGCATTTTTTATTTCTGTCTGTGTTTATTCTCCTCTGCCTATACCTTAAAAGGATGCTTCTGGTTTAATTTAGGGCCCACCTGATTAATCCAGAATATTCTCCCCAGTTCAAAGCCCTGAACAACATCTGTAGAAAGCTTTGCCATATAAGGTAACAATTATGGGTTTCATGAATTAGGCTGTGATATCTTTAGGGTCACCATTCATCCACTTAAAGGTATTATAAGAATCAAAATATAGCAGTGAAACAGCTCTCAGACTGAGGCATGACAAGATGCAACTTTTATTTCACAAACTGGAACTAATTTTGCACTCTGATTCTCCAGCCCTTGATGACGATTTAGTTTTCTCTTGTTTGCTCACTCTCTAGACTTGCTGGGGTAAGCAATTTAGATTCTATCAGTGAGTTGCATACAGGTCTAAAGCGTTCTGAGTTGAACACTGAGACCTACCTTCACATTTCTGACATTGTGGTGGGGCATGTAATTCCCAAACTAGGTTCTTGTCTGATTCTTATCCAATTCTTCTCTTTTGTTATGGAAACTCTTGCTCCTTCCAAGGTTACTGCCTGAAGCATAAAGACCCTTATATTCACGGCCTTTTCTTAGCCTTCTGTGTTCCCTCTGGGGCACTTGAGATGGCCATGCTCTTTGCTTGGACTTAACATTGACTCAGCCATTGCTTCTAACTGAGCTAGATGCAGAACTTCTTGAGGAGAGTTGTTTTGTTCTGTGCTGCTGCTCACTGAACCCACCAGGCTTCACACGTGCTAGGTGAACCCTCTACCACTGAGCTACATCCCAGCCCTTTGAGAATATATTTTTTTAAACTATGGTTTGAGCCACACAACATGTTTAAACCTATTGGGCTCTTAACAACGGAAATCGTTCTAGTGCTAGAAAGGGGCAGGATATAGGGTCACTTGGGACCACCACCATACAGGTATTATCTAGTTCTATTTTTTTCTTCTCTCCTCCCCTATCAACCCCTTTATCCTAGTTTCTTTACCAGGAATCAGAGGGTGGATCCCTGTAAGAGATAACAGAGGATTGGACTTGCTCTGATTCTCCCTAAGCAGTTGTATTTGCCAAATATCAAAAAAGTCTGCTTTGAAGCTCAAAAACCAATAACATGCCTCTTTGTCATTTTTTCCTTTCTGTATAGTTTATGGTGAAGACAGAACATAACTATTTCCTGGGTGGGAGAGAAATGTAGTGGATATAAAGAAACAGGTCTGCCAAGCAAACAAGCCAGCATCTTGATTCCTACCTGGACATTCTCTTGCACTGCAGTTGCAAGGATCATAGACACAGTTTCCAGGACTTAGAGTACTTACTAGTGCATGCCTATGTTTCATAAACTTTAAAATCCCAGCAGGGTTTGTGTGAGAAGTAGACTGAAGTGGGGATTAGAAGATTGTTAAGGATGCAACTTCCCACCCAGTGTCTTGGTGATCACCTAATCTCTATCCAACTTTGTCCTCTCACAGTCTTCCTAGCTCAGTAATGATAATACAGCCCTTCAGAGTGCTTATGCCCCAAATCTGGTGTCTTCTTTAATATCTTTTTCACTCTAATTTTCCAGCAAATTCTGTTGGCTCCACCTTTGAAATAGATCCAGAGTCTGTCTGTTTTTTGTTTGGTTTTTACAAAGTTGACTTATGTTAATCTAAGCCACATCCTCACTCTGGGTTTATTGAAGTAGCCTATGAAATAATCTTTGTGTTTTCAACCCTTACAACTTTACAAATCACTTCTCACTCAATAGTGAGTATGATTCTGTTAAAACACGTCAGCTCAGGTATTTCCTGAGTTCAGCATTTCTCATGTAACTCAGAGGAAAAGCTGAGTCCTTACTAAGGACTGTAGGGCCCTATATGTCCTCCCATCTCATCTCCATTACTTCTCTAGCCTCTTCTCCTGGTACTGTCCTCTGTGCCTACTCAGTGTTAGCCTCCTTGCCAAATTCCAGAAATACCAGCCTGGCTCTCACCTCAGTCGCTTTGTTCTTCCTCTTCCTCTAAGTATCCTCTGGGCTCATGGTCTCTTCTCCTTGGGTCTTGTTTAAAGACTCCCTTCTCCATAAGCCCTTTTGTTTCAAGCTATTGGAAATGGATTCCTTTCCCCTTTATCTAGTTAGCACTAGCATTTTCTTTCTTCCATGCTCCATTTTTCTCCGTAGAGTTTATTGCCATCTTTTAAGATTCACATTTTATTTATCATCTATTTCTTCTCCAAAAGCCTCATGAAGGCTATTATTTCTTACCGTCTTATCCACTACAAAAATCTTAGCTCTAAGAGGAGTTTCTGATACATTGTAGGCCTTCAGTAAATCTTTGTGGATTGGATGGATGAATAACTTACAGCTGCCAAACTACATTGGTTTATCTTGTAACAAGTAAAAGTAGAGAAACGTTTTAAGCAGGATTCACATTCAGACAGATATCTTGGGAGCTGGGAAGTTGTTGTGATAAGTTTCAGATTGGATTGGAAGAAATTTGGAGATGAGTTAAGAGGCTTTACAAGAAAAACATGAAGGCCCACACAGTAGTGGTGATGGTGGAAAAGCATGTGTGTGTGTGTGGAAGAGTTGTTGGTTGTGAATGACACTTAGAGTAAGAACACCTGGTAGCTGGGGATATCAGGAGTAAAGGATATTGGAGAGGAGGTAGAAAAAAATGCAAATGTGACTTAATTCTACATTTCTTTGAGAGAATGTGGTAGAAACAACACTCACCATAGTGAGGAAAAATCTAAGATATAAAAAGAAAAGATGAATTTATTTTGTTTTAAGGTATTTTTAAAAATTGTGGGATATATGTAACATAAAATTTACCATTTTAACTAGTTTTAAATGTGCAGTTCAGCAACATTAAATTCATTCATGTTGTCGTGCATCCATCACCACTGTTTATCTTTAGAACATTTTATCTTCCCATGACGAAACTCTATACCAATTCAACAATAACTCCTTGCCTCCCCTCACCCCCAGCTCCTGGCAACCTCCATTCTACTTTCTGCTTTATGACTTTGGCTGTTCTAGGTGTCTTGTATAAATGGAATCATGACAGTATTTGTCCTTTTCTGATTGTAGTATTTCACTTAGCATAATAACTTTGAGGTTCATCCATGCTGTAGCATGTGTCAGAACTTCACCCCTTTTTTAAAGTGACTATTCCATTGTTATTATGTATTCATCCCTTGATGAACATTGGGTTGCTTCAGACTTTTGGCTCTTATGGATTGTGCTTCTGTGAACATTGGTGTACAAATATCTTTAAATCTCTGCTTTGACTTCTTTGAGGTATACACCCAGAACTGAAATTGCTGTATCACATGGTAATTCCGTGTTTACTATTTTGAGGAACCACCATGCTGACTTTCGTTTCAGATGAACTGTGCTTGAGGCGGTCGAGAATCTCAGTAGGTAGGATTGGATCATAATTATAGGCAGAGATTCCAGTTCAAGGAACCTGACAGATGTGATGGAAAAGGGGAGGGAGTGAATTAGTTTGGGGAAGGAAAAAGGAAGGTGTTGAGTGAAGGACTAAGTCATAGGAAAGAGAAGCCGTGAAGGGAGCCAGTCAATGAGACAGAAAAGGAGCAATCAGAGTTAAGAACAGAACCCTGAGTGTTGATATACACTTAACTCAAACTCATCCATATTCATTGAGTACTCTGTCAAGAACTTCTTTTCAGATGAATAAGCTTCTATTTAAGGATGACATTACTTTCAAGGGTTCAGGTGCAGTAGGTCACAGATCACTACTGAGCGTTGAATTTCTGAGGCATAGATACTTTTCAAAAAGGTCCTAGAAACACTAAAAAAGCAAAGAATCTCATATTCTTTTGTTGGCTGTTCTCCATTTCCTCCTTTGCATTAATAATTTCACAGTTACTTTTTCCCCCCAATGTTTTACGGAATTATGACATACATCAAGAAAAGTGAGCAAGCCAACGTGGATAGCTCCATGACTTCTCAGATATTGTCGTGTAGCTAGGTAATCACACGCAGATCAAGAAACACAGCACTGACCTTACCCCAGCAGTTCCCTGCATGCCTCATTTACCCTGTGTTGGCATTGTTCACATTTCTAGCACCATGGCATAATTTTTCCTGTTTTGTATCTGTATACGTGGAATCATGCAGCATGTACTATTTGTGCCTGACTTTTTTCACTTAATGTTTGTGAAATTAATCCATATTGCTGGGAATGGTTGTAGTGTATGCTTTTATATAACTTTTTTTTTTTTTTTTTGTACCAGGGATTAAACTCAGGGGCACTTGACCACAGGGCCACATCCCCAGCCCTTTTTTTTGTATTTTATTAGAGACAGGGTCTCACTGAGTTGTTAAGTGCCTCGCCATTGCTGAGGCTGGCTTTGAACTCGTGATCCTCCTGCCTCAGCCTCCCAAGTGCTGGGATTACAGGCGTGCGCCACCACACCCAGCTCTGCTTTTATATAACTTATTTATTTTCATGTCATATTCATATTCATGTCAGTAGGCTTTCAGGTAGCTTCCAGTTTGGGGCTATTATGAATAACACTATTATGAACATCATTACAGTTTCTTATTGAAATAGGAATTTTGTATTATGTTTTACCTATTTAAATTGCCATTGCTTCAATCATTCAAGTGTCTTTTCTACTCAGTGCTTTCCCTCCTTACCTAATTATCTTTATTGTTAATACAAGCTGTATTTTCCTTAATATTAGTTTTGAAAGCACAAAGAACCATAAGTAATTGAGGTTCTTAAAATAATCTGTATTTACTTTCATTAACATTTTCTTTTTAAAGCATCTATTTTAATTTTTTTCTCATCTACCCAGATTATGTCTCTTAAATGTGTGTTGAATCTGTCAAAATTCTTCATCCCTTAATGAGGTGAATTGTTCAACCCTGAAACAAATATTTTAATTTTGGCACCATGATGAGTTGGAGGAAGAATAGTTCTCATATCTTAATGCATATTTGTTATCAAACTTATATCATAATTTGTGTAGCAATAAAAGGAAATCAAGAATTAGCAAAATGTACATTGTGATATGTAATTTTCTTTTCAGATGACTGATTTGGTATAAAAATTGACATTAATAATTCAAAACTGATGAGAAATTTTTATCAATCTGGATATTTAAGAATTGAGTTGAAATTTTCTATGCATATGAGACATATATACATAACCTATTCTGAATGTTTGTACAGTTACTTGTGTTGTGTCTGTTTATCTGTCAACACATTCACTGAAGCATTCTTCACAGAAAGAACACTAGAAGACCATGAGCTGGTGATTGAAGTGCTTTCTAACTGGGGGATGGAAGAAGAAAATAAGCTGTACTTTAGAAAAAATTATGCCAAATATGAATTCTTTAAAAACCCAATGGTAAGTGAAATCTCCATTAATAGTCAATGAAAATTAAATGAATCAGTTAAAGTTTACATGAAGAAGATGGTAACTACAAATAAAATACAGTTCCATTTGGTGAATTGCAGTTTAGGATTCTGGCCCTTTAAAATTATACTCACATTCCTTATTCTAACAATGATTAGTCACCATGATACACAGAAGTTCAGACACATGTAAAACATTTCTTTAGCTTTACTGGCAGAATCTCAATTGAGATGAATTTGGTCATTTAACTTTAAAAATACAGGTAAACCTACTTTGGAGGAATTGTTGATTCTTTTTCTTGCCTTATAGGGAAACTAGACAAAGCAACTATACATTTGATTTGGAGATAAAAATTATTATAGGTCCTCAAGTGCAATCCAAAATGTAGTTTAAGTTTTTTTTTTTTTTTCACAGTATTTAGGAAACTTAAGTAAGAAACTTTCTAAAACAAAAATACATTGGTAATCATTGGGAGTGTGTAGCTTATCCAGAAATTTAAGATTGACATGAATCTTGATGCTTCAAATTATTTTGTTTTTAGTTAAATAATTTCTGAGCTAAATATGAGATAGAGTAGTATATTATCTAGCAAATACTACTTTCATTATAATTATCTTTAAAAGAAAATAAATGTATGTCACATTCTAATGAAGACTAGGGATCTAGAGAAGTCAGAATAGCCTCTGGGCTCATTATTTTAAATTGTTTTTGTCTCTGCAGCAGTAGCATATTTTTACACTAAGTTTTGGATAATTGGATTGAAATGATCCTTTATGAAAAATATATGATACACACCATAATAGAATATTTTCAAACCCTGAAAGACCTCTTACATTCTCTTTTATTTTAACCTATTAATAGAAAAATAATGGGATGATCTTTGACAAAGAAAATAAGAGTTCTAATAAAAATTAAATAGATTTGAAGGGAAAGTGTTTTCTTGTTGCAAATCTTTATTAAAAGCTAGAATTTAAAAAGTCGTATTTAAAGAAATATGGTTTAGTGCTCATTTCTGTCTTATTTATTTATTTATTATTTAAATAAAACCAGACATTCACTTTGTAGAGTTGGAGCCAATGGTTCAACTGGGGTGATCTGACAATATCTGGATACATTTTTGGTTGTGGGACTGGGAGTGGGTGGTGGGGGTCACCAGGAGCAGTGCCTAAATGGGCAAGGTTAGAATGCTGCAGAACATCCTCTAAGGCTCAGGACAGCCCCACAACACAGGATTATTAGACAAAATGTTAGTTGAACTGCTGTTGAAAAATCCTGTCCTAGAGGAAATATAGTAGAATATATTTTTCCAAACTTGTCTGATCATAAAATTTACCTAAGGGAGTCCCAGTACTTATTAAAAACACAGACTCCAAGACCTGGCCAGACCTACTGAATCAGAAACTCCAGGAATGAGGTCTGGGAATTCCTATTTTAAACAACTGCCGTTGGTGAATTTTATGATTAAACAAGTTTGGAAAAACAGTAGGTGGAAAGAATTGAATTTTTGCTTCCCCCACTGTGTCCTGGTTTCTCTATGTTCTTGCCTATGACCCTGGGCACAGCCTTTGACCTTGACTTCTATGAGCCTTGACTTTGTAAAATGGGTCAGTAGTATTTTCAACCTGGTAGAGTGGTTGGAGGACTTGGGGAAGACATGTGGGAACAAGCTCATTGTCAACTAGAGGGCAGTGTCCTATGACTGCAGGTTGGAGCATCTCTCTGCATCGTGGTCACCTGGGCCCAGCTCTGCATGTGTTCATTAAGACGCCTGATGGTCCAGTCCAAGGACCAGCATTTCAGAAGCACTTAATATGGATTTTGAATAAATTAGCTTAAGGATCTTCTGCATTAGATTACTATATTGGTCATAATTGAATCTTTTCTAGCATGGGTTTAGTGATAATTGAACCTGTATTTTTTTGTCAGTATTTTTTTCCAGAGCATATGGTGTCTTTTGCAACTGAAACCAATGGTGAAATATCCCCAACACAGATTTTGCAGGTAAATATATATTTTCATTAAAGTATGTAAGAAATCACATAATAATGGGAAACTTTTAGGCCTGTATTAGGCATGCTCACATTTTGACATGTTAAGACTTGAATGTTTAATTTTTGCTGGGGGGAAAAATGCAACCAAACAAACAAAAAGCTGGGTAAAGAATGCTCCAAATCAATACAGTTCCCTAAAATTATTTTTCTTCCCAGTTCTGTCCAGTTATCAAAGGATTTTAAACATTTAAAAATGTGTGCTATGAAAGGAAATTTGCAGAGTTTTGCTCTGTGACGTGTGTATAGGTTATGTTAGTCTTTTGAAAAATCAAAATTCCCAGTAAATTGAAGACTTTTTATTAATAGATACTTAGTATTAGCATTCATAATAAACACCTTCAATTCTATTGTGATAAAATACTTAGCAATTAAATAAATGGAGGAATATACAGATATATCTATTTCATATACTAACATCTGAAATAGCTGTGATAGAAATACTGGCATAGAATTATAAGTTGATCTCTTAGCTGAATCATGGATGCTGGTTATCTAATTAAAAATCTCCTTAGTTTTATGTCTTTTATATGCATTTCTTTCAAAGCAGCAGTTATTGGAGGGGGGTCATTTTCTAAGACGTTGTCATTACAATAAATGAACAGTTTGTTATTTTAATTTTGATAAATTGGTAGATTTGGTATCAGAAGCTCTGCAGTTGTTTTTCATAGGTTAATGTTGAGCTGTGCCTTCATAAGGATTGAAGCTAAGCTCTAGGCATTCCCAAACCCACTCAGTATTCTCTGGTATTTCATAAAGATAACTTTTTTTTTTTTTTTTTTTTTTTTACCAGGGATTGAACTCAGGGGCACTCCTCCACTGGGCCACATCCCCAGCCCTTTTTTGTATTTTATTTAGAAACAGGGTCTCACTGAGTTGCTAAGTGCCTCGCCATTTGTGAGGCTGGCTTTGAACTCACGATCCTCCTGCCTCAGCCTCCCAAAGTGCTGGGATTACAGGTGTGCGCCACCACACCTGGCAAGATAACTTTTAATATTTCTAATACAATATGATTTTAACATATTAGGCAGGCATATCTATCATAGATTTATTTCCTGTGGGTTTTTCAATATGGCACGCTTTATTTTCATGCTTCAGAATATTTTAGAAATATGATAAATCCCAAGAGGTTTTTCTGAAGGCTGCTTCCATGTCGCTGGGTTTCACGGAAGCCCCCCCACCTTCTGAATGTTAGGGTAGATGGCAACCCCAAGACTCCCAGCTCTCAGCTCCCTGCAGGCTTCACCAATTGTATTGTGACTCGGTGGTGGGGTGGAGGTTTTTTCTTCTACTTCCTTTCCCAAATCCTCCTCTAACATAGTTATATTGCTCTAATGCTAAATTATAAAAACAAGAAAAATTGTAGGCTTTGGAATTAGATAGTCCTGCATGTGCCCCTGACCTCTTCTCTCCACTGAGGCAATGTTTCCACTTTTTAAAAGGTTTCTTCTTTTTCTAGTGTGACCTCCATGACTCTCTTTTTAAAATTTAATTGGTTTGGTTTAATAACTTGGAAAGCACTCAAACTAAAAAAACCTACTTGCCTGTTTTGCATGTCAATTAATTAATATCTGCGGCTCATTAAATTTAAAAAAATTTAGTAAATTACTTTAAAAAATGTAAATATGTACTATCGACATTTCCCTGAATAGCCTTTAAAAATAAAGTACATTGTTTTAGTTAATAATTTCTCTTACTTTCAGTTCTTCCATTTGTTTATTCATAGGGATTTCTATTTTCTTCTTTTAATGAGACACTAATGCACTTCCAATGTCTTATTAAGGACACTGAGCATGGCCATGCACACAGAGTGACTCCTTTCCATTCTCCTTTCCCTGACCAACGTTTGCCCCCGTCTCAGTTAATTACTACCGTATAACACAGTCTTCCAAACCTTAATGGTTTAAAGCATCCACATGCATTTTGGCAACAGTTTTGAGGGACAGAACTTTAAGAAGAGTTTGCTGGGTGAGTCGTCTCTGAAGTACTTTGAACTCAGTGGTTAGAGAAGATTCAGTGTCCCCTTCTAAGCTGGCCTTTTTGCTACATGTGCTGTGACACTCCTGTCCTCTCTTTCTCCTTCTGTGTGGTGTTTCATCGTCTAGAGCTTTTCCAGTTTCATTGGGCTTCTCACCCACGGTGGTTTCCGGATAGTCATATTTCATGTGTGGCAGCTGGCTTGCAGAAGTTAAGTTGTTTTGAAAGCCATCAGGCTAGGACATATCTAGAACTGGCAAAGTGTTACCTCCACAATTTTATTTTGGTCCAAGCAGTGACAGGCTTACCTTGATTCAGGGTGGATGGAGAAACAGACTCTTTAAGCCTCTTCATGGCTTAAAGCCAAGATGCCATTGCAGAAGGGCACGTGGGATGAGAAATATTGTTGCAGTCCTCTTTGGAAAAAACCCAGCCTGCCATACTGCCCTATAGCAGAACTATGGAAGACAAGAGATTATATAATCCTATCAGCAAAGCGAACTTGGCTCAATTCTTGTCTTTAATAATTGAAGTCAGGATTGTGATCTTATATGGTATAACATAAGGAAATTGATAGGTAAACCTGTCAATTCACAAAACAAAACAAAACAAAACAAAAAAACCATGGGAAAGGATGATAAGTATAGGACTTCACCCTATAGATGATATCCAGCTTTTCAAATAGATAATCAAATAGTTTATAATTTTGATGTTTGGTATTAATACTGTTTAGTTTTTCATATTTACATTTGATTGGTAAAAGAGTACAAAATCATTGTTTCCATAATATTAGGGGAGAGTCTAATTTTTTTCCAGATGTTTCTAAGTTCAAGCACATATCCTGAAGTCCATGGCTTCTTACATGCAAAAGAACAGGGAAAGAAGTCCTGGAAAAAAATTTACTTCTTTCTAAGAAGATCTGGTTTATATTTTTCTACTAAAGGAACATCAAAGGTAAATTAAAGTATTTGTGATGTGTTATACAAGATGTATTAGCTGAAAATTAAAACAGACTTTACTTTTGTTACATTTATTACTTTATTATCTGATGTCAGGAGTTGTTGATTTTTTTTTTTTTTTTTTTTTTTTTTTTGTATTCTAAAGATTTGTCATGACCTGTTTTTAAAAATTGTTCAGTTTTATTTCACACTATTTTCTATATGTCTTTGAGGATATCTGGATGCTCTTATTTCATTACCATATTTGTTGTTTATTTTTCCCCACCCTGAGATTACTCCTTTCTCCTTATCTGAGGCTACGGGTTTTGAGGTCCAATGTAGTTTATACCTTTAGTTTTCTCCCTACACCTCCACCCATTTTTCTTTTCTTTTTTTTTTTTTTTTTTTGGTACTGAAGATTGAACACAGGGGTCCTACAGGGGTTCTACCACTGAGCTACATCTCCAGTCAGTTTCATTTTTTCATTTTGGGATAGGGTCTTGCTAAGTTCCTCAGAGTCTTACTAAGTTGTTGAGGCTGGCCTTGAATTTGCACTTTTCCTGCCTTAGCCTCCCAAGTTGCTGGGATTATAGGAATGTGCCACTGTGCCCAGCTACAACTTTTCTATATATCCCAGTGATAAGACTGATCTTGCTCACTTCTGACCTTCTCTTCATCATCATCAACAGAACAGTTAGTTAGCACTCATCTGAGTCCTTTATTACTGTTCAGTTATTTTGTGTGTGCTGTTTTCTTTCCTTACCTAGATGATAAATTCCTAGAGGAAGTTATGATGTTATGATCAGGGAAGAATGGATGTGTGTGTTTGTTGGTGTGTTTGAATCTACACACACCATTACACAGATATACATCTGGAGATATTCACACTCACACATATGGTCTCTTAGACATATGTATATTCCACAGTTTTTAGCACTATCTATTCTACTTTTCTATGTATAGTCTATGTCCCCCTAATAGTCTGTGGTTTATAAGTGTTGATATTTTGTGCAATGCATTGATATTTTTCAAGTAAAATTCCTTTGAAGATTTTCACAAGAGGGTATTTAATTTTGTATTCATGTATTTGTTGTTGTCAGTGACAACACAGTTCCTTCTTTGGGGATGAACTATCATTTCTCTGAAAGGATTTTTCAGATATTCTTATAATCATTTGTGTTCAGCAATTTCCCTGCCATATTTCTAGTATGTTGAAGTAAGTCTGTTAAATCTTGCCTACTTGTCTGCATACACATGGAATCTCCAAACTCATATTCTTCTTTTATACTAGCAATGCTCATTTATTGTTTATTTGACAGGTTCCCCCCATTCTCATTATTTGACCATTTAAATTCTCAGTCTTGGTTAGTTGTAACTCCAGATATACCTTCGCTTGTGGCTAACTCTAATCTCTGCCTTTGTCTTCACTTGGCCTTCTCTTTCATTTTTTGTATGTCTTATAAGGACACTAGTTATGTTTAAAGCCCACCTGAATCATCTAGGATGATCTTATCTCAAGGTCCTTATCTTAATTACGTCTCCACAGACCTTTTTTTTTTTTTTTTTCTAAATAAGGTCCCATTCAAATTTCCAGGATTAGGATACGAACATATCTTTTGGGGCTGGGGGGGGGGGCACCATTCAACCCACCACAGAAAGCCATTGAATAGTATTAACAAAGGAGAGAAATGATCAAATGAGTATCTTAAGAAGATTAAGATAGGCACAGAAAGGAGTTTAAGATATCAAGAAGAGAAATTGATAGAGGGAGAGAGATAAATAGGGCACAGAAACAGGGGAGGCAATGAGGAAGTAATGGAGGAGAGAGGGAGAGAAAAATTGATCAGAGGTGTGGATGCTAATGAGAAGATCGTTTCAGTAATCCAGGGGGAGGTGGTGGAATCTGACCTAGGATGGATAGCATTGGGGAGAAGAAAGGAATGGCTGCCAGATTAAATGGCACATGGCCAGACTGTTATAAAAGAAGACGAAGCAGTTAATAATGTTCCTAGAGAAATGTTCCTAGAGAAAGAGATAAAGAAAGGAATAAAAAACAATAAAAAAATCATTAAAAGATCACTCTCTTAGAAAACAATAATCTTAGTTCTAGAAGGATGAAGCTATTATTCTTTGATTATCTTTTCTTGGGCATTTTTAAAACTAGTTTACAAATTTTTCTATTATAATGTTAAGATGAATAATTTTCTATTTTATTGTTAAGGTTTTAAACTCTGTCTTAACCATTTCAATGAGGTTGCTCTTTTCCTAAATGTTCCTAATGTACACAGTAACATAACAGGTGTATTTTAAACAGATGTGTGCTGGGATTAACATTTCACTTGGAACATATAAAAAAAAAATGGCTTCTAGAGCTGGACCTGTAGCTCAGGGGTAGAACAGTTGCCCAGCATGCATGAGGCCCTGGGTTCAATCCTCAGTACTGCAAAAGAGGGAGACAGACTTAGAAATGGCTTCTCAATCTAGGTAATCTTGGTTATCTCATTCATATCATCTTGACTGGAAGATGTGATAATGTCTCTTTAACTCCTGTATTCTTACTTCTTCAACAGGCTTCTTATTAAAATCCACAGCCCATTTTATTTTCACTTTTCTCTTCATTTCCTTTCCCTCCCACTCATTATTATATAACAGAACAGGCCATATTCCTTCTACCAGATTCAGGGTCTGACTTTGCTATCCATCAGTACATAATATTCTTTTAATTAGCTCATGTTTCGGTCAATATATGGAAATGATATTATGTTGTCTGCCAAAGAAAAAATATGAGGATATTAGATCTCCTCAGTGGTTGCAATATAAAACACGTAGATTATCTAATGTCGAATATGACATTTTTACCTGGCATGGAGGCTGTGTTCTGTCCTTCTCCATGAGGAGGTTTTGGTTGATTTCACTTTGTAAAGATGTAACAGCTGCTTGGGAGTTAGTAACCTCTACTTAAAGCATTGGAGATGTGTTGATAACTTAGATTTGCAGAGAAATCTCTACCCATCTTTCCATCTCTTCCCTTATACATTCACATACATGTTTAGGTATTGCTAACCATGCCAACCCAGCCTTGTAGTTTTATGCCTTAAATAGAAGAACAAAAAATTGGTCAAGACAAAAGACGGATCATGCTTCTTACTGCCTTCCAGTGTTTCTCAAGCTTCCCTTTCCTTTCATTTGAATGATTGAGCTATATTGACTTCTATAGCATCACTGGACAGGGATGGTTTTATCCCATGTTCATATAAGTCAGACATTTTATTAACAAAGCAGTGTCTATCAAGAAATACATTTTTATAAAAACATGGCAGTAAGAGTACATTTTTTTCCTTCCTTCCCCATTTTTCCAATGGCCCTTTGCTAGATCTTTGTTATTATCTTTTCTGCCTTATTTATCAATGGTCTTAAGAACTGCGGTCATTCATTAGATTAAAATGCTTAAGAACAGTGACATGCAGAGAAATTCTTGCTCTACTTCTCAGAGTTGGGAAAGCCTATTTGTAAATGACAATGAAATTTCTTTTGTCTTTGGAGAGGGTTGCTAATTTTGCTGAATGTTTTCTGTGTGTGTGTGTGTGTGTGTGTGTGTGTGTGTGTGTGTGTGTCCTGCTGCTAAATTTTAGTGCATTTGGGATCACCTGGGATCTTGTTAAAATGCAGATATTGATTCACTAGGTCTGGGGTGGGGCCTGATAATTTGCATTTCCAAAAAGATCCTAGATGATAAAGGTTTTCCTGGTCTGAGACCATACTGCTAATGGCAAAGTTTTAGAGAACAGATGCATTTTGGCCAATTTTGATTATACATTGAACCTCAGAATTAAGTACTTCTCCAAGTTATTAACCTATCACAGAATAATATGACCCAATGATTTCCCATGACCAGCTCTAAATCTCATAGATTTCCCAGAGAAGAAATAGCTGTTCATGCTTCCACTTTGCCTCGAAAATCAGACACAGTCCACTGCCAGATAATTTCCCTGAGCTCATCCATACGAGCTTCCTTCTTGTAAAGCAAGATTGTCACACAACCTATCTAGTTGTTTCCTGTGGTGTGTTATGTAGCACACAACTGTGAGGCTTGGTTGTAGCCTAATGAAGCAGGAAGAATTGCCTTTTTCCTCTCTAACTGATATAGAAGCTAAAACCAATCTTCTTCCCTTCGTGAAGATACCATGATTTGAAACCTGGATTAGGAAAACATTTCAAAACTTATTGTTTCCTGTCTTCTCTCTCTGAGTCCTGGAAATGATGAGTAAAGGGAATAGGGAGATTAAATTAGAATGTGTGTGTGTGTGCACATGTGTAAGTTACATTCTAAATGAATTGTCCCTTGTCAATATAATTAAAACTGTATGAAGTTCATGATTATTTAAGGATGTAGTGATATAATGATTTGATTCCTTTTCTTTTTGTCATATTATATTGAAATTGTATTTAGGGAATGTTTGCCCAAGGTATACATTATATAACATAGTAGAAATACAAAAAGAAATATTGCAAAATACGTATCCATTTCAACACTCCTGTATATTTTTTTAAGGAACCACGGCATTTGCAGTTTTTCAGCGAATTTGGCACTAGTGATATTTATGTGTCACTGGCAGGCAAAAAAAAACATGGAGCACCGACTAACTATGGATTCTGCTTTAAGGTACAGGCTTAATATTTTGATAGATCAATAAAGCAAGCCTCAGCCTTTTAGGTAAGCTTGAGTTTCTTTTAATTTCTTTTAGAAAAAAGACAGCTTTCTCTTATATATAGGAGAATTTTAGTGGCTTTTATTTCAACAGGTGTTACCTTCAAGATATGCATTAACGATAAACAATGTGCTGTGGCCTTCTAGCCTAACAAAGCAGGAGGGCCCCGAGACCTGAAAATGCTCTGTGCAGAAGAAGAGCAGAGTAGGACGTGCTGGGTGACCGCGATTAGATTGCTTAAGGTAATCTCGCTGGAGGCATGAATTTCTATTAAATGCTGTGAGTAACATAAAAGTTTGAAAATATCTATATTTCAAAATGCAAAGAAGAGTGAATCCTTACTATGAATCTTTGTGGCTACATGAGAAAGAAGAAAAACAACCATCACCAAATGTATGTATTTTTTAATCTAAAAGATAAACATTCGCAGAGTAAAGTGGAATGGGCTAATATTTTATCTTTTGTTTGTAAAGAAATATTCTGTTTCTAGAAATCCTCTGATTTTCATTTTTTGCAAGAATATTACATCCATAGCCAGTATAACTGAATGGATGTCTCTCACACACACAACTTAGTCTACATTTATACAACATTGCCTACAATCCAGCGTGAAGTGTGTTTTAAAATGTGTCTGCCTGGATATATTTAATGCAATTGTTTTATGTTCCATTTAAGTGTTTTATAAATTACATTTCTAGTTTAAGAATTACAACTTATTTCTAGTAGAACATCAAAAAATTATTGTATAATTTTTCCTATGAGTCTATTTTAAAATCATCCACTTTGATGTTAAATGGAAATTACAACTTCCCTAAAGCATAATTTGTTGATGAGCATTTGGAAATAAGTAAGAATGTTCTAAAGGTAGGTACATGTAGGGAAGAGACATAGAACTGATTTCTTTCAGAATATATTGAAAGCACATGTGTATTTATTTTGAAACTTACATGCCAGTAAATTTACACAACTTTACAGTTATAAAAGTAATCACCCATTTCCTTTTAAAGACACCACTTTGATAGTCACAATTGGAATAAAAATCATAAAAAAATATTTGTTGTTGTTAAAAAAGTAAAATCCAAAGAGTATGTCTGTGCACTTTCTTTAGTATCATTTACTGCCAAGTTGACAAAATACACAAATTACTATTATTTTTAACTCCTTTGTTTAAAATAGAAGCTTCAGAATTTACCCAGATACTCTTTATAATTTATGCCTGATCACTAATATAATTTACTAACTTATAGATTTCACATTCTATGCATAACATATATACATGATCCACTTATTATCACATAAAGATTTAGATTATTAACAATGTGTGTACTAAAACTAACTTTTTGATATATTTAGAAGTTAACATCAGAGAAATGGAGTCTTGTGGAATCCCTAGGTTCTGCCCTTTCGTTAGGCTGAAGAATGTGCACTTCACTTCGTAATTGAGTTCTCAGCTTATGTATTTTCTAGGTCCACTGTTTTTCTTCTGTCATTGCCATATTTGCCACTCTGTAGCTCATCAAAACATTACTAGCATCCTGGGTAAGAGAGATCAGCATAAAGAAGGATAGAACAATCATAATCAGATTAGTGGTCAGACTAGCTTTGGAGGAAATTTTTATTTTGTATGTTTTAAATTTTTTTAAGTTGAGGTAAAATTCTGATATTAAAAATTAATCAAACTATTTTTAATGTGAACAATTCACTGGCATTTAGTGCATTTAAAATGTGCAACCATCACTTCCATCTAATTGTAAAACCTTTTCATCACTGCAAAATGTACCCATTAAGCTGTAGAACATCAAAGACTTAGAAAAGTGGAGATTGCTCACATAGAGTGTACCAGTTACACATTCTCTCTTTCTCTCCCTTCAGTTAGAACTCTGCCAGCTTCTCTGTTGTGGTATTTCATTCTCTTATCTGCCCCTCCATAGGACAGGGAAATGTTAAGGTGGCCCATGCCCACTCTTTGACAGAGTTAAATGCCTACTAAAGGTCTTCAGTGGTACCTAGGCACCTACCTAACACTGCAGGTATCAGGAACAATACATCTCTGAAGATAACCATCTTATTAGGTAGCAGGATTTTCAAAGAAGATAAATAAGAAGTGGCCAATCATCATGTTCCTTGTGAAAGTGTTGTTTTGAAGTTGTTATCTATACTTCATAATGAACTTGACTAGGAATTAAGCTCTTCTGTCTTCCTTTTAAAGTTATTATAGGCTTAGAGTTGATTTAAAGTGAATTTCATTAGGTCCCATTAATGTCATTCAAACCTTGAATTAAAAAATAATTTTTAGAAGTTGGGAAATAATTGGATAAAGAAGTCAGCACAGAGAATTTTAAATGAGTGTGGGCTTGTATTCATGTTAGAAGCAAAATCTTGAAATAGCGATTTGCCTGGTCCCCTCCCCTCATTTTTTGTTTGCCTAATTACCAAATATACCCACTTTGCTAAAATTGGTTTCAAGGAAATAGTAGAGAAACAGCACTGTTAGAATGCTTAAATGGAATTTATCCTATGGGTAAGATTTGATTTCATCGTGTCATTCAATTTTTTTCTATATAGTACTATTTGTGTATGTGTGTGTGTATGCGAGTGCTCATGCACATCTGTGTGTGCCTATGCACGTGTGCGGGTGCATGCAGGAAGCCCATTTAGGGTGGACACTCAAGTACTGGGCAGAGTAGATGTTGCTCAGAAGTTCTGTCGACACATATGTGGGTCACAGGCCTACACCTGGTGCCAGAGGGGATGCAGGTCAGTAGGGGCTGATCCAGGCAGGCCAAAGGGAGGTGCCAGAAGGGTGGCATGGGCAGGCAAACCCATCGGTGAACCTTGAGCCAGGTGGTGATTGCATAGGCGGAAGCCTGACCCCAGGAAGCAGTGTTGTGGCCTGGTTGGGGTTTGGAAGAACCTAAGGGCTGGCACCTTTAGGGGCCTTTTAGACCTGCCACTGAATTGCAGTCTTACCTATCAGTTGGACTCTAGCAGCCCCTGGAGGCAGGCATGGAGATGGGCATTCTCCACCAGGTGACAAGGATAGTTCATCAGGGCCAACATGGAGTTGATGGCAGCACATTCTTCATCAAAGTCATCCTCCTCACCTTCCATATCTGCCTCCACTGTCAGGCCCTGCTGGCTCAGGTGCTGCTGGGACCTTGAGGTGATGGAACACAGTGACTGTCCTGCCAAATGCCAGCACCAAGAAGGTGGAGAGGGTAGATGGAACAGGGTCACTGAGAACTAACTGTGAAGTTCATTATAGCTTCATGAAATGGAGACAATTATAGAGTGCAGCCAAAATGTAAATAAGTAAATAAATAATTTAGAAGCTGCGAATATCATTGCTTGCTTCCTGCCTCCACCCCTCTTTCAACAAAATAGCTTAAATCTAAGGGAGTAGTTTCCAGATTCAGATGAGGATACCTTCAGGACAAGTTTGCTCATGGCATGTTAGCAGTCTTAATTTTTCTCAAACAAATAATATCATTAGAATCCAGACCTACTTTCCCATTATGGCTAGCTGGCTCAGTCTGTAAGATGCTGCCTCCTTAAAGTGAAGACCCCACATTTCTGATCTGCTACATTGTATTTTGAAATACAAAATACATTGTATTTTGAAACTCTGAAATCAGCTTGACTACTCACTAGTTTGGTTTTCTGAATGTGAAGCCCAAAATTATTATAAAAATATATTATTCTTGGTTATAAGAATATTTAACCAAGGATGATATAGGGCCAAGAATTTTCCACATAGGGCCAAATTTATAGTTTTACCAAAGGGACAAATTAATTCATCAATCACCAGAATGACAGTGAATTTTACAGTGTTGCTTAGGACATATGTGAGGTTTTTCAAATCTTTGGAATGTACAACATGACACCTTTCCCAAGTGAGCTTTCTTTTCACGAAACAAGGTACCAGTCCAAATGGTTTTTCTGTGAAGTATGTAAGTAGAAATGTAAGTCTCAGGACTTTATACTTGTGAGCTAGACCTTAATTTGTGAGTCCCAGTAAAACAAGCAAACAAATTAAAAAACACATCTTTTTAAATTCATTGTTGAAGGGCATTAAAAGGTTTTCTGTGAAAATGTCGTTTGCTTTACTTACCTGTTTTAAGGAAAATCACAAATTTTTGGGGAATATATGATTAATGAAAAGATATTTTACATGAATTACCAGTGTAGTAAAGTAAAGGTTGTAGGATTGTATTTTTGTTTATTTATTCTGCAGTATGGCATGCAGCTGTACCAGAATTATATGCATCCATATCAAGGCAGAAGTGGCTGCAGTTCTCAGAGTATATCACCCATGGTAAGGATCGATTTTTTTGAACCTGTATTTTATTTTATATTTATATTATGTTAGTATACTATTACATTACAAATATATACTATGATATATTTGCCATTTTCTTTTGGTCAAGTAAAGTTATGCTTTGTATGTATGATGTTATGTTGAACTTTTTATACTTGGATATCGTATGTGTACAGTCCGTGATAAAAATCATAGTACTATATATAATATGTTCAATTATAATACATGGTATTATATGTTAGTGAAACATTTTAAATATTTGAAGGAATTGCATGAATACATTTTGTGTCATTACATCATTTGAGGATTAGATTCTTAATAAGATAATTTGTAGAACATTTTCCTTGGCATTGTGTGTTTTCTTAATTGGCTTTGATTTGGGGTTTGTTTGTTTATTTTAATACTGATTCTGGGATTGTCATAGCCTATTATAGAGACGCCAGTGATTTCAAAATTTAAAAGCTATGATATACATATGCAAATGCTTTTACTTTCTGGCTTTCTAACAGTAATTCTTTTTTTAAGTTCCAGGTCCTTAAAAAGCAGACTGCTTTCCAGGAAATGCAAAAACTACAAGTCAAAATATAGGTCATGCATTACATTAACTATGCACTGCTTCTCAGATTTTTACCAAATGTAACTTGGATATTTATTTGCAGACACACACAGGCACATCTTTTACCTTCTTTAGGACTTAATTTTAATTTCCTGTGCATTAACACAGAAATTTATTTCTGAACTTAAAGTTTATGTTCTGCAATTCTTGCTGCACTCCTTAATATTGAGTATATTAGAAATTCAGATGTATGTGCCTGTGTTACAAATCAGTTAATGCACATTTTTGAAACCTGTTTCCACTTAGGTTAAAAATATGTTCCTCGGGGCTGGGGATATGGCTCAGTGGTAGAGCGCTCGCCTAGCACGTGCGCGGCCCGGGTTCAATCCTCAGCACTACGTAAAAATAAACGCATTGTGTACAACTAAAAGCAAATAAATAAATGTTTAAAAAAATATATTCCTCCTAGCTGTGACCAAGGAAGGTACATTTACCCACATGTAATGTGCCAGATGAAATGCTCAGATGTAGGAATGTGGAATGAAATAATGTTGATTATGAAGCCCGATAGACTATATAGAAAGAGAACTCCTATTTTGTAGTTATGTTGCTTTAAATTATGGAAGAATAACTTTTCATCTTTGTATCATTTTACTTTTAAGCCCTAAAATAAGAAACGAAGGAATGTAATGAATTTTTATAATAGCAATCACTTTAAGGTGAATAATTTTTACAGTTTGTCAGCTTACTCTTATCTTTCAATCCATCTGTATATAAAAAGAATAATGAATTTTATTATCTTAATCCTTTCCTAAATCCCTCCAAATTTTCATTTAGAATCTAGAGTTATTAGCATGGACGTGTTAATAGCAGCCAACCGTTTGGAAGCAATTATTATTTAGTGTCCTTTTAATCATAGGAAAAAATTGTTATAAATAAAGTCCTTTCCATTCTCATCACTTTTGTTAGCATACAAGTATGGCATTATTCTTATTTTTTCCCACTGAAAGTCATTCTGCTGTTGATCACGGCATATCTGAGTTTGGCTAGCCGGTCTTTGCTTGTTCAACCCCATCTGTAGAAAGAACTGCTCCTTGAGTGAATCTGGCTGGAATCAGGGGTGATGGGGCAAGAGGTCCCAGTCCTCTGTGGTACCTTCTCAAGAAGGTAGCACTTGAGAATTCTGTCTATGCTTTTCTTAATGTCTGTGAAGGAGACCTAGATGTTTGGGGAGGTATTTGTGTTTACTTTTGTGTCTATGGAGAGTCCCACTTTTCTAGATGATAACAGAGGAATCAGTGACCCGAATGGTGCTGGTGCCCCTCACCTGTCTCTGCTGTTTTCCACTCAGGAACTGTTTTCAGTGAGTTACATAGAAAAATTAGGATACTTTAGTTACCTTTCTAAAGTAAGAATATTCTCTTCTAAACTTGTCCATGTTTTGAGAAGAGAAACAAAACAACAGTTCTCATACCATAGAGAGCATCTAGCCATAATACCATGAGACAGCCACTCATATCATCATTTGAAATGAGAACCATCAGCAGATATTTTAGGAAGCCAGGTAGATTTGGTTCATTTTAGGGCAAATAAAGGGTTCATTTAAAGGAGTGTCTGTTAATATGTTCCCGGCTAGAGTGAGGAGATGGGGAGAAAATGTCTGCTCAGTTCTTTTTAGTCTTTACTTTTGACCCTGGGCTAGACATGCTAAGCTGCAGTTTCTTTCCTTTACCTCCCACTATGTGGCACATGAAAGAACCCTAGATGGGACATATTGGTTGCTATTTTTACCATACGCTGTGTGATCTTGGTTGGATCTCTGGTGTCCTGCAGAGTAAAAGAAGGGGGTAGTTGCATAATCTCCTGTTACATCTGGGGTGTCCTTTGGCTCTGTATGAAGCAGATGAGAGAACGATATCTGGAGGAATTCTTTGCCCTCTTGTTCAGTCATTCTGAGCTGCAGGTTTATCAAGATCCTTCAAATAGAATGACAGAGAGAGTGTGGCTAGTTGCCATCTAGTATATTGCCTAAAAAACATTTTACATGTAAACCTCACTTAGAGTGGATACAGGCAGTCTTAAAGTGTGGCCTGGGTAATCCAGGGTACACCAGGCTTCCCTTCTTAGGGAGAAAGGCTATACAATTAAAATCATGGATCATTGTGCTAGGGCCCACCCTGTTCATCCCCTAAGAAGAGCTAGAAAAAGGGACAAATATTTGAGAAATACAGCCAGTTCTGAACATTATCAGTGTTGCTTTCCTATATGAAAGAAGTTGAGCTGAAAATGACCTTTTGGGTTTGTCAGACTCTGCTTTACTTCCATTTCTTTGTCCACCAAAGGTAAACTATTAATTTTTCATCTACTACCTGCCATTCAGTAGACAACATTTACTGTACTCCTCTTTCCTCTTAGTGTAGTTATTGTAGCAAAGAGAAAAGTTCTTTAATTGTCTTGTATTCTCTGTCAAATAATTATGGAACATGGGATCTTATTGTATATCTGGTCCCCTGTATTGGGTGGGGAGAGAACAACAGCTTATGTTTATTTTTTTTTCCTCACAGTATTTTTATGTTATCAGGAACTTCTCATTATAGAACCCATCTTGGCATGTGAAGTTAAAGATGTTATAAGGCTAAATCTATCATTAGGATCAAGGCTAGTTACTCTGGTTTGGGCAGGTGGACACTTTTCATTAATGTTGGGAAAGCAAAAGTATATCCGACTGGTCCACAGTCCAGCACGGAAGATCACGGGGTGAGAAGGGCAAACTAAGGTGTGACAGCAAATAGAGATTACTGAGACAGCATCTGTCTGGAAAGAGCAGCTGTCAGTTATAAAGGCTCCTGTAACAAATGGAAGATTGCATGACAGATCTTTAGAAATATAGATGGGCCATAATAAGATTGTGGGCCACTATCACATGGTTTGAAGAGAAAATAACAGATGCTAATAAAATGGAATATGTGAAGCAGTGACAAAGGAACCTAAATTTTTTTCTTGAGCATAAGGTTTTGTTTGAAGCCCACATTTGACTATAGTATCTTTTCTAAAGATAGAGAAAGAGAGAGTGTGTGAAAGCCACAAGTCTCCAGATGCAGGTTGGCTCATAATTTACCAGCCTAATTTCACTTTGGGTTTTGTTCTTTTATTAGTTATTAAAGAATAAGTGATATACACTTCCATTTAGTTTTTTTATTTTGCTTAGTTTTAAGGTATCTTCCTAGTGTATAAAACATGTGAGACTCTTAACCAGAGAGTTTGGGCAATTGTCTCTTTTTTTAGTATTCATGACTCATTGTGGGATAGCATACCTTTTTCTTGAAAGATGATTGCAAAATAGGACATCAGAAAAAAGAAAATAAAAATAAGATCCAGGGTTTTTATGTTTTACTTTCACTTTAGAGACTGCGAATATAAGAAGTAATTAGCAAAAACATTGACTTTATCATTGTTTTGATTACATTTGTTTAAAGATGTCTTCTTTTCATGTCCTTTCTTCTGTCATTCAGAGTTGCTTTTGCAGCTCTCGCTTGGCCACCTGTCTCTTCACAAGAGGAAAAGGTGTTCTATATGTTATATCATAGAAATTTTAATATGAAATCTAATATTATGAATTGTTATTCCACTAAATTTCATTTTCTAAATAAAATGAAACTTGACATGATAAGCTTTCAAAATACATTTCCAATTTGCTTCATTATAAAACATGAGTATTATTTCTAAGGAGATGTGTATAAATCTAAGTTATAGCTTTTGCATTTTTTGAATCATAAAATGGTTAATTCATAAGTTGGTGGATTTGGCATTTAATTGATAATAAGTGAATCTCAAAGTTTAATACAGAGATGAGTTCAGAAGTGATAGTTCTTTATAGCCAGTAGGAAGAGTTACTTCTTTCTCAATTGGATTTTTGCCATTTTAATAGATAATGTGAAAAAGAGGTTTGTTTTAGGGGAAAGTCATGCTTTCTTTCAAAGATTTTTCATCACATTGCTCAGCACTTAATTCAGTTACCCTAACAAATAGCCATTGAACTTATTTAGCAAAGTACTCCATAGCACCCTTTTATATTGAATATGTACTTTTAATTTTTAAATTTCCTGATAGCCACTTTTGGAATCCCAGTCTCAAATTGAAGCACATTGCCAGCAAAACAGCGAATGCTTACTTTTGAAGATTTTTATGACTTGCAAATGTTTTTTGTTTGTTTGTTTCTTTTTAAAACTTTTATTCCAGAGAAGTATATCAGAGAACTCCCTGGTAGCAATGGACTTCTCAGGTCAGAAAAGCAGAGTTATAGAAAATCCCACTGAAGCTCTTTCAGTTGCAGTTGAAGAAGGACTCGCTTGGAGGGTACTCATAATTTCGCTTTTTAAAAGAATTTCTAATTTGAGTTGTTTCACCCCCAAAACTGAGATTTGTTTTCCCTTTCCTTGTTCAGAAAAAAGGATGTTTGCGCCTGGGCAGTCATGGTAGCCCCACTGCCTCCTCACAGAGCTCTGCTACAAACATGGGTATGTCTGCTCCTCACTGTGGTCACTGAGCTGATGGGCAGCTTGACATGCCTTTAGATGTGGTCACTAAGTGATGGGGGATGTATTTGTAGTGAAATTGCAGTCATTGCAAGCAAACCTTTGTATTCATCCATTTTATTTCTTTAGCCATCCATCGGTCCCAGCCGTGGTTTCACCATAAGATTTCTAGAGATGAAGCTCAACGATTGATTATTCAGCAAGGACTTGTGGATGGGTATGTTTGATACTTTTAGTGTTGAGTAGAAGTGTTTTGGATTTCACCAATAAATAGTAATCATTTATTCAATACACACCAAATGTTTTTAATTTTGGCTTATCATAACACAGAAATGACTTTGTTCTGTGAAGGTGGCTGTCATTGAATTCTGGCAATATCTGTATAATACCTGGTACACAAAGTGTGCTTAGTATTTGTGTATAAATTAACAGAGAATAGGATTCTTTGTTATTGACTAACAAGCACTAATATTATCCATTCTTGCCAATTCTAGGATTTTAGATATTAATTCATGAGAGAAAAAACTAACCTTGTTTTCTGGTATCAACATTTCAATTTGAACAAGTAATTAATATGATTCTAAAATGTGATTTACATCATGACATTATCCTATACATTGGAATTTTTTATATAATGTATAATATATAAAATTGTATAATGCAGGGTGTATTAAGTAGAAAGCTTTTTTCTTATATATTTTGAATGTTTGCTTTTTATTTCTGTTTACATCCTTATTGCTTTTTCTCTAAATATTAACAGATTGAAATAATATGAATCTATTAAAAGAGGACTTTTTGATGTTTTTTTGTGTTATCTTTTAATGGGGTACCATGGAGTACACAAGAGAAACATAAAAATATTATGAAAGATTTATAAACTGAAGGATTTTCTTCTCATATTACTCAGTTTCAGGTACTTTAATACCACTAAGTTCCTTCCCAAATGCAGTACAAATGAGGAGGTTCTATTGAGGATTGGATGAGAAATGAAACCACTGTCAGTTTTAAACAAGTGGAGAAGGATTCTTTTATCTTCAAAGGTTGACTTAAGATGATGACAAGGGTTTGAGGAGATTTAATACATTTGGATAAAAATGCATCTTCACATGGAAGATTATTAATAACAAGTCAGAATTTCACCAGACTCTAAATAAGAAAGGATTTTAATATGCTTCTCTGCATGGAGCATAGTCTTTTTTTTTTTTTTTTTTTTTTTTGGATATAAATTTGAACAGTGAGCAGAGTTGCAATCCAATGAGTTCAAGAAAAGAAAACAATAGTCAGAAAGAATGATTTAAACATTTTAGAGAATTATAATTCCCTTTATTTATGAATTTGTAAACTGAAGAAAATAATTGTATAAGGAGTAACCATGTCTGTTTTTATTATTTTGGTATTCCTTTGGAAAGTTGTGAAGGTGTCAGGTGGTCCACCAGGTGGTGGTGGTGATCTGCTTGGGAGGAAGAAGAATTACTGCTTAATTTTCCCGTGAAATGCCCTTTGTCCTGTCTCCCAATGATGTAATGTCAGAGTCTCACAAATAAAATGGATAATTTCATCAGACATCTGTGATGCCTCAGATTTGGCTGCCTCTTTGCCCAGGCACAGTGAGATTAGTATTGGAGTCACCAGTGGGGACCACTTACACAGTGTGTTTGCCAGTAATTAATACAAAACTGGCTTTGCACTGCATTGCCAGTAAATAAGAATCCATGCCCGGCAGCCTTTTTCTCTGAGACCATTAGGCCACGTCTTCTTTTTGTAACCTGACATTAATAGAGGCTTTTCCACTGCATTCTTCAAGGTTAAAGTGCACATTGGGTGTTTTTTTTTTTTTTCTTGAAACATTTTTTACTTAAACATTTAATAAACAATTTAAAGATGAATTTTAAGAATATAGTCATTTCTTATTTTCTGTAGTGTAACAGTAGAAGCCAGAATCAAAAGGAGAAAGTGGACCAAGTGTAGAAAAGGGGATAAAAACTGATTTTATTCCAAATTATTATGTCATTTCAGGGGCCTAACATGACCCATAAACTAAATATATAAGTACACGTATATCTACATACTCATCCCTTATTCTTTCTGATAGTTACATGGGAATACCCAATTTCCCAGTGGAAAAAGGGCAGCATGAACTATTGATGCCAAAAGAATGTTATGCTGGGTATTATAAGCAAACAATGTGACAAATAGACTGTGTATTTATCCTATTAAAATAACATTAGCACTGATGATAGTTTCATGGTATGATATTATGTTGTAACATATCATTCACCAAGTTGAATAATCATACCCACTGAATACACAGTTAACAGCTTTTATGAGTACACGTCCTGGGTTTGTTACACACTATGTTTTTATGAAATCCGTGAGTAAATGTAGAAATATATTGAAGTTCCTCCTCTCTCTCTTAGAGTTTTCTTGGTACGGGATAGTCAGAGTAACCCCAAAACTTTCGTACTGTCAATGAGTCATGGACAAAAAATAAAGCACTTTCAAATTATACCAGTAAGTAATTTGTGATTTCACATTCGTATATTAGACATGATCTTAATGCATAAGCTTTGGGAAACTTTGTTTTTCTGTTGTTCCTTTTATTAAATATAATGTGGGAGCTTGTGCTTTGACCAGAGTTAAGTTTGGCAGAAATGGCTTTATGAGCCTGAATTAATATAAGAAATACAGGAATTGTAAAAATTAAATTTATCTTTTTCCATGAAATATGATTTAGCAATATTGTATAGACCCCATGCCACCTATTGTTAAAAGGCCACTAAAGATTCTTTCTCCTGAGTTCTAACGGTTCCTTAAAAAAAACATTATTTTAAAATCCTTTCCCTTCTTTTCTCTCAAAGACATTTTTGTTATTATTGTTGCTAGTTTTTGTTCATTTGTTTTAAATTATTATCTATAGAAACACAGGAACTGTGAAATTGGTGGACATTTAAATAATCCTGAGAACATTTTTAAAATATCTGTGACTCTGTTTCTGGCTGGCACAACTTGCTTTGGGATTTTGTTTTGCCTCTGCTGTTGTGTGTCAGCATGTGCACCTATGTACATATGTGACATGCATATTGGAATCAGGCAGAGTAAAACAGATTCAATCTACTTTCAGGAAGGTCTTATCTAAGAGTTTTAAATTACTAGTGCTTTCCTTTGAATTGCCTCTTTTTGAAATCATCCAAAGGCCATATAGAGTATCAACCCTGCTTCTTTGATTATTTGATCAGTGTCCCTAGCAAGTATGAGTGTTTAATGCTAGAAGACTTCACCACCAAACAAAAAAAAGTCAACTGACATTCCATTAGCATAATATTTTATTGCTTCAGAATGAATTTGCTGATAAAAATTATATGAATAGTCATTTTTAATATACTGAGGCATTAAGTAGACAATATTTAGAAATTAATTTCTGTAAGTGGAAGCGTTAAGATCTTCTACTTTTATACTGAATAGTACAGATTTCTCTCTGTTCATTGATTCAAAATAGTTAAACTATACTAACTAAACAGAACTCTTGAGAGAATTACATGTAGAGAAAGTGGAGCCACATTTCTTATCCAAGTATCAGATGACACTTCTTTTAAATGTAAGTGAAGTTAAAGAAATAAGTGGACATGCCGTGCTGTTCTCTGCACTGTCCTTAGTTTTATAAACGTGTCAATTTTGGCATGAAGACATAGTTTGCAGTGGAATACCATCATCCTTCTGGATTCTTTACCCTCTTTACCAGCTTGTTTTTCCTCTTGCAGGTGGAAGATGATGGTGAAATGTTCCACACGCTGGATGATGGCCACACTAGATTTACAGATCTAATCCAGCTGGTGGAGTTCTATCAACTCAACAAGGGCGTTCTTCCTTGCAAGTTGAAACATTATTGTTCTAGGATTGCTCTATAGCTGAACCAGAAGTGACTTGTTAAACTGTTGAAGAAAAAAGACTCACAGGGGAAAAAAAATATTAAAAGAGAGCATAAATAAGGGAGAAAACATACTGTGGTGAAAAGACTATTTTACCTGCAAGTTATAAAAAATAGTTCGTGCATTGCAAATAAGCAAAAACTTGGATTGGCATTAAAATCATCTTTTAAAATTTGTAAGTTAAAATTAAACCTTAGAAAAAAATGACTTGGAGTGTTCTTGTGTGATTTTATATTACTATATTTTCTTCAAATATGCATACTTCAAACATTTATCTGTCCCCCTTTTTCAGTATGACAGCCCTAGAATTCTCAAACACCAAATATGAAGAAGAAATTGAGTTTCAGAAAGACTTTTTTGCAAACCGAATTTCAATTATACTACTTTTTTAGTATTAAGAAGCATGATAAAAGCTTCAATTACTAATTAAAAGAAACTATATACTACTTGTTAATAAAACTAAAAACAATTTTGAATTGTATGTTTTCTGGTTTTATTATAGCCAAAAGATCAAATCATACTTTCAGGTAGAAGCTTAAAGTTATTTTGAAGTAAATTGATTTTTGTTCTAGAGAACTTCTATGAAGTCATTGAATTACTAATTGTACCATAAAATCTATACTAGTATTGTACCTATTAGTGACACATTGTTAAATTGCACTTTTTTCATTTTCTTAATAATTGGCTGAGATTATCTATTTTTAAGAAAATGATAAAAATATAGAAAAAAATTGATAATTTCCACACACTTTATGATATATAAACTCTGATAACATGACATTGTCAGCTTAATACTTCATGTTTACCTCATGCTCTAACTTTCAGAACATTCATTAGATCCTTTCACTAATAAGTCACTAATCCAATCAAAATAGGTGGAAAGAAAGTTCAAGACCTATGAGGATCCTAATAGGTAAATCTTTGTTCTTTGTACCCCTTTTAATTTCTTAGCATGGCAACATCAATATGGAAGCCAAAGAGTTTGAAAACTTGAGACAGTAACCTCCCTGTTACCACTCTAAGACAATCTGAGATTCTTTTACTTTTTAGGTTTGTTTGTTTGGGTTGGTTGGGTTTTGATGTTGTTGTTATTCTATGATTCTTGTTCCCAGTTTGGTGGGAGGAATAATCATTGTTCTTAAAAAAAAAGAAGAGAAACAAAACGTCATGTAGACCTCAGTGTCATACAAAATATTGCCCATTCCCTCTAACTGAGCCTTGTAACAATCTTGTGGGAAAGATAGAGTTTTTTAAAACATATTTCAAAACTGTATAATTCACTTTTAGATTAAAAACTATATATTTTTATTAACAAAGCATAGAAAACATTCATGAAATGTGAATAAAATCAATCATCACTGAAAAATAATTATTTATTGGATTTTTAATATTCAATTTACTTTTAAGTGCAAACCTAAACTCCTAAAACAACAAAACTTAGAACATTAATCTACTGTTATAAATTACTGGTCTGGTGTCCACAAAGCCTGAAAGACACAGGACTTGCTGGTGGAACTATGGGAGGTAATCACACATGCCCCTTTCAAACTTTTAGCATGGGCCTGGGTATTTCTGATTTATTTCCAATTTATAGAAACACTTTGTATTATGAATTGGAATGCATTTTCTCATGCTGTATCCAATTCAAATAGATATCATAAAATATAATTTTTAAGTACTAAATTCTTATAATTTGATCAATTTGTGCTTATATTTGTTATTTGTGTTTCTAACTCTATTGCTAATCTAAAGTTACTATTGGAGAGCTCCGATTTTCTATAAAATTGCTTACTTTTACTCTAAATCAAAAGTCAAAATTATTGAGGAAAGACTCATGGAGTGTTTTAGTCAGCTTTTTCACTGCTGTAACCAAAAGACCTGACAAGAGCAATTAGAAAAGGAAAAGTTTATGTTGGGGCTCACAGTTTCAGAGGTCTCAGTCTATAGACAGCTGACTCCATTCCTTGGTATCTGAGATGGCAGAAGTGTGTGGTAGAGGAAAGCAGCTCAGGACATGGGCATCATGAAGCAGAGAGACAGCGAGCTGTCCTCACCAGGTATAAAATATAAACCCTTTAAAGGTACACCTCTAGGTACCCACCTCCTCCAACCACACCTTGCCTGTCTACAGTTAATCCTTGTCAGTGGATTGATGCAGTGATTAGTTGAAGACTCTCGTAACCCAATCATTTCACTCTAAATTTCTTGCATTGTTTCACACATGAGCTTTTGGGAGTCACCTAATATCTAAACCACAACACGGAGGGAAATTATTATTCTCTTAATTCCTTTTAAAAAGGGGTACTTGCCTCTCTCTCTCTCTCTCTCTCTCTCTCTCTCTCTGTCTCTCTGTCTCTCTCTCTCTCTCTCTGTGTGTGTGTGTGTGTGTGTGTAAATTTATTATGATGTTAAATCTGAGAATGTCAGACACATTCACAGTCACTACAGTATTAAAACACATTCCCTAGAACATGTAAATTACCTAAATTACCTTTGGAATCCTTTCCATTTTGATTTAGCCACGTTAGATTATTTTGCACCAGTTTGGATGGGCATGAGGACAGATTAGATTAGCTCTGTGTTCTTCTATTTCTATTCATATGTTGGAGTTGGCATGCCTCATTCTCTCAGAAAGAAGGGAGTGTTGCAGCCATCTAATCCTTTATGTTCTTTTCTATTTCCATATATTGGAGGAATAGGTAATTATTTTGAAACATTTAGAAGAACTAATCAAGCAAGATTAAAATTATTAGGAGTGCTTTAATTTGGAATAATTGTTTCACCTGTATTAGAAAGTCCTGATATGTATGAATAGACTTTTATTTTGCTCTGTTTCAGGGTGGTCAGCATCAATTAATCAAAACTCCATGTGGTCTCTGTCTTTTGAACACCAACAAGGATAACTCCACTCCTTGTGGTTGTATTCTGGTCAGCAGATCAGGCTGTTCCCTGGATCCTAACTACCCTGAGGGGGAATGATTATCATTGGCAATGGTTACAGCTTGGCATTCCAAGCTGGCTTCACTGATTTAAAGCTGTTCCATTTCCAGGAATTCTCATGCTCTGTGGTGCCTTAGCTCCATTTGGAAGTCTAATAAAGTCTATGGACCCCTTTCATAGAATGTCTTTAAATATGTAAAGTAAAATAAATAGAATTTCAAAGCACACTAATTATATAGAGATATAGCTGTCAATGTGGTGGAAACCCTGCTGTGCTGTGCCTTGCTGTGTCTTCTTCTGGCTGTATTGACTCTTGTCCATGTAAATCTTACAGTTTTCTGTCCTGCATTCATTTGGGAACAGGTGGGTAATTTACAAGTGTTACTCGTACTACTAGTGGGGCACAGAGTATTTTTCTTGAAATGTAGGGTTAATGTAACATTCACTGAACATTCCCTCAGCCAAACCTCCATGTTCATCTCTTCCACAGTGTGTCACCTTGTGCTAGTCTTGGATCTCACACTTAGACCTTCTGTGACCTTTAGGAAGGCTCATATCTGGGGCAGTGCTTAGAATATCTCTAACTGCATATTCCTCAGGCCACAAATTAAAGGTTTTTATACATTATTAGAAGGATTTTAGTGATGGCCTAAAGAAAGGCCAACCTTTTGGCTGAGAATATCACAATAATGACCTAAAAGCTCATAGCAGAAATCCCCCAAATAAATTTTTCACTGTCTTAAATACTTGTTTCTCAGTCAGAGTATCAAGTGATCAGTTTTTTTGCTATGCCAATATCCTTTGTAAGTATAAATAATTTACCACCTTCTAATTTAGAGCCACACAATACACAAGGCACCAGGAACCAGAGTTGAGATGATAGCTCTGCCATCATGCTTTGTAGATTTGAATTCTAGCCCATTCTGGGTAGCTGTGTATCTTAGTCAAGGAGTGTTTTGTTGTTTTGTTTTGTTTTGTTTTGTTTCTCTAGAGGGGACCATTAAGCATCACCATCTCCATCATCAACACCACTTTTTAAGTTTTCTTGGCAATTAAATGAAATCATTCAAATAAAATACTTAGCACATTGTCTAGCATCCTAATGTATATTATTATTGCATTAGTCTATTTAAGTCCTACAGCTCTCAACAGTCTTCTTTCCATCAAGTGCAGTTTTTTTGTGCTACCTCTCATCTACCCTTCCTGCCAGGAGCAATACACTGCACTTTCCATGTTGTGCCTCTGCCCTTGGTTCAGTCATTGTGATGAGTCTGGTTTTATGAAAGTACCTGTGAGCACTGCAGCAAGGTCCTGCCACCCATTGATGGGGACTGAGTGGACAATCAAAGTGTGCCTACCTATACCAGATCCCACAGATGCCCATGGTTTCTTTTACCTGTGGTTAAAAGGATAAAGTATGATATGGTATTCTTACATTGTCTTACCTCCTCTCTCCAAATTATAGTGGTTGATAGGATGGGAAGTACAGAAGGTTGAAGACTTTCTTTAGAGTAAGTGCCTGGACAGTGTAGGGAAGCTGAAAGAACACTTCCTAGGTGATTGGTTCATCTTGGAGGAATTAGCAAACTTTTATGTGAATGTGCCCTCCTCTGGCTGATTCTTTTTTTACTCTTAATTTTTTATTTGTTCTTATTAGTTATAAATGACAGTAGAATGCAATGCATTTTGATACATCATACATAAATGGAGTATAACTTCTGATTCTTCTGGTTGTATGTGACTACACAGGTTATATAGTCATATATGCCTATAGGGTAATAATGTCTGATTCATTCTACTATTCTTCCTACCCTCATACTCCCTCCCATCCCTTCACTCCCCTCTGCCTAGTCCAAAGTACCTTTATTCTCCCAGTCCTCATTGTGAATTAGCATCCTCATATCAGGGAAAATATTCAACCTTTGTTTTTTGGGGATTGACCTCTCCAGCTCCATCCATTTACTTGCAAATGCCATAATTCCATTCTTCTTTAAGGCTGAGTAATAGTCCATTGTGTATGTATGTATACCACATTTCCTTATCCATTCATCTGTTGAAGGGCACCAGGTTGGTTTCATAGCTTAGCTATTGTAAGCTACTATATCAATTGATGTGGCTGTGTCACTGTCATATGCTGATTTTAAGTCTGTTGGGTATAAACCAAGGAGTTGGATAGCTGGGTCAAATGGTGGTTCCATTCCAAGATTTCTGAGGAATCTCCATACTGCACCAATTTGCAGTCTCACCAGCAGTGTATGAATATACTTTTCCCCCCCACATCCTTGCCAACATTTATTGCTGCTTGTATTCTTAATGATTGCCATTCTGAATGGAGTAAGATGAAATCTCAGAGTAGTTTTGATTTGCATTTCTCTAATTGCTAGAGATATTGAATATTTTTTCTTATATTTGTTGACCATATTTCTTCTGTGAAGTATCTGTTCAGTATCTTTCCTTTGCCCATTTATTGATTAGGTTATTATTATTATAATTATTATTGTAATTATTATTTTGGTGTTAAGATTTTTTGAGTTCTTCATATATCCTAGAGATTAATGCTCTATCTGAGGTGCCTTGGTAAATATTTTCTCCCAGTCTATAGGCTTTGTATTCATGTTGATTGTTTCCTTTGCTGTGAAGAAGCTTTTAGTTTGAATCCATCCTGTTTATTGATTCTTGATTTTACTTCTTATGCTTTAGGAGTCTTGTTAAGGAAGTCAGTTCCTAAGCCAACATGGTGAAGACTTGGGCCTAATTTTTCTTCTATTTGGTGCAGGTCTCTGTTCTAGTGCCTAAGTCTTTGATCCACTTTGAGTTGAGTTTTGTGCAGGGTGAGAGATAGGGGTTTTATTTCATTTTGCTACATGTGGATTTCCAGTTGTCCCAGCACCATTTGTTGAAGAGACTATCTTTTCTCCAGTGAATGTTTTTGGTGCCTTTGTATAGTATGAGATAACTGTATTTATGTGAGTTTGTCTGTGTGCCTTCTATTCTGTGTGATTGGTTTACACATCTGTTTTGGTGCCAACACTATGCTGTTCTTGTTACTATTGCTCTGTAGTATAGTTTAAGGTCGGGTATTGTGATGCCTCTTGCTTCACTCTTCTTGCTAAGGATTTCTTTGGCTATTTGGATCTCTTTTTTTTCTAAATGAATTTCATGATTTTTTTTAATATTTCTATTAAGAACATCATTGGAATTTTAATAGGAATTGCATTAAATTTGTATAGTGCTTTTTGTAGTATGGCCATTTTGACAATATTAATTCTGTTTATCCAGGAGCATGGAAGATCTTTCCATCTTCTAAGGTCTTTAATTTCTTTCTTTAGTCTTCTTTAGTTTTTATTGTAAAGGTCTTTCACCACTTTTGTTAGATTGATTCCAAATTATCTTATTGTATTATTTTGAAGCTATTGTGAATAGAGTAGTTTTCCTAATTTCTCTTTCATTAAATTCATCACTGATGTATAGGAATGCATTTGATTTATGGGTGTTGATTTATATCCTGCTACTTCACCAAAATCACTTATTAGTTCTAGAATGTTGTGCTGTATTTTGTCAAATGATTTTCCTGCATTTATTGAGATGATCATATGATTCTCATCTTTAAGTCTAGTGATGTGACAAATTACATTTATTGATTCCCGTATGTTGAACCAACCTTGCATCCTGGGATGAACCCCACTTGATAGTGGGGCACTATCTTTTTAATATGTTTTTGTATGCAATTAGCCAGAACTTTATTGAAAAATGTTACATCTGTATTCATCAAGGATATTGGTCTGAGGTTTTCCTTCCTTCATGTGTCTTTGTCTGGTTTTGGTATATCAGGAAGATACTAACCTCAAAGAATGAGTTTGGAAGGGTCACCTCCTTTGCTATTTCAAGGAATAATTTTAAGAGTATTGTTAATTATTAATTGAAGGTCTTGTGGAACTTGGCTGAATATCCATCTGGGCTTTTCTTATCGGTAGGCTTTTAATGGCATCTTCTATTTCATTGCTTGAAATTGACCTGTTTAAATTGTGTATGTCCTGATTCAGTCTGGGTAGGTCATATGTCTCTAGAAATTTGTCAAGTCTTCAAGATTTTCTATTTTATTGGAGTATAAGTTTTCAAAATAGTTTCTAATTATCTTCTGTATTTCAGTAGTATCCATCATGATATGTCCATTTTCATCACAAATTTTAGTAACTTGAATTTTCCCTCTATTTCTCTTTGTTAGCATGGCTAGGAGTGTATCAATTTTATTTATTTTTTCAAAAAACAAGTTTATGTTTTGTCAATTTTTTGAATTGTTTCTTTTGTTTCAATTTCTTTGATTTCAACTCTGATTTTAATTATTTCCTGTCTTCTACTGCTTTTGGTGTTGATTTATTCCTCTTTTTATGGGGCTTTGAGATATAATGTTAGGTCATTTATTCATTGACTTTCTATTGTTTTAATGAATGAGCTCAATGCAATGAACTTTCCTATTACCACTGCCTTCATAGTGTGTCCCAGATATTTTGATATGTTGTGTCAGTGTTCTCATTTACCTCTAAGTATTTTATTATTTCATCCCTGATTTCTTTCTTTAATATTTATTTATTTATTTTAGTTGTATACAATGCCCTCATTTTTAGGTGGTGCTGAGGATCAAACCTAGGCCATGCACGTGCTAGGCGAGTGCTCTACCACTAAGCCACAACCCTAGCCCCATCCCTGATTTCTTCTACTATCCATTCATCATTCAATAGTGTATTATTTAGTCTCTCTAGCTTATTTTATACTCACAGTGGACCCAGATCCCTTTGCAGTCTCCTTTAATGTTAGCAATCTGATTAGGAGCTGAAAATGATGTTCTTGCCTTGTGTGCTTGTTATGTTCACTCCAGCATGTATTGAGTGCCTGTTATGTGAAAGACACTTTTAGAGATGCAAAACTGAATAGCAGTACAGATGTACAAGTGCCTATCCTAGAAGGCAGGCTGGGTAAGTGTTCTACTATAAACACAAAGGGGAGAGGGACATTGGTTACACTTGCTGAAAGATGGGAGGAGGAAAGTGGGTTTCTGGAAGGCTGCAGAAGTTAGATTTACAAAGCACTGGAGAAAGGACTGTGCAATGTCATCAAAAGGAGGGGGGCAGTGCCAGCCAGCATGGAAAGGACATAGATTGAATTTAAGAGTTTTTCAGCAAATGATAACTTCATTGTAACTGAAGTGTGTGGAACATTATAACAGAAAGGAAAGTGATGGCAAATAGAACACAGGCAAGCTCCTGTTGCATTAGGGGGAATTCCAGTGATAGGCAAAACAGTCGATACTCCAGCTAAGTGAAACCATAGCCAGGCACTTCAGTATGTTACCCTGAACACTTCACCTGCTTGAAATCATAGGTGGGCTTTATTTACATTTTTATCTCTGCCCTGCACATCTGAAATTCTCAAAATTATGAATGAATGTGTAAACTTATTATATCTTAGATGGAGTCTGATGGTCTGGAGTGAGAAGGGCAACCATGGTATGATGACTAAGGTGGGGAAGGGAAGCACAGGAGGAGAACCCAGCAGGGAGCTACTGAATATTCTTGGCAATAACCAAAAGAGTCTGCTCCAAAGCCTGGGCACGGAGAGGTGTTTTGTGTAGGAGAATGTCAGTGATATCACACGCCACTGGGTGAGGGGCATGAGGAGGCAGCAAGGGAGGTATAGGAAACAGTTAGGTTTAGGGTCTGGGAGACTAGGAGAATGGATATTTATGTTGGTGTAAATTGATTTTAACAGATATCATGAGCATTCTTAGAGCAAGAATTGCTTTTATTTAGAACTTCTTTATATAAAAAGGTGAAGCCTTAAGGAGGCTGTTGAAGGGAATAGTTAGGACCTGAGAACTTGTTTTGCACAGGAAGTAAGAATTGGGGCATAAAGATGAAGAATGGAGACAGAAACAAAGAGCCCAATAAGATGGTAGAAAGTTGAACCTGAGGAGAAATATGGACACTGAGAGATTAAAGACAGCTCTGGGTGAAGAGCTTGCTTTCTTTATGGTACTGGGGACTGACCCCAGGGATGCTTTATCATTGAGCTATATCCCCAGTTCGTTTTTATTTATTTGGGGACAGGGCCTAGCTAAGTTGCTGAAGCTGGCCTTGAACTTAAAATCCTCCTGAATCAACCTCCCAAGGCAAAGAGCTTTCTAAGCAATGGGAAGAGCATGTGTAAAAAGCCCCAAGGCAAAAAATAACGTGGCACATTTGAGGAACAAATAAAGATCAGCATCACTGGGCATGGTGGGTAAGGTGGTAGTGAAGATAGAGGAAACATTCTGATCATTTAGGCCATGGAAAGGAGTGTGAGCCTAATTCTAAAGGTAATGGAATGCCACTAATGGCTTTTATTTTTTTTTAATATATTTTTTTTAGTTGTAGGTGGACACAATACCTTTATTTTATTTATGTGGTGCTGAGGATCAAACCCAGGGCCTCACACATGGAGACAAGCGCTCTACTGCTGAGCCCCAGCCCCAGCCCCCATTAATGGCTTTTAAACAAACAAAAAAGATAAAATAAGATTTATATTCAGATAAGATCCCTTCTAAAGGTTTGTGGATCGTGGATTGGGACTGGGCAAGAATAGATGTTTCCTATAACATCATTTATAATAGTGAAATATTTCAAAACCAAATACTTATTAATAGGGATCATAATGAGTTGATCATCTATCTGCATACACTTATAAGGAACAATTT
This sequence comes from Tamias sibiricus, assembly GCA_025594165.1. Lineage (NCBI taxonomy): Eukaryota > Metazoa > Chordata > Mammalia > Rodentia > Sciuridae > Tamias > Tamias sibiricus. The sequence continues at coordinate 128,286,918 of CM046660.1, forward strand.
CTACAACTTTTGACAAAAAGCGTATATGTATGTATGTGTGTGTGTGTGTGTGTGTGTGTGTGTGTGTGTGTATTCCTGTGTGTCAATGCTAGAAAAATAAGCACAAAATGGTAAAAGTAGTTGGCCTGGCTCTCTCTATAACATAAAATCAGTGGAATGTTGAGGTGACTTTATAGATTGCTTTATTCTTTCTTTCTATGTATCTCTCTTATGAATGGGCATGCTATTTTTAATCAGAAACAAAACTTGTCATTTTAGAAAGAAAGACAGACTTGCCTACACAGGAGGAAATTACTTGAGTTGTTTATTTTATTTTCCCTACTTTCCTAAATTGGACCACATTTGTTAGTCAGTTCTTAATGTGACCTGGCATTCTTATGGGATAAAATACATATTTGGATGATTGCTGTCTTGTCCTACCAATCTAGTATTTGAGCCTGAGCATGTTACTTTTCTGCCAAAACATGGAGATTCATTAGTTTCCATTAATTCTCTATGGATAATGAACACACACCTTGGCAGGTGCCTGCCTATTCCTTAAGGAAAATAAATCTAAATTTAGACTCTCTCCCTAGGCTGTGGTCTTGGTAACTCAAAGGAACCTGAGAATTTTTGGGCAAAGAGACCTGTTTTTAACTTCTGAAGCCAGGCTACTCCCAGCTTTTTATTTGGGAGGCTTGGTGAAAATTACAAACTGGCTTCAGCATCAAACTCCCCAGCTGTCTTCCAGCACCATTACCCTAGATGCTCATGCTTCCTACACAGGTCCTGGGGAGGCTGAGGGTTATTTGAACCTGTTTTCTGAAAGGATATTACTTTCTTGTTGCTGCACATTGTAATTTTTAACACTTTGCTATAGGAGAAGGCAGGAGCTTCTCTGGAATTGCAATCTACTTTGTTAATTTTCAGTCCTTTTAGAAAATAAAAAATAATTGTTTTCTTCCCCTCTAAGTTCTAGATGTTGTCTCTCCAGTTCTTGTCATCTTATAGCCCCATCCCTTTAATACGTTTTCCTTGGTTTCTCATAGAAAATAGCTTAGCCTTTGTGCTTTCTTGCCCTTGTGTCTCTTACCTTCTCAAAGCTTTTCAGAATTGTCCTTACTCCATGTCACAATTATTAACTGAAAGTTATTAAATCAAAGCCTCTGTGTAAGTACCCAAATTCATTGTGCAATAACTGATGTCATCCATGAAGCTTCTGGTTAATTGAGAGCTTGTTGTGGGATTTAGAGGGATGAGGTGATGGTGATTATGATGATGATGATGATGATGATGATGGTTGGTTAAATATTACAAAAATGCTGAATGCAGCATTGAGTCCTCCCTGACACCCACAATTTCTCCAAAACTTGTAGGGTATGTTTACTTAAAACAAATCACATACATAGTACATTTCATTACAGAAAAATTAGGCAACATTGGGAAAAACATCAACTGTAGTTTCATCAACAGCAGATGATGTAATACTGCTAACATATTAAAATATTCAGTGAGAATACATTCTGTACTGTCTTTGAACATTTCATATTAGTCATCCTCCATCCATTTAATCTCATCTTTTGGGTGCATCTGACTTTTACTTTTAGCATTCATAAACTATTCCTGTATTCTATGCACTGCCTGGAAAATCTGTGGAAATATTTTCATAAGTTTGGACTGATTTGATGATGAAATTTTAGTAAGTAGCATAGTACAAGATACAGTATTTCTGAAGAATTTGGCCCCCTCATAAATTTGAACCTGTTCCATAGGTTGTCAGTAATAATGAATCCAAAACAGCATGTGGTCTGCATTGTATATGAGATTCCAATATTGGAATACTGAAGATAATAGGGTCTATTGGTGCTGTGTTCCTCAAAATGTGGTTTGTCAACCAAATGCACCAAAATTGTCTCTCAAAGATTCTGCTACACTTATGCAAAGGGGCTCAGAAATCTGCATTTGTAGTAAGCATTCCAGAAGATTCTAACACCTACTAAACTTTGGAAATTACTGCCTTAGTGTGCTTGACAAGTCCTGCCCAGGGCTCCTCTTTTCTAAATACTTCATTATTTTCAAAATTATAGTAACAAAGCAATGCACCAAATTTCTGGTTGTGTAAAATGACAATATTGATTTTTTCACTGATTATATAACCAGTAAAGATGATTCCTCCTCTTACTATTTAGTTTGTCTTCTTTCAATCTCGTAATGACAAGGTTTATTGGAGTCCCTCTAACTCGAAAGACACAGAATATTTCTCATCTGTTACTGAATTTCAAGGTTTAAATATGAGACATGAGGCACTAAATGCAGTGACTGTATAGGTGAATGCAAGTACAGTCTAAAGAATCTGCACTATATTAAGGGACAGCCAGTGGATGTCACTACTGCACCATGGATTTGTAGAGCCAAGGTTGTTTTTGCTGTTACCTCTCAGGAATAACTGGCTGGTGGTCTTATACCTTCATGAAATCCAACGTGCTTTTTTCCTTTCCTTATAAATTATTGACTGATTCTGTACCAATTAGTTTTACCAGTTGGTAGGTTTGTTATCAAGTTAAGCTTCAAGAGAAGAACCTGGACTCAAATGATTAAAAATTTAGAGCAGTTGATTAAATATGCAGATAGTCGTTGAATCTACTTCTCAAAACTATTATATTGCTTTTTAATGCTCATGATTTGTATAATTAATAAAAAACAAGCTTGAAAGCATGTAAAGAAAATGAGAGTTTAAAGAGAATCAGGCTAAATGCCAAGAAGTAAAAATATTTTTCCATTAGAACACACCCTATGAGAGAGTGATAGCTGTTTTGTTTTAAAAAACCGATACCATTTTTAGTAAATTCTGTTAAGGGGTTCTACAATTTATTTTAGAAATTGTATACTGAATCAGTGGCCTGAGGGCTAATTAAATACATTTTGTGAATTGCATACTTTTTCCTCCAATTAAAAATCTTAATTATTCCAGTGAATTTTGCAATTTGAAGGTTTGTTGTGAAGTCTAAGCAGTGAAGCATAGATGACCAGATCAAATTGGGGCTGCTGTGGAGATCCCTGGGCTTACAACAAAGCTATTTTTAGTTAATTGTAAATTTAAGAAACTGCACTAAGCAACTCTGACCCCCCAATACTAAGTTTTAAAATATACATTTCTTTAGATCATGGATTCTGTTCTGCTACAAGCATACATCTGGAGTTGGTCCAGGTTTTTTTCATTGTGTGACAGCAGAAAAGGCATTTAAAATCCTTACATATCTTTTTTCTTCCCTGTGTTACAGGGCAAATCAAACAATACCAGGAATCGTTGTTATTTGGGGTGGAGGGGCCATGCTAAATGTTCACAGACTCTTTGCTTAGTTTATCTCATTTAATCATTGAAAAAAATCCTATAAAGGAAGCTGTGTTATTCTAGTATCACAGAAGAGAAAACAGAAATGCCGAAGCTTACTTTCAAATCATGGGGTGTCTGATTCAAATGCCTAAGAATTTTTAAAAGGGCTCTTTTCAGTCAATAATGCTGTTGCCATGCATTGAATTGCCTCCACGTGCATTGTGTTGGCTAGGGGTTGGCAGTGCATGCCTCAATGTGAGCACAGAAAGTACCTGCTAAGCCTCTTCCAGAGCCCTTTGAAGTGGGCTCTGTCTCTGCTGACCCATAGGATTGAATCTAGTTACCTACACTTTGGAGACTGTGGAGTCAGAACCAGTGGAACATTAACGTTTATACATTAAGCTTTGAAGCATTATCATAGAAGACAGGGAACTGCAGAAGATATGTTCAGTCTTAATTTAAAGATGGGAGAAACATAGTGAATATAAATGATGGTCCTAAGGTCGTTTCGAGAGTCTGGACTTATCCCTAGGGTTGACCAGCTTTTCTCATGTAAGGCCCCTGGATATCACCTGTTTGAAGCTGATTATTGAGCCTACTTCTGGTGTAGAAATTGTTCTGAAAATTGCTTCCCTAACTATAGTATTTGCTGGGTAATCATTAACTAGGAGCTCTAACATCATCATCATGACACAATTATATTTGTGGATAAACATTGTGGATGAATAGCAATAATAAAACGGTTTAAACTAGGCTAAATAAGAAAGTGACAGTCTGGATTGTTAGAACAAATATGTTGGTGGAGTAATTTGTTGCCTTTTTCCTTCATATTTCAAGATTTATTTGTTTATGAAATGTTGATGAAGCTGCTTTATTTTGCTATTGCTCAAATGTGCTGTTTTTAAATTATCTAATGGGGAATCTATCATATATCTCTTTATCTTTTTTATTTAAAAAGACTAGGCTATAAGCTCTTTGTGTAGAGGAACCTTGTTGATGAATGTTTCAGTTGGAAGGGATTGTGGGAAGCAGTGTGTATGTGGCAAGTGGCAAGGACAAAAAGACCAGAAATTTTAGGCACGGAAGGACCAAGAGAGTTCCAGCTCACCTAACTAACTCTATGACTAAGAGACAAATAATCTGTCACTGAAGTTTTGCTTTATAGAGAGAATTGTTGTAATGATTGAGGTAATATATACAAAACATAAGGCCTCGGACCTGGAATAAAATAGGTCAATAAATAGTATTTTTAAAATCCTTTTAATCACTCTTTCTCTTTGAGGACATAATAATCATTCATTAAATTTTGGTTAGGAGGATAAATTATAAGGTACTGCATAAGCAATTTTTAAACCCATTTATACATTTATCATGTCCATTCTTGTCATAATCTTTCACTATCTTATATCCCAAGTTTTACAAATGTTTTATTAGTGCATTATAATTATACATAGTAGTGAGATTCTTTATGACATATTCATATATGCACATAACATTATTTGCTCTGTTTCATTTCCCAGTACTTCCTCTTTTTTTCTACCCTTCTCCCTCCCTGATCCCCTTCTTTTACTCTACTAATTATATGTATATATATATATATATGTATGTATATATATATGTATATATATATATCACATATGATTAAAATAATTGAGGGAAAAGTGGGATCACTATGATATATTCATACTTGCATAGAACTTAATTTGGTTAATTTTATTCCCCATTTTTCCCCTTTTCCTCCTCTCCTCCCTCCCCCTTCATTCCCTACTTCTAGTAATCTGCCTTCTATTTTGCTGTGATCTCCCTCTCTTTTTTAAAAATTCCTCTTTTTCGCTCTAGTTTATGCATAAGAGAGAAAACAGTCAACTCTTGGCCTTGGCTTTCTGAGGCTGGTTTTATTTCGCTGAGTGCGATATTCTACAGTTCAACCCATTTACCAACAGATTATATAATTTTATTATTCTTAATGGCTGAGTAGAACTTTATAGTGTATATAGACCACATTGTCTTTGTTCATTCAGCTATTGACAGACAACTAGGGTGGTTCTATAACTTGGCTGTTGTAAATTATGCTCCTATAAATATTGGAAAGCATGTATCACTAAAATATGCCGATTTGAGGTTTCTGGATAAATTCCAGGAAGTGGAATATCTAGTAGACTAGTCTTCTGAGGAATTTCCATACTGATTTCTACAGCAGTTGTACCCATTTGAAGTCCCACCAGCAATATGTGTTTCTTTTCCCCCACATCCATGACAGCATTTATTATTCTTTATATTCTTGATGGTTGCCAATTCTAACTGGGATGAGATGAATCTCAGTGTAGTTTTGTTTTGCATTTCTCTAATTGTTAAGGATGAACATTTTTCATATGTTCGTTAATCATTTGCATTTCTTCTTTTGAGAAATATCTGTTCCGTTTATGTGTCCACTTATTGATTGGATTATGTGGGGTGTGTGTGTGTGTGTGTGTGTGTGTGTGTTTAGCTTTTTGAGTTCTTTATATATTCTGGATATTACTCCCCTATCAGAAAGTAGCAAGCAAATATTTTCTTCCATTCTGCAGGCTCTCTTGAAAACTTCCCCACACCTTTCTGAGTCCGCTGTGCTGGCCACTGTTCTTTTTCTTGTTAGGCACTAGTGCCCCTGCTCACATCCACCCCTGGAAGGTGGTTTTGTCCCTCAAGATCTCCTTTGCTATTCACACTCTGGCTGTACTTCAATGAACAACTTAAAATATAACTTTCCCATAAAGCGTTCCAAAAGAAAAAAAAAATAGATTCACACAGCAAACAGCTCTCTGAAAATTTTACATTTCTGAAGACATGTTCAAGAATGCCTTGTCAAATTAGCATGTGTTTGAAAGAGACGATAAGGTCCTCTTTAGGTAGACTCTTAGGGAATGTATTTCATGTCACTGTTCTCTCAATGCTCCCTAGTAAGGTAGATAAGTAAATATTAGCTGATATATCTCCAACTAAATCATATTAGGGAGAACATAAAATAATCCTTTTCAAGATTATAGAAATAATTTTAAATTAATTTATAATATAAGAAAATTTCATAAATTTTTACTGTGATTGTTTTTTCAACCTCCATTAATCTATTCAATATTTATTGAATACTTCCTCCCACTTAGTTTCTAAGAAAACAAAACATAAAAAAGAGAAGGTCCTTATTCTCTAAAAACTCATAAAAAATTAGGACAAACTCATTAGCATATAAGTATGAAAATATTATTGGTATAATTATAGAACTCATAGTTAATGAAAGCACTCCAAATGGGTAAAGTTAACCTGCTCTTAGCTGTCATTGTTTTCAAAATAAGATGTTCTCCTACACTTTCACCATGATGATTTTAAATGCATCTGTACCTTTTCCTGACATCTATATTTTTCTTTCCTATTTATTGAGTTCATAAAATCTTAGTATTTTGATATTCCATGTTGAAAAGTTCATATGTAAGTGTGAAATTTATATAGCTCTAGATACTTTTCAAGACATGTTCATAGAGATCGGAGCCTTGGAAGACATGTTATCCAGGAAAGATATACCATGTTCATTGCAGAGTAAATTTGGAAGAATATTTGGTAATTCTTTCCACACAAAGACAGTTCAAAATGTACAAGAAATTTTCAACATTCATTGATTACAAATATATATATCAGGTATGGCTGGTGATTAAAATTTTTTTCCCATTTTCTGTAGCCATATCAACAGACATTTCATTGAATTATATGTGAAGCCTTGATAAAGCAGGTCTTATGGAAAGTGAGTTAGCTGAAATCTCACCATCTCATCATGTTGTGATTGGTTTAAGTGTGGTGAAACCTGAAATAGTGGGCTTAATCAGCCTGAACATTTGTACAAAGTAATGAAATTTAGCAATAAATAATTCCAAGAGGACTTGTTAAGCTGGAACATTACTATCAAATTAGACATACATGTTGACAGCTGTACCAATAAATTTGAGAGCTGTGAACAATCACACATAAAATAATGAAGGTCCTTAAAAGGCCCTGCTGCTCTTGTTTGAGGGATCAAAGATTGTCATTTGACTTAGATTTCTTTCTCCATTAAAAAGGGAGAAAGGAGATGAAATACTTTTGGTTTTGTTATCAGAGAAAATTTTGAGAAGAAATGCAATGGGTCTAAATTAGGTGTAATAAAAAATATTCCTGAAGAAGTTTATCAAATTATCTTCGCTGTCAAAATTAAGGCTACAGATCTAGCTGACTGCAGAAATTTCTTTGAGGTTTTGTCATCTAAACAAATAGTGCTTTGGATTTTAGTTATGAATAGGAATGTAAGACGATTACTTTCCCCAAAATCTTGATTCTGAATGCAAAATTGAACACAAACTCATTATAGTTGCTCCATTGAACTTAGCAAATTATGAGCCAATAGATAAATATTATGCTTGAGGAGAGATTATGTTATTTTTGCAATTACCAATAGTTCTTTTTTTTCCAAAATATAAAGGAAGAAGACAAGCTCTGTTATATTTGCTCTTTACAGAACATGGATATATTTTAACATTAAATTGCCTTGGATTAAAAAAAAAAATACCTATAGTGCAACACCCCATAGAGAACTGCCAGTATAAATGATCACAATTTAGCTAAAGGAGAAGTGAATCAAATATATTATGGTAGCTATAGCATAATAAATGAAATGGGTAAAAAGACTCATCCTAATGAGATTAATTTTAGATGTAATTGTGCAAACTCTAACCATCACTGGAGATAAACAGTATAATCCCCTCAAAAGGTCTTTGTAAAAACTCTTGCAAAGTGTTTATGGCACTTTAGCAAATTTTCATTTTCTTATAGTGAATTCAATAAAAAGAAGCAAAAGAATGAGAATGAGTTACCTTTCTTTGATTTTTGTATTTTCTCATGAGCACATCAAATTATGAAAGACCTAGCATCTATTTGTCAATTATAGCCATCAGAAAAATAAGAGACATCTGACTTGAATTTTCTGAGGAAAAAAAAAATACTGAAAATATATGTCTTGTATTTCACTGAAGTTCTACACTAAAAACATTGGACTTCAAACTGTTTTTTCCCTAATTTTTGTATGTCAATAAAATGTTGGTATATAGAAAAGATTCAGATATGGGGGTAGTTTGCTTTCTGTGCCTTCCCAACCATCATTTGACTTTACCCTTACCTTCTCCCTGGGTGTCCCTTCTAGCTGCCCTATGGCAACCCAGGCCTTGGTTTGACATCAGTAGCTGTCCCCAACATTCAATTTTCTCCTATGCCTGGCATATGCCAGAGAGATTCCCTGGGCCCTGGACTTCCTTTGACAAAAAAAAAAAAAAAAAGCATGATAGTAAAAGGTCTGCTTTTCTGCACTTGTTCTTGACCTGACAAATAGACTGAGAAGATTGCATCTTCCAGATGGCACAGCTACAAGACAGTGCAGCCTCTGTCATCTGTATTCCTTGGTGAAAGGAAGCCTTCCACCAACCTGCTTTGTGCATATGACATGAGCAAGATACATTTTATGTAAAACCAATTAGATTTTTTGGAATTATTTTAGGAATCTTCTCCTCTAAGCAAAACCTAGTCCAACCTAATTAATAAATGCCCTGACTAAGGTTTTTTCCCACTCCTACACTTTTTATCAAAACCATCTTTATCTTAGCTTGTTGTTTCATTAGATTACAAAGGTGTTTAAAAAATAAATTTAAGGGGCTGGTGTTGTGGCTCAGCAGTAGAGCACTCACCTAGCATGTGCAAGGGGCTAGGTTCGATCCTCAGCACCACATAAAAATAAATAAATAAAATAAAGGTATTGTGTCCAGCTACATCTAAATTTAAAAAAAAATAAATTTAAGAAATAAGTCAATTTATGTGAAAATATTTACAGATATACTACCCCTTAGAGGTAGGAAAGAAAGCAATGGGAAGACAGAGGCCAGAGTGTTACAAGGTAATGCTACTCTTTCCCAAAGAAATGAGCTGTTGGTAGAATATCTTCTATCTCAGCCATAGCTCAGCTATACCACAGCTGTGCTGATTGGCAGGGGAGAATAATTCAGAGTGAGAGCCTTTCCCCACTTTTTTCCTGTGGTACCAATGAAATACTAGTGCTTTCTGAAAACATAATCCTTTTCCCTCTAGCTTCTATCTGTGTAAACCCACAATCAGTTTCTTCTTAAATTTTAAATTTAAGATATTCTAAATTGTTTAAAGTATGATTTATTCAAGAATTAATGTGAAAAATAACCATAGATCTAGTTTAGGAAAGCAAAACATGCAGTAACAGAGATATAACATTAACTCCTCAATTGTGTAAGAAGAAGAAATATTATATTCTCCCTCCAATTCGGTTTTATTTTTCATGATAGATATTTTACATATATTCCAGAATTAATAAATGATATTTTGTTATATTTGCTTCATGCTAATTTTTAAAAAAAGTAAAGCATTATAGCCTTCTCCCTCTTTTTTCCCCCAAAGGTAATCACATTCACAAATTTTATATGTGTTGTTTTTACTTCTACATCTGTAACTATCTATAAATGATGTTTTTTTTTTTTCAGGGCATTTGAAAAAATTATGTAATGCTGTTATATGCATATACTTATATAATTTGATTTTTTAAAAGAAAGCAAACTATCTTCCAATGTCGTTTATCTATCATTCTATCTACCTGTGTGCGTGTCTTTGTGTGCATTTCATTTTTTTGTTTTTAAAGATTATATCAAAGGTTACCCATTTCTTGTATGATAGTTACTTGAAGTTCTTCCAAATTTTAACTATTACAAATAATACTGAAAAATTTTATGAGTCATATCTTCTTTTTTTAAAAAAATGTTCTAATTAGTTATTCATGACAGTAGAATGCATTTTGACTGTCATATCTTCTTACAAGAGTTTTGTTTGTGTTTTTTAAGTGATTTGGTTTGTTAGACTATTCACCTAGGAGTTGAATTTCTGTAATGTAGATTTTGCACATTTACTATATTACAAGTTACTGCCAAAATGATTTTTGTAATTGCTCCTAATGCTGTATGCCACCACCTGCAATGCATGAGAATTACCTAAATCTTAATCAACACTTACTCTTACTGACATTTTTATTTTCATTTTTACTAGTCATATTGGTATATGATAGTACTTTACTAATACTAATGTGTGTGAACATTCTTTCATGGGATCATATTAATTAAAAATACTTTCTTCTTCTGGTGACTGTCTATACCCTTTGCTCATTTTACTATTTGGCTGTGTTTTAATCACATACAAGAGTTGTACAATTGTATTTTAATCCAATTCCTTGTGACATGTGTGACAAATGTTTCTCCTTGTGTGTAGCTTGTACCTAAACTTTGTTTTAGTTTTGATCTGGCCAAATTAACTCATCCATTCTTTTACGATGACTCTTAATTGTTTGACATCTAAGACTAAAAAATATTTTTATTTTTGTTCTTATATGTAAGATTTTTTGGGGGGGGTATTGGGGATTGAACTCAGGGGTACTTGACCATTGAGCCACATCCCCATCCCTATTTTGTTTTATTTAGAGACAGGGTCTCACTGAGTTGCTTAGCGCATCTATTTTGCTGAGGCTGGGTTTGAACTCGTGGTCCTCCTGTCTCAGCCTCCCGAGCTGCTGGGTTTACAGGTGTGCACCACTGCACCTGGCTTTATATGTTTCAATCCCCTTGAAAAATACATACACACACACACACACACGCGCGCGCACGCACATATACACACATACATGTATATATGTACAACATATATGTATATATGTATATGTATGCATATATGTATATATACACACATATATGTATTTGAGTCTGATTTTATTATTATCATTGTTATTTAATGCGAAAAGCTTTTTTCTTTTTGGTGCTGTAGATAGAACCCAGGGCCATGCACATGCTAGGCAAGTTCTCTACCACTGAGCTACATCTCCAGCCCAGAAACCATTTCATGAATTTTTTGTTGATAATGTATGTTCAAAGTCTCTTCTATCATTTAACAAAGTCACCTATATGTGTATTTTTGTTTCTGAGATTCTAATTTATTTCCATGAATCAATTTGTCATTTTTTATTCTATAACATTATATAATGACCATTGTCTAATATTAGAAATATTCATTTCTAGTGGAGCAAGATCTTTTTGCTGAAATTCTTTTTGTTCCTTATTCTTTTCTCAGAATTGTTTGTCAAGTCTTAGAGCTTTGTGCTCCTATATGGAGTTAGGAATCAGTTTGTCAAGGTATATGAAAAATCCTATTTTGCTTTTGATTGGAATTGCATTGAATTTATGGATGCCCATGGCATTTTGACTTGTCTACATAATGATAATATATTTGAATAAAGAATCAGTACTACTCTGGCCTTTAAAGCTAAGCAAGAAAAAGCATGAATGCATCACTTCCAAATCTAATGGGACTCTCAAGAAACGTGAACCTGTGTTGAAGGTACTTCAGCAAGAAGAGCAGGTGGTGTTTAAAAATGGAAAAGAATTTGGAGAGGATTCAATTTTAAAAACAGAAATAGAGAATGAGCAAAAAATGTAACCATGGCAGAGAATGAAATGACATTTTATCAGGTATGTGGATGGGGGAAGCGGGTGGTTGGAAAGAAATCATACAGAGTGCTAGTTGTATTGTTTGACTCTTCAATGTCCTGAAATTGGAAACTTTTTGAGTGTGTTTCAAAGTGGTAACCCATTCCCGCAAATAACAAATAAATTAGTTTCAAAAACAGTTGCCAAGTTCAAGCTCTAGAATCTGCCAGTTTAAATGGTCTGTGCCAATGCATTCTTGTACACCCCACTTCCCTCTGCCAACTTCATTGCTGATTGGAAACTGATGGATGGTATTGTTCTCTTCCTCTGCAGCACTTTATAAATAACATAATGCAGTATCTACAGCACAATGGCAATCCCTATTTTTTTCAGGAATTGAATGTGCTGGCAACAAATGATTTCCCTAATAGCAATCCTTTGAATGGATATGAGATGCTGGATTTATCTCTAATGAAATAATCAACATGGGATTAAAACAAAATATACATAATTTAGGTTGAGTTTGAACATTTTAAATGTAAAGCAAATTTACTGTTCAAATGTACTTTCACTACCATAAGCGGGAAAAAACCCTAAATAAAATAAATTGATGCCAGGAGAAATGTCAAGCACACTGCACATATTTGTTAAATAAACATTACTGTTTGGCATTAAATAATATTAGTATTTTATGTCCCCAGTGTTTGTCTTTATTATTATTTTTGAAGAGTATTTATAGTTTTCTCACAGACTTGTTTAAAAAAGATGCCCTGTTAAAATTGACAACATTTTGTAGAGGAAAAACTTAGTGACTGTTTTAGTCAGTTTTTGCATTGCCGTGACCAAAATATTGGATAAGAACAATTTAAAGGAGGGAAAGTTTATTTTGGCTCACAGTTTTAAAGTTCTGTGCTTGGTCAGCCAACTCTATAGCTCTGGGTCCATTATGTGAAAGGGCATGACAGGAGAAAGCAGCTCAGGACATGACAGTCAGAAAGCACTCACCAGGGACAAAATATAAACCCCAAAGCCATGCCTCCAGTGACCTACTTCTTCCAGCCACACCCCACTTGCATACAGCTACTACCCAGTTAATCCACGTCAGTGGACTAATCCACTGATTAGCTTACAACTCTCAGGATCTAATCATTTCATCTCTCAATCTTGCATCGTTTCACATGTGAGCTCTTGGGGGACACCTCCTATTTAAACCATAACAGTGACCAGAAATTTTACAAAAATACAAAAGTCACCAAAATGTCAAGATTATCTTCTTACAGGGAAACAATCATGACCGTTGATGATATTAAACGTTAAGTCCACCATTTACATCAACCGATTAAGGATTCTTTAGTGAAAGTGCCCAGTGGCCAGCTAGATCAAAAAAGACTCACGAGTCCATGTCCATTCCATTCACTTTACAATAGAGTACAGGAATTATAGATTTTGGTTATTAATAGAGCTGCAAGGGGTTATACTATAATATCATCAAACTGTGCCATTTACTGATGAGAACACTAAGTACAAATTCTTTAAATTGAAGATCTTACACTGTTGATGTTATGGTACTATTTCTGTCTCCTGTCATGTGATGAGGATACCACCTTCCTCTACACATGTAAACCCCCAAATTCCAACCTATAGAATGTCTCAAGATTTTAACTCTGTCACTCTCTTCCTTATAGGCATTTGTGTCCCTTCACTGTAGAAATCCATTTTTGCCAACATTTAATCCACGCTAATAAGCTCCTATGTTTTCATAGATTAAAGACAAAATATATATCCTAGAGAAAAATCCAGATCAAACAGCAAAAATCATAAGAAATCAAGAACAGCACATCCAAGAACTATGGGACAACATAAAAAGACCAAAATTAAGAGTGATTGGGGTAGAGGAAGGGGCAGAGTTTCAAGTCAAAGGAATGAATAAAAGGAATTAATGACATTTATTGCATGCTTACTATATGCCAAACACTGATCTAAGCACATGATAGGATTTAACTCATTAAATCATCAAATGGACCTGATATAATACATGTTATTATCACTCCCATTTGATAGATGGAGAAACTATAATACTGAAATATTGAATCATTTTTTTTCAAGAAGTCTACAATAGTTTGACAACATAACTCCAGAACAGGATATTGAAGGTTCCGTGTTACACTGGCACCAAATGATTCAGCTATGTCTTCCCTGGCTCTTGCAACTCTTTTCCCATCCAGAGAGTCTTTTCTGAGCATCTACCTGATTATCATTGTGATCACCATGTTCCACAGTGAACATTAATAGCTTTCATTATTGACTCCCCCACCCCCCTGTGACCTTCTTAAAGCAATAAACAGCTTTACATATGATTAAGAGTTTGGACCTGGGATTGGACACACCTGGGATTTCAAATCAAGTTCTGTCATATAATTAAAATGTGACCTTAGCACATTAGTTAACCTATGGAGCTCAGCTTCTCTCTTCTGTAAAATGGGGATAGTTGATTCATCATTATATTATACTAGAAGGATTACATGTGTGAGTAGCTCAATGTAAACTAGCTATTATGAATATTATCATTTTTATCCTCTAAGGTTAGTACTGTCCTAGTGAGGGATGCATGTTTGTTGCATAAATAAGGCTAGGAGGGACACAGATGAACCAGATTGTACTCTAAATTGACCAACTAGTGACATGTTTATTTCATGAATTCTGAAGTTTAACCTTGAATATAGAGAAGGATCCCTCTTTTAACTATGTTAACTTGTAGCTTAGAGTACTCTAGGTAATTCTCTGTCATCTTAGTTGACACATCAAATCAGGTTGCCTAGGATATTATTTAGAGCACAGAGAATGGATGCTTTTTATGCGCTGGTGTTTTCTGAACTGAAGGAAGGATGGACATAGAGAGAATTGAGTCCTTTAAATAGCTCTTCAAGCAGAAGGAAGGAGCTATTGTAGAGTGGCGATTTGAGCCATCCAGTGGCTGTGTGACCTTCAAGGTTTTATTCTAGTTTTGCCCTTGAAAAAAGGAAAACAAAACTACAAAACTTTTGGTTCCCTTCATCCATTGCCCCGAGTGTGTATGCGCATATGTCTGTGTGTGCAGAGTGACCCACGCGTTATCTTTGTCAATAAGGATTGGGAGGACTGGCTGAGCAACGGTGGGAGGTAGGCGTTATAGTGTCTGAAGTTTCTGCCTTTAAACATGTGACCTTACAGTTATAGAACTCAAACCTAGGTAAACAAACCAAAAATAAAATAAACATGAAGCAAACAATCACAAAAGGAATGACCTCCTCTCAAAAGAATGGAGTGCTTCTGGAAGAAATGCATTATAGATCCAGTGTCAAGGCAAGAGAGACTCAGCAATATCCCAGCGTCTGTGTCCCTGTGCACGCAGAGCTATGATGAGTGCAATGGTGCAATCAGATACCCAGATAAATGAGGCACCCCCAGAGGAGATTTCTGAGAGTATTAGCGAGGGGTCCCATCAGTCAAGAGAAGATTCTGTTAGGCACAATATAATGTTGACAAGTGGCATAGAGACTATTGTTAATTGCTACCATTGGTCATTTGCCACTTATCAGCCAGGAAAATCTTTTAAAACAATAAGACAGCCTGTAGTGCCTTTGTTTAAAAAACACCTTCAATGAATTTCCATTGCACTGAGTATAATAGAAAGTTATTACCATGATCTGCAAGGTCCCCTGAACACAAGCTCTGCTTCCTTTTGCACTGCCATCCATTTTCTTCTCTCTAGCGTGCGGCCAGATGCTGGGGCCTCTGAAGCTCCTGCCATGCAGCCAGAGTCTTCACACCTCAGACAGATGTTCAATAAGAAAGACAGTGTCCCAGTTTGATAAGTATTGTGATAGGAAGAGAATGGTGAGATAATAGCCTCTGGAGTGGCGGGGTCGTACAGCGACTGATAGGAAAAGCCTTCCCAAAAAGGGGAGGTCTGTCCTGAGAGCTGAGGAATGTGCATGAAGTGTCCATAGCAGAGCTAGGTGAAGAGCATTCTGTTCAGAGAGAGGCACAGTGCAGGCTGGAGGTAGGACAGGGCTGTGTGTGCATGACTGAGGCAGGCAGTGAGGCTGAGCCTAATCAGGACGAAAATGAGAGGTGGTCAAGCAGCTATGTCATGTAAACCTGTGGGCTATGCACAGGAGTCAAGGTGTTATTATAAGAAAAAGACAAAGAGAAGTTGTTGAGAGTTGTGAGCATAAGATGACAGGATCTGGTTTGTACTTTTAAAGAGTTACTTTAAAAATAAAGAGAAGGGCGTCATTCTATAGTCTAAATGTTTTTTAGACTGTATGTGTTTCCCCAAATTCATGTATTGAAACTCAGTTCCCTTCGTGGTGGCATTAAGAGGTGGGGCCTTCTGCTGTGTGAGTAAATGCTGAGGGCCTTGCCCTGGTGGATGTGGATGGGTGCCTTGTAAGATGGCTAGAGGGAACCAGTAGGCTCTATTTTGCTCTTCCACCACGTGACAACACCTAGATGGAACTGTGTTCACCTGACACTGAACTTGCCAGCGCCCTGATCTACCTACATTTTAGACCTTAGAACTATAAGAAATACATTTTTGTCCTTTATAAACTACTGTGTCTCAGGTATTTTGTTATAGTACAAATACCAAAATAGGGTGTGAAGAGAGCATGAATAAAATCCTAACAGTTAGCACAAGTATAGGCACAACTTTTCATTTATAAGGCACCATTAAGCCAAAATATACTGAGTACCGGCCATGTGCCAAGCACTGTGCCAAGCAGAACCTTGGGGCTGTTGGGCTGTATCACCAACCTTACTGGGTTTCCTACAGGGACAGAACTGCCATATTTTTCAAAATTGATTCCTTCATTCATTTTCAATTTCCTTTTCATGATTAGTTAAATCGAAAGCAAATGTTTGGGGTCCTTTTAACCTGCTCACCTCAAACCCTCTTTCTCTTTCTGAACAGATCTGTAATTTCCCAAAGTAGTGCGTGGCTGTGGCATACAGTACTTATCCCGAAGAAGCAGGTTCTTTTGGGGGTTCATGCGTGAGTCCATTTTTCTTATCTTTCTCAAATGGCCGAAGTTAACTGATTTGAAAGGGCCTCATTTTAAATTACATTCATTCAGTGAAAACAGAAATTAACACTTAGAGACATCTATATGCTAATGATTGTAGCTCAGGGAATTCACTTCTAACCTTTTCAAAAGGCGCTGGTAAAGAGCCATTTCACTTGAAAGCAACTTAGTAAAACTGGTAGATTAATTAAATACCATAAAATTTCTTTAAAATCTTTATTTCATTTATCATTTATGCCAGTATTTTTTCTTTTCAATGTGAACTACCTTGGTTCAGATTGCTCTTTCTAGGACACATTATTTAGAAGGTTATCTGACATGAATAATACAGAATCCAAAGTGGTAATGTAAGGCCAGGAGTTTGGAAGACAGTGAAAGAACAAAAGACAAACAAGGGAAATCTGTTCATCAAGGCCACTCCTGGTTCATGTCGCAGCTGTGTGCAGGTGTTTTTAGAGAATGCACTTTCTTGTGTCAGGGAAGCCTTGGGCAAGGGTAAAAGTCTAGGGGTGATAAATGGAGTTGGGGTACAAAAACCCATGCATCCCTTCAGCCCCAAGCCCTTGTTCCATGAACAAATTGCACAGCGGCACATGCCATCCTTTACTGGCTCTGTGTCTTATCTTACTTATCTGTATTTACTTATCTCTACTTATTTTTATTCACAATTTTATTGGTCTTTACATTTTACTACTAGGCAAAAGCAAGCTTTCTCAGTCTGCTCAGGCCTTGAAGAGTAAAACTCTGCTAAGCATTTTGGAGTAAGATGCATTTTGGTGAGCTGTATGAAGGGGAGATCATGCACTCGAGCAGGCAAGCCCCTTCAGGGGATAGATTCATGAAGTCAGAAGAATCTCATATTATTTTCAAACCCAATATAGTGTTCCTGTCTTCTGAAGAATCAAGGAAGAACAGCACATTTTGGGGCATGGAGTTTTGTGATCAGACCTGCTTGTGAAGCCTGGTTCTGCCTGATACTTGCTAGTTGTGTGACTTCAAGCGTGGTATTAATCTCTTAGGTCCCTCTGTTTACTCATCTGTAAAATGGGTGCAAGAATGCTTGCTGGGAGGGTTAAGTGAGAAAATGTAGTAGAGTGTTTGGTAAAATGCTAGGTACAGAGTAAATGCTCAGTAGAGGGCAGTGCTTAAAGTGGAGAGGGACAAATCAAAGAAACAAATACCGGAAACAATTGCTGTTCTACATATCTTGATTCTAGAACCCGACTCACAAATTCAGTTGAAATAAGGACACCAGTTACCTCAGCTGGAATATTGTATAATGCCTTTGCTAAATATTCTTTGTTTAGGCTTTCCTCATAGCTCTCCTCGACCTACACCAAAAATGGCACTCTGTCATCAAAGGGAATCACATAAATAAATGAGCCCATGGTATAGTTAGCCTAATTATTTCTCCTCTGTTTTTCACTAGCTCTAACATTGGATACTTTGACATATGTTTGTATCTATGAAACCTTTACCACAATCAGATTAATGAATTTATCCATCACCTCCAAATGTTTTCTCCTGCTCATTTTCCTGCCCCCTTCCTCTCTGCACCTCAACTCCCATTGCACCACCCCACCCCCAGACAAACTCCTGATCTGCTTTCTGTCACTATAGAGGTGTTTCCATTACCCAGCATTTTATATAAGTAGAACTGTCCAGAATCTACTCTTTCATTTGTTGGTACTTTGATTTGCTTTCTTACATTCTGCTTTCTTTCATGCAGCATAATTATTTGGAGGTTTCTTTTTAAGGTGAACATTTTGACCCTGGGAGGCATTGTATCTACTGGATGCACCCATTTTGTTGTGTGTATCAATGATTTATTTCTTTTTCTTGCTGTGAAAGTTATTATATAAACACAACAGTATTTATCATTTCATTTACCTGTTGATGGCCATTTTGATTGTTTCAAGTTTTTGCAAATAAATTTGCTCTAAGCATTCAAATACAAGCCTTAGTACTGACATGTGCTTTCATTTCTTTGGGGGAAATACCTAGGAGTGGAGGGCTGGATCATATGGTGCGGATTTAACTTGTGATTGCTAAATTGCTGTCCAAGGAGCTGGTGCCCTGCTTTTCTCTTCACTAGCATGTGAGAATTCCACTTGCTCCACATGCCCCAGGACACTGGGGTATGGTTGATCTTTTTAATTTTGGCTATTTTTAAGAGTGACATAGTAGTATCTCCCTATGATTTTATTTTTAATTTCTCTAATGACTCCCATGTGCTTTTTAATTTTCCATAGTCCTCCTCTTCATATCCTCCTCCTCTTTCATGAAGTACTTATTCAAATACGTATCCCCCTCCCTTTGAGTTCATTGTTTTACCATCACTGATTTTTGAGGTTTTTTTTTTTTTATGTTTTGCTTAAAAATTCTTTCTTGAAAAAATGATTTTTCAATAGTTTCTCCTTTCTGTGGCTGTTTTCATTCTCTTCAAGGTACCTTCTGAGGCGAAGTTCTTAATTTTGTTGAAGTACAATTTGCCAATTTTTTTTTCTTTTATGGATCTCTTTCTAACTCAAGATTACAAAATTTCCTCCTGCATTTCCTTTTGAGAAATTTTGTAGATTTTGTTTTTTGTTTTACATTTAGATCTATGATTCATTTTGAATAAACTTTTTCACATGGTGAAAGGAATAAATGAATATTCATATCTTTTGGAATAGATATATTCAATTGCTTTAGTACCATTTATTGAAAATCCAGTTCTTTCTCTACTGAGTTTTCTTCAATTTGCAAACATCAATTGCTCATTCACGGGTGGACCCATTTTCGGACTCTCCTCTACTCTACTCCTTTATTCTATTTGTGTACTTTTAAGGCTGTGGTATATTTTGAAAACTTCTAACTCTTGAGGCAGCTTGTTGACTGTCTTTCCATCCATTTCCTCCTCTTTCCATGTTGCTAACAGGGAAACTCAGTGTACTTTTCTCTTTCAGTAAAAATTAGACAAAACCAAGTTAGCCAGTGGTCACAATTACTCTAAAATCCCTTCCTGCCTTTTGCTGGTTCTTTTCCCAGATTTCATTTTATTTGGTTTGTGCTTCTTTTGAGAGAAGGTGGAGGTGCCCCTGAAATATTTTGATACACTATTTTCTATGGGAGATAAACATACACAAGTCAGCATAAATCATCAAATTACTCATGTGGGATGAGAAACAGTGGTGAAGACATTATGGAAAGACAGAAATAAACACTAAAATTCCTCTAAAGATTTCTTGCTAATAAGTTTGTCAATTTCTAAATTATAGTCATTTGTTCTCTGTCCTTTGCTTTTTTATACACTGAGTGAAAATGTTCACTTTCACTTTAGACATGGCATCAGGGGATCTCAAAAGCAGAGCAGGCCAGAAATCCCAGGGAAAGAGGCAGTTGAGCCTGCTTTCTCAGGTAGGATATCACTTGTAAATCCAGCTGTCAAACTATGAGGGACGCGGCTTCAGAAGAGGAAAGAGCCAGCCTGAGGGAGGAGTGGGAGAGTGGGTATGTAGCAAACTACAAGGCAGGGAGGGCAGTTATCAGCCCTTTAATAGGTCCAAGCTGATTGGTGGGCTCCTTGTTGATGCTAATGAGGCTATTTTTATACTGATAGCTATATTATTTCCAGCAATTGTCATGGTTACATGGACAAAAGGAGAAGGCAATGGTAAACTTTCTGAATAAAGGAGATGGCATGAAATTGGAATCATTTATTCATTTATTCTAACAACAAAAACAGGTCCTTTCTAAGATGAGCTAATGAACTCTGGTTTACCCCTGAGGCTATACTCCTCCACTGACATCAGTCTCCTCATCTGTTAAAATGAGAGGGTTGTACTAAATGATCTCTAAGGTCTCTTTTAGCGCTGAAAATTCTATGATTCTATGATTACTTAATTTTTTTCTTAGTTGCTTAAGGTTTTGCAATTGCCAAATGTAGAAAGGAAGCAAAGGAAACTTAACTTGGAAAGTTTGAAATTTTATTTACATCGTATGTAAGCTTGATTTCGAAAAGGAAATGAAATATAGATACAGATGTTAAAATTAAAGAAATTGATTTCTAGTATACTTTGAACTACTTATAGTAATCTGCCCATTTAGTGGCACATTGAAGCAGTTGGTGAGGGCATGGAAGTATTTTCAAAAAATGCCTCTGGCCCTGGTTAGAGGTGCAATTTTATGTTCATGATAGGCTAGTTCTTTGCTCAAGGAGAATAACCTGACATCTGTGCTAACTCCAGTCCTCTTCCAAAGTGGTTTTCAAGTACAATTTGGCAGGAACAAATCAGGCTAATATGGTGGATGTGGGTCTCATTTGCCATTTGTCAAAGCTATGCCTGACCATATCAGGACACTCATCTCCAGACTTGAGCAGACCCTACTGAGACACTGAAAGCATGAATCAGAATTTTGACAGGAATCCACAAGCAGATTTTTAAGGCTGTTACATATCTGGGTTATAAATGGGCAGGATTTTTTTATTATGTAACTTTATATTATAACCCCTATGGACAATGGTTATATTACTGGTTATATTACTGGAATCAACTGCCTGAAAATCTTAGCTCATTAACCCCCTATTTTCATTCATAAAATCAACTAAATTTATTCCAGTCAATACCCACTATTTTAGGAAATAGGATAAAAACATGAGATTATACGTATATACATTTAGCCTTATTATAAAGAAGCTTCTGTAGCCCTACAGTCAAGAGACGTACAGCTTGGTTGGACAGATAAGACCTAGTTAGCAGTACATGAACTGTGTTGGTAGGGGCCCAGGAAATAGAAAATGTACATATATTAGATGCTTATTGTGTACCAGATGCTCAGTATATATTACACTGCGAGGAAGGGCCCACCATTTCTGTTCTATAGATAAAAACCCTGTGTCCCAGAGGATTAAAAATAAAAAAGCAAAAACCATGATTGCACATTTTATAAGCTTTTGTTCTGGAGTTTGAATCCCAGTTGGTCTGATACCACACAGCCTGTCCGATTCCCTTAGCATCAGGAATGGAAAGGAGACTTCATCCCATCTGCCAATGCTGAGTCACAGGTGGAGCTATGTTTTAGTCATATTTTTTGCTGCTGTGACTAAAAGACCTGACAAGAATAATTTTAGAGGAAGAAAGTGTATTTTGTGGCTCACGGTTTCAGAGATCTCAGTCCATAGATGGGTGACTGCATTTCTCAGGGCTCAATGTGAGACTGAACATTATAGCAGAAGAATGCTGAGTCACAGGTGGAGCTATAGCAGAAGAATGTGGTGGAGGAGAGCATCTCAAGACATCATACCAGGAATCAGAGAGAGAGAGATCTCTGCTCAACAAGGACAAAATATATACCCCAAAGAGCCAGCCCCAATGACCCACCTCCTCCAGCCACACTGTACCTGCCTTCAGTTATCACTCAATTAATCCCTGTCAGGCTCTCATAACCCAAACATTTTACCTCTAAACCTTCTTGCATTGTCTCACACATGAGCTTTTGGAGGACACCTCACATCTACGCCATAACAATCTCATAAGAAAGTTGACTGAGAAAATTTCTCAGCGCTTATCTGGTATTTGAGAGAAGCACCTTGGACTATTTATGAAGTGACATGGATTCTAAAAATTTCTTATCCTTCCCTAGCATCTGCTGACCACGTGAGTGGCACATGCCTAAATTATTGGAGAAATGAAAAGGTAGGAAAGCTCAGTAGAGTCTTCAGTGTCTAGGGAAAATTTCTCAGAAAAACTGCCAGATGAGTCAGCCTCAACTGATGGGTAGAATTTGGACAAGTGGACAGAAAGCAAACCAGTCGTCCAAAAAAGAGTTCTAGAAGTAGAGGCAACAAAAGAGCAGACTTTTAAGGCAAAGATGGTGCAAGTTTTATGAGGCTAAGACACTTGCCTTCACGCCTGTGTTAACAATGGGGCGATGGAATACGAGTGGATCATTTAAAACGGTTCAAAGCCCTTTCGCATTTACAACGCTTGAACAATCTTCCTGTGTTTCATTAGTTGCCAATAAGTTATCTCTTTGTTTCTGCGTTTGGTTTTATGGATTCTATTGTTGTAATGATGAGAGCACAGGGAAACCATGTAATGACAGGGAGAAGCACTCGCTGGGGGAAAGAAAAAACACTTTGAAGCAGTGGGGCTCCTGGGCTGCATCTGGGCACAATGCCAGCTTTGCTGCAGCTGAAGAACTTGCCACAGAAACAGCTGGCAATGACTACAATTCACCTGTAATAAAGACAACAGATTCAGACCACTCAGCACACTAATCAATGATTTAATAATTGTGTCAATGAAACAGATTATTCAATTGGCTTCGGGACACTCAAGCCCCCCCCTCTGCAGTTATATACTGCCTTTGAGAATGGGCTGCCTTCTTCAACAGACTCACACATCTCCCTCCAGTACTTTCATTTTTAAGACTCTCTTGGTTACAACTTTTATACCAAAATATATTGGAACTTCATATGCCCCTAAGACCAGTGTTTATTGACATTTATGGAAGTGCTAGGAAATTCCAGTGAGCGAATAGAGCCTTTCCCCACTCTGTCTGTCTAGGTTTGTCGAATCTGTCCCTGATGGCCGCATCGTCCCACTGGGGCTCGTAATACACCTTTTGTCCAAAGGAGCTGCTGCTTCCTGGGATTCATCAGTCTGGTGTGACTGGAGGGGTTTTGCCAGAAACACTATCTACCAGACTCCATTGCATTTTGCATTTTCGCTACCATTTCCTTTATTCTTTACAAAATTTTGACCAGTTTTAAACCTAGCCACGGTTTTATTTAATCACAAGCAGAGTTTCTTATTGAGGATCTGGGGTAACTTTGCCTCACCACCTACTAGTGGTCAAATGAATGGATGCAACAGAGAATAGAGACATTTGTTCTTGGCTCTGCACAGTAGGCTGCCGATATCCCCCAGCTCTCGGCCATCCTCTTGCTTATTTCCCTTAGTACATGGCAGTGGGAGGCGAGTTTGTGAAGAGTGTGAAATGACTGTGAAGAATCCTAGCACTTCTCACGATCACGATCACTTTGCTGCCACATCTTCCTCAGGAGTTTTACACAGTGTTTCTTTTTCCACCGTTCCTCCTCCTCCTCCTCCTCCTCCTCCTCCTCCTCCTCCTCCTCCTCCTTCTTCTTCTTTTTAATATTTATTTATTTGTTTTAGTTGTATACAATGCCCTCATTTTTACATGGTGCTGAGGATCGAACCCTGGCCGCGCACGTGCTAGGCGAGCGCTCTGCCGCTGAGCCACAACCCCAGCCCCTCCACCGTACCTTCTTAATCTCAAAACAAATGATGCAACTGAATATCTTCTAATGGTCACATGTTAGTTAAATCAAGTAGATTTTACGAATCCAAGCATGAATGATATTGGGTCATCTAGAGTCAGGTCTTCCCATGTGGTGAGCTTGTCATGGAATTTGATTTTTCTGAGAGGAAAAAACAGAGATATTCATAGTTGCATAATCTGCTCTTACAACTCGTTGGTGGACATAGAGGATTTCAAACAGGGACTCACAGGGATTTAAAACAAAACAAAACAAAACAGGGCTTTCTTCTGTCAGGAGTAGATTACTTTAAAATTTTTTATAGAGGATCTGTTCTGGACTCCTTTCTAGAAACCAGGCTCCAGTTACTTGTTAAGAATCCCAAGCTCCTGCCTGTTATCAGACTGCCTGGCCCAGAGGGTTGATGATTTTCTCTTTAGAGTTCAGGCATTCTTGTTTTGTTCTCCATGTGTGGACCCTTGAACTCATTTGTAGACAATCAGAAAAGTCCCCTTCAGCATTCTGAGATGTGTCATGGACCTAGGCCAATTTTCCTTGTATGGAAATATTATTTGCTTATGTTGAATTATTTTTTAAAACTCCCTCTGCTATCACTTTCCTTATTTTATTCCTGATTTATTGGTTCCCATAAATTAAAGGCTTGATCTGAGAGGAGATTGTGGTTGTGTTACGGGTTTATGCATTTTAATGGGTTTGATTAAGGGCTTAAAAAAAAAAAAGATTCAATGCACAAAGGAATGAGTCAATAACAGTAGGATTTCAGGCAGTGTGACAGGTATTGAGGGATATACTTTTTACCAGAGGCCCTGCCTAACTCCATTCAGATTTCATTGAATAAATGGTTGTCTACTCCATAAGCAAATGGACAATATCGTTTTTCCTTTTTCCCTTCATAATTTTGAGATAAACCATGTGGTAGAAAGCAGATAATGACTGGGATTACCCATTATGTATGGGGGCCAATGTTATTAAGGATCTAGGAATTTCCTCCATTGGTGGCATACTTAGAAAGTACTATTGGCATCCCGTCCCTCTGTGTTACCAGTGAATGACATGTCAATATCTTGATGCCTGATCTTAATGATTCACAATCTGCCATTTCTAGAGCTCTGAGATGGCTTTCATTTATGTTGACACATGGAAAATGGCAAAGAGCGTTAGTGAATTCCAAATATGAATATGAGAACAGAGAGCGTGTAAACACACAGACTACCCCCCCCCAACAAACACATTATACATATAAAGGTTAATTCATTGAGCCAAATTAGTGAAACCTAGGACAGATGGTGAGAGCACCATTTCATTCATCCATCTAAGAAACCATGGTGACTTTCTTTTCTCATCACCATAATGAGACAAACTTGATTATTTAAGTGTTGTCTATTAATATTTATATAATGTTTTCTCTTGTATAATTTGTGAAACATTCTTTCAAGGACAGAATGAGGTGATAGATATGTAAATATTTTGAAGATTATAAATTGGAAATTAGTAGATCTATTTCATCATAATTATGACTATGATTATTTCCATGTTATTATTTGCTTTCAGGTTTTCAATTACAACTTTCTAGGAAGTGGGGTAGATATTAGTTGAATTTCCACTGTGAGAACCAAAATGGCACAATCGTGAATAAGACACAGGACATTTCAGAGCAGCAGAAACAGTGATCCAGGAGCCAAGGAGCTTGAATTTTATTCCGAGTTCTCCTGGTAACAAACCCTGTGGTCTGGGAAAACCACTTAATCTTCCTTAGTCTTTGAATGTTCATCTATAAAATGAGGGGGCAAATCATCCATTGTTGCATCCAGGTCTAATTTTCTGATACTTGTGGAATTAAAAAAAAAATACACAAAGTCACTCATCAGAAGAAGTAAATCTTTCCTTCAGCCTAAAAATTATCTTTGGTGTAGCCCGCATAGCATGTAAGGTTCTAAGAATTTGGGAAACGAGTACTTTCTAGAAATTGTTTTAATGCCAACAGACTGTTATTAGTTGCATTGCTGCCAAGATATTATAATGAGTGGTAAGAACTCAAAAAAGAAAAAAAAATAAGCATAAACAAAAACAAAAGCTTGAGGGAAAATGCTTCACTGCCACTTAATTATTTTTTTTTTTAACTCTGACTTGTTTGACCACAAAGAAGTAGTAAAGTTTTTTCTTTATAAAAATGTTTTTTCCTTCCTTCTCACTTTTTTCTTTCTTCTTTCCTTCCATCATGAACCATGCAGAAAAATAGAGAAAATCAAACCAATGTAGACACTAATTGAGAGTGGCATAAACCATTTCTGTCAGTTGCTGGTAACTTTCTGAGAACACTTCACTTTCATTCTCTTCATATGTGGAAGAGGAAAGAGAAGAGACAGAAAGATGATGCAGTGGAAAATGCATGTCCAGCAGTCCCCTCCTAGGAAGCCATAGCATTTCCATATAATGTTCCCATGTTATGGACCCAAACTATGTCAACTTCTGTATCTTCCTCTGACATGGTGATATTCAGAAAATATCTTAAAACTCTAGGATTTCTCCATCTTAATGCTGCTTTGGTAAATTAACTGGATTAAATTACAGTTATTAAAAAAACAGATTGATTATCGTATTATCATATTAAAATTATCGTATTAAAAAACAGATTGATATTTGAACAGTAATCTGAAGAGAGTGAGGAAGCAAACCTCAGATGTTCAGATCAGCATGGAAGCTGAAGAAAGAGTATGTGCAGAAACCCTTGTGGCTTTTCTTGAGACAGTAAGTGTTTGGTTAGGAATAGCAAGGAGGCCAGTATACCTAGAGTAAATACAGGAGAGGAAAAGTGGTAAAGGATGATATTATGATGAGGAGTTACAGGAGATTTCGTAGGCCTTTGTAATAAAAATGGGGAGTCATTAGAGGGTTTGGACAGAAAAATGACTTTGAGCCATGTGATGTCACAAGAGGATATTTGTGAGGATAAATAGGGAGTCTGTTAAGAGACAATTATAACAAGAGGATGGGGGATGATACTTTGGAACTAACTGCTAGCGATGAGGAAAATGGTCTGGATCTAGTTTTTTTTGGTACTGGAGATTGAACTCAGAGTCACTTGACCATTGAGCACATCCCCAACCCTATTTTGTATTTTATTTAGAGACAGGTTCTCATTGAGTTGTTTAGCACTTTGCTTTTGCTGAGGCTGGCTTTGAACTCTCCATCCTCCTATTTCAGCCTCCCTAGCCGCTGTGATTTTAAGGTGTGTGCTACCACGCTGGGCTTGGATCTATTTTGACAGAAGACTCGAAATACTTTGTTAATGAAGTGGACAAGGGTAATGAGAGATAAAGAGAATTACAGGGTGATGCAGAGGCTATAGCCAGAAACTCAAACTAAAACTATGAAATTACTATCAACTGGGATGGGAAGATCAGGAATTTATTTGTAGAGATAAGTTTTTAATGCTGATATGAGAAGGAAATGTTTTCTAAATTCCTAATCAGGTACTTTGTGGAGTAATTATTTTCATTCACTAATGCTTAAATTTAAGAAATAAAATTGAGAAATATATAAAAATCCAGAGTGAAGTCATGTATGTATTACACATTATGTATGCACTATAACCTCTTACATATTAAAAGCACTCTGCTAGGTGCCCAAAGAGGTAGAAAAATGGTCAACTGTGAATTATGCTATAGTGTTACCTGATAGAGGGTGGAGGTATGATTTATTACAACACGTAAGGTGACGTGATGTTTGGGTATAGGAAAGTGATTAGGAGGGGTGATGTGTGATATGGCCATAAAGTGGATTGACATTTTGTATTCCAAGATGAATAGTCATATCACCAAAGCCAGGCAGTCCATGGGGGAGTGAAGGCATTTTCTTATTTGTTAATGACTTTGTGAAATTGCTTAAATAATCTGAAAGAATAATCTAGATTAGCCTTTCTCAAACCCTTATGTTCAGTGATGTGATGAATTCACTTATCATATGTATGTAGACTGCACTAGCTATTTACCATCCTTGGGAGTACTGAGAAAATAATTCCATGGTGAGAAAGGCTGATCCAGTCTGTAAGGGTCCTAAATCAAGGTTATATTTGTATGTATCCTAAATTCAAGGTTATATTTAATTAGAATAGTAGAGCTCAGCTTCTTGTCAAACCTTCATATCTAACTCCATAAGCAAATAAGATGGCTGGTAGATGGGTGGTAGGCCTTATGTCTGTTAAGTTCGACATCAGGTGAGAGACTGTAGGTAAGTGAAAATAGCAAAAGAAATAAGAGGAATTGCTTTTACTCTTGAGGGTTTCATAATCTAATTGGGAAGACAAACACAAGGACAAAAACATGAGAACAGCTTCACAGCATGATCTAAATACTGCCCAGTGATATCCTAGTCTTTGAATGTGGACAAAGGGTAGGGAGATGATTTGCATTCAAGAATAATCAAGGTTGGCTGGGTTGAATCAGAGAGGACATCCTTGAGGGCCTGGATCTTAAAACAATATTGGCAATTCATTGACAAGTCATTTTTAAAATTTGACATTCAAAGCAGGGATTTTACGAGCTAAACAATTGAGACTCTGTGGGAATGCTGATACTCAAATATCATTCCTGATTTCCAGAATAAGTGTTCATGAACAAAAATCTTTGCTTCACTCAAATTTGTATTTCTCAAATATCCTGGATTTTCCTTTCCTGAAGGCTGACATCTGTCTAATACTTAGGGGGTGAAAATGTCTTTTTGGATAGGTTCTTTTCATTGACAGTTATAAAATTTCCTTTTGGAAATCACTGCAAGCTACTGTTACAAAATGGAACTCTAATATGGTGAAACTTGCAAGGAAACACCAGATACTACACAGGCAAAACCCCATCCCCAGCGTGTGGGTAACTGACTGGCAAAACTTTGTCTCTCAGGATGTGGACTTTGGAAGGGATTCTGAGTTACCACTCTTTTGACTTAGCAGGGGTCAAACCCTGGAGCTCTGTGTGCAAAAACCTAGAGATTCCCTATACATGTTTTAGACAATGGGTATTGTACTGGATTGTTCCAGTGCCCACTTTGTGTAGTATGTTGCTGAAGCCAACAATTTACAACAGTAAACATCTGAGGTGAAATGTCAAAGGGTGAGCGCTGTCTCATGAGGAGAGGGAATGGCTGTGTGCCTTCTGAGGGCACGTTGAGGGAGACTGGGAGAAAGTGACAGTGCCCTGTGATACCTGAGCCCGGCACACTGAAATATCACATAAGTGATGCATAGCATTTAATGAGTCGGGACTGAAAACTTTAATTAGCTTGTAGGGCTTTTTATTATTTTATTTTTTGTTCATTATATTTTCTGCTCAGTCTCTGTGGATGTTCTGCATTTTCATCATCAAATGACTGCCTGGCTATTTTTGTCAAACAAGAAGCCTGAAACCATCAAGTCTGAGTGTGGAGACAGTCTGCCCGCTCTGTCAACAGGATGAAAGTGAGTCTCGGGCTTTTTTAATTACAAGGATAACATGTTCGCTCATCTAATAATGAAGATGGTTAGCAATTTTAAATTTTAATAATCAATTACTGAAAGTAATTCTCCATTAAACCACAAGAGAGCCATTAAATCTCAAAAGATGGAACATGCTGTATGTAACAGTAGCAAATTTTCTATTTTTAAATATCATTAGGGAATATCTGATTGTTTCATTTCTCTGCATTTCTTCTACCTTTTTCCTCATGCAGACCATCTCATTTTCCGCAGGAAGACAGCACATGATCTTATAAATAATAAAAGAAAACCCTTGCAAGACTTGATCCAGGGGTGTGAAATATGTGCTAAGAATGTAATTTATTTCAGTCTGGCATATTTTGACTGAATAATAAGGAAGGTGACTAATTAATATTATACTATGCTGTGGGCAAGGCGGCACAGTGGGCTAATCCACGCTCCTTTCACCTCTGGAGACCTGTATCTGAGCCTTAGAGGAGCCACAACTGCCAGGAAGGGTGTGGGGGAGGGGAGATGGAGGCGTTGGGTGTCTTTTCCTGGCTGTGGAGACCCCTGTCCACATTCTAGAGCAACCCTGAACATCAGCCTTTGCTCTGGGCAAATGATTGCTTGTCATTTATGGCAATTTGGCAGACTTGTATGTCTGACGGAGAAGCTCGGACAGACCTCCCTGCAGCCCAAGCACTAACCTGGCTCACAGTCTCACTTTTATCCCACTAAATACTTAGAAATACACGGAATAAGAGGGTGTGTGTGTGTGTGTGTGTGTGTGTGTGTGTGTGTGTGTGCACATAAGCAGGAGCATGTTGGATGGGGTGGCTAGAATGAAGTGAATGATTTTGAGTCAAATCAGTTTATCTCCTTTGGAAGAAGCTAATTCCACTTCCTCAGTATCCAAATCTCAAAAAGTAGAAAGGCATTGTGATTTATTTATAAGGTGTTTGATTGGCTTTCACACAAAGGGAAGGGTATCATCTAGATAGTGGTACTGAGTGTGCCCATTTACTCGCCATATGGTCTGTGGGATACAGGGAACTTGACTGTTTCCAGCACTCTAAGTAACGTGGCCAGAGATGAGGTTCTTATTATCTTATCTTCAGTTGTTTTTCTGATGGGGAGCATGCCTGAGTTTCTGCGTTGTGTTGACCTTTCCAATGAGCAGTTCCCTGCTTCCCTCAGCAGGGATTAAATCAGACTCTATGCCAAGCCAGGCAGAGCCAGGTGAGGTGAAATGTGAGGTAGGAGTACGTAAGGGGGATTTCATGGTATGGATAATTAAGATGCAGGAAATTTCAAGTACCTGGATGCTGTAGGGTTCCTATTGCTCTCTCATTCTGCTACTTGGAATTTAATCATCATTTGAATCTTCACCAGGGAGAAGCTGGCTTGGTGGAGATAAGGAATGTGTACTGAACCTTGTACATATTGATCTTTGTTGGCACATCTGAGGAATGACTCAATGAAGGAGATTAAAAAGAAATTATTTGTTAAAGTTCAGGTTCTGAGGTGGGTTTCAATTATATGGTTATGAAGACTAGTCCATGATCTACCTATCTACAAGTGTATGTGTAAGTGGGGTCTGTGTGTGAAAGTGATGTGTTTCAATTGGGGAAAAGGACCATTCACCTCCGGATTATATGGGCACATTTTAAAAGTCAGAAATCCTCTGTCAGTAACATCTGTGGATGCTGTTGGGAAGGAAATCCTGATTCGTGGGTTTGATTCTAATTGATATCTTAGTGCATTCTTGTATGTTCTTCCCCATCCCATTTTCAATAGAAAGAAACCTGGTCCCTCAAAAGGGCACATAATAGGAAGCATTGCTTGCTTTATTTCGAATCTATGCTTAGAGACAAATTTTAGCTCCTGTTGTTGTAGTTTAGCAAAGCTGTTATTTTGGGGGCATGTGTGTTACTTCCGTAATGGGTATAAAAGTAAAGTGATCCAGGGCATGGAGAATCTAGGTGCATGCTGACTGCTAGTTTTGTTAGGCTGTTTTGAATTGGTCCCTGGGGAGCATTCAGGTCACTGGCAACATGTACTGGGCTCTTGGCTATCTGGTTTGGAGGTCAGGTTGTGGATGTCCTCCTCCAGGAATCTTTACTACTTCTCAGTGGTTTCCCTCACATCTGATACTGCACAGACATCTGGAGGGAAAGGATAGTGCCAAATCCTCTTTATTTCCCTAGTAGTATGGGGCTTGTTCCCTACAGGTGAAGGAAGTTGTCCATGACTTTACCAAAGAGGATTCCATGCCACAAAGAAGATGGAATGCCAGCAGGGGGCCACTCCAGGGAATCCTCTACTGCTTGGTGAGAAACAGGTAACTGTAGGGCAAAACCTTAGAGAGGCCTCATCCACACCCAGTGGAGGAATGGAGAGACAATCAGGTAACCTTTTTAGAAGGTTCATGGTTAGAATCATAGAAAGTTAGGAGAAACAGGAAAGCTCTAGCTATAGGCTCCCAGCTTGCTGGGAAGAATTTGAATGGGTTATGAAGATTGGGTAGGTAGGTTACAGTCCTATCTACACCAAAACAGAGGAACTCTGATCTAAAGCACTTGGTTTGCTGTCTTATGGAATTGTGTATAGTGAGGTACATAGATAGTGAGGTGCAATGTAGCAGGGGTCTGAAGTGGTGCAAAGAATGTAGGTTTCGAAGTTGAACTGTGTTTTGTTGGAGTTCCAGCTCTATTATTTATTGCCACTGGACCTTTTGCAGCTTACATACTCTTTAAGATTCATATTCTTTCATCTGTTAAATGAAGATGAAAATAGGGCAGGGTTTGTCACTCCACACTGCTGACATGTTGGATTGGATAATTCTTTGTTGTGGGGGCTGTCATGTACGTTGAAGGATGTTTAGCACCATCCCTGACCTATGCTTCATAGATGCCAATAGCACCACCATTTCCCCAAGTACTGACAACCAGAATGATTCCAGACAATGCTGGATGTCCCTGAAAGCAAAATGGTGCTAGAAGAAAACCACTACAAAAACGTTTTAGTAGGAATACTGAGGTCTACATAAAGGATTCAGCATTGTATCTGGCATGCGATTATCAATAGATAATTAGATATTATTTTTGCCCATTGGTAAAATGTGAGTGGTATTTTTGGTATATATTAAATAAAGTAGAGATGAGAGGATTCCAATCACTCTCTCAGTTATGTGTGAATATTCTTAGTTCAGAGTTTCAATGGCTGTGCTATTTTTGCTTTGAACAGGGGAAAGCAGTTTAAAAAAAAAGACATTGTTTTTGTGTGTTCTCATTCTTAGTTCATGCGCACACTATGCAGATATACTCACAGTTCACCTGGTAGAGGTTTGCGTGATAGCAGGTGCATGATTAATTGATTAAACACTGCAGTGTTGATAGCATATTCTGGAAGAACAATTACAAGCTCCCCAATGTAATAGATGTCTTGATGTTGCTTAGCTGTCCACGATATTCTTATTTAGAAAGACATTCGTGACATTTATATGTGGGTTTCCATTAAAAATCCTCTATATTGCTTCTTCACCATAGAATTACTTACTTGTTTTGTTGACATAATCTAAATAAGAAGGATGGTATTCATTTCTGTTTATTATGTACATTAATGTCTTTATCTTGTTTGCTATTATTCAATAGTATATACAACCATATAATCACTCGAAATGCAATTCTGACTTCTCCATGAATTCAGCAATTAAAAACAAACCCCACAACAGGATCTACTGAGTTTGGCATCACATCAAACTCCCACCAGTTCTTCAGTAAAGACAAACTGCAGGCTACTAATAAGAACAGGCATGACTAACCAAGGTAATTTCTTCCTGCATTAATCTTAAAGTCTTTAAGAGTCATCAAGGTTTTATTTCTATGGCTCCAGATTGAACTGTTGAATTTTGCAGAAAGCATTAAAAGTTACACAAGGGAGATTAAATTGAAACAAAAGACAAAATTGTCATTAAGGTGACATTAAAGAGAATAGAGGAAAATGTGTAGTTTAAGCTCTAAAAATGTAAAAAAAAAATGTGTGTACAAATCTGTGTGTGAGAGTGTGTGTGTATGTTTTGTGTGTGTGTGTGTGTGTGTGTGTGTGTGTGTTAAAGATTTTGGCTAACAAGAGCTTTATTTCAATTTGCATTGGAAATATTTGGGTTTGGTTGTCTCATTGAATATGTTTATGTTTAGAGTGAAATTGGGAGAGCAACTTATGAAATGCCTGACAGGTATGTTAGGCAAGCACTTTGGGCAAATGGCATTTAAAATAGGGCATACTGTATTAGATTAGATTTTATTTTTCCAAAGTGTAAAGCAATTTGAAAAACCAAATAAAAACAAATTTGTTTTTATTTCATCCAAATCTGTGTTTTATGATCTTCAAGGCCATCTGTCAGTTGATCTTCACCAACTTTTCCACTTTTACTTCCTTTATCAGTTTATTAGTTTTAAATATAATTTTTCATGCCTTCCTCCTTGTTATGGTTTGGATGTGAAGTGTCCCCCAAAAGCTCATGTGTGAGACAATGTAAGATGGTTTGGAGGAGAAATAATTGGGTTATAACCTTAACCAGATTAGTGGATCAATCTCTAATGTGATTAACTGAGTAATAACTGGGGGCAGATGGGGCATGGCTGGAGAAAGTGGTTCATTGGGGGCGTGGCTATGGGGTATACATTTTGTATCTGGAGAGGAGAGTCTCTCTCTGCTTTCTGATCATCATATGAGCTGCTTCCCTACGCCACACTCCTCCACCATGTTATTCAGCCTCACCTCGAGTCTCCAGAAATGGAGCCAGCCTTCTATGGACTAAGACCTCTGAAACTATGAGCCCCTAAATAAACCTCTCTCCTCTACAATTGTGCTTGTCAGGTGCTTTAGACACAGCAGTGAAAAAGCTGACCCAAAACTCTTCCTTTTTTCTGCAGACATCCATTTTCATCACTTTCTTGATGTTCTAGATAAAAACTCCTCATCCTTCCAATCCTCTTCCTTAGTCATGTCTATGCTTGTTGCTTAAGTCTTTATTTCATGTTCTCTACTTTCATAGGTGAATACTTTATCACATTATTTTGTACTGGTTTGTAAATTGCTTATGAATATTATGTGAATATTATGTCAAAACATGTGTTTTGTGTTACCTGAATGTTAATAATTATATATAACATTTAACATCAGTTTTTTATATGCCATGCAAGTAGATTGTTGTATCATGGAAAGAATAGAGTGTCTTTGACTTTTATTTTTCTCAAAGTACCTACCAAGATGTTTTGACTGTATAGAAAGTATGTGTTGGTTGAATTAATGCATATTACATTGAACTATTTTAAAGTAGGGTTTTATGAAGGATTTTTTACTTAAATGGTTTTATTTGTCTGTTAATTGAGACTAATAATTGTATCTATGTCAAAGCACTTAATTCATCTGACATATTTTGTATGGCATATAAAATTTGCTAGTAAATGTTATCTATAATTGCTAACATTCTAGAGTCTTTAAAGGAATTCTAGTTATGTTAACTTAATGAATAGATTTACCAAATTTATATTAATATATATGTATATATGTATGTGTGTGTATGTATGTATGTATGTGTGTGTGTATGTGTGTATATATTTGTACCAGTGATTGAAGATTGAACCAGGGGCACTTAACCACTGAGCCACATTCCCAGCCCTTTTTTGTATTTTATTTAGAGACAGGGTCTCACTAAGTTGCTTAGGACTTCACTAAGTTGTAGATGCTGGATTTGAACTTTCAAGCCAACAAGATTATAGGCATGGGCCACCATGCCCAACTTAATTCATGCATTTTATTGTACACTATAAAGAAATGTATATCCTTCTATTCTACCTCGTCAAATCTGTCCCCGCCACTGCTCCCACCATCACTTTCTTTTAATCACATTTTGGTTTTTCTAAATAGAGAAAAAAATTCTTTTGAGTTTTAAGTTTGGATAATTTTGATGTCATAGATATTTTTGTTTTCATTTCCAGGAAAGCTTTCACGATCCTCACTTTGAACATAGCTGTCAACATCCTTAAAAATTACTTATGGTTTTAGTCCTACACCTCCTAAGAGAACTTTTTTTCTTTCAGAAAGTGAAATGATGAAAAATATTATTGAGGGAAATTACTTATTTCATTCTTATGTAGCACAATGCCATTTTTATAGCTATTTCTTCTGAAATCATAAACAAAATTCACATGAAGACCAAACTGGAGATTTCTTTAATTAGTTTTTGTTTTTATTTTAATTTATAATCCTTTTCTTTTTTCAGATGACTGGAGAAAAATAAATTTCTGGAAATGATTTACATAAAATTAATATTTTAAAACATATTCTATTAGCTCAAATCAAACTAGCACAAGAGCTTTTCCTTGGTCACAAGCAGGCTTGAAGTATGGCTGTGACAGGGCAAACTCCAAGTACCTACTCTATATTAATTAATCTCCTAAAGGAAAATGCATTATGCTTATAATTGAAGTTATCATTTCTAATACCACTATTAATGCTGATTGAATCTTAAATTTGTGTTGGGATCATTTATTTGAAGACACTATATCTCTTAAAAATTCATGTCAAGTACAGCCTATAAAGGTTAATCTATAGTCTTGAAGCTATTTCTTGGGCTTTGGTAACTTGGAGAAGGTCAGATTACAAATCTATGCAAAAATAAAAGTCTATATTTTATGGATTGAGAAAGATACCTATTTTATAGAAAGATAGGGATTGACAATTTAGCTTAAGGGTTTTATTTTTTAAATATAAAAGAGCTGATAGCTCTGTTAATGATATCACCCTCCTAAAAAAAACTCATTTTCATTTTGCTAAATCAGAATTTTCATTTTAAAGCATTTCTTCTACTATACCTATAGTGAGTTCTTAGGGTAGTAAACTCCTTGGATCAATTCATTTCTTTGCAGTCTCCTCCTGGTCTCTTTCACATTTTTTCCTGCATAGAAATTTGGCATCACCATCTACGTAGTTGCTCTATATAGAAGTCTCTGGGGAGAGTCTCTCTTGATCCCACCTTTTCCCTCCATTAGCTATATCCAGTCAATCTTCAGCTGCTGTTTTCTCATATGTAGCTGCTGAAGGGATAGAAATCATCTAGATCTCTCTATTCTTCCTCTAGCGGAAACAACAGCTGCATAACCATTAAGAGTAAACCATGTGAAATTGGTACTTATGGCAGACAAAATACCCGTACTGACGATCTATTTAATCCCATCTAAATTATTTTACTCTATTTTTTTCAAATTCATTTGTTTCATACTGCAATCAGAGAAATCTCCCCAAAATAATATTTTTCTAAACCAAAGATCAGTTCCAAATTCTTTTTTGTAACCTACAAGGTCCTGAATAATCTGGTCTGTTGTGATTTCTTCAGTACCCGTTTTTGAAACTTTCCACTTTCATAATATTGCTTGTCTTATCTCTGGCCTTTGTACATATTGTTTCTTCTACAAGGACTTTTTTTCATTGCTTATTTTTATTTATTTATTTTTAAATTTTTCTTGTAGTGCTAGGGATTGAACCCAGAGAAATGTGCATGCTAGGCAAGCATACCCCAGGCCCTTCACTTTTTATTTTATTTTATTTTTTTGATTGGCTAAATCTAATTCATCTTTTTAAAAAATATATTTTATTTATCTTATTTTTATGTGGTGCTGCAGATCAAATGTAGTGTCTCACACATGTGAGGCAAGCAGCCTACCACTGAGTTACAGCCCTAGCCCCCCAATTCATCTTATAGCTCAAGATAATCAACACTTTCTCTAACCTCCCCCTGACACTCCACCCCAGGTCAGAGATAGGAATTCTCTTAGTCATATCTGTAGCATGTTTAATTTAATCTCTTACTTGCTCTTTTCTCTCTATTCAGTATACACCATGAGAGCAAGGATCATGTCTTTTTAGCTGAAACTTGGGCTTCCAGTGCCAAGGCATGGAACATCATAACATTCTTGGGTGAGTTACTTAATCTCTTAACTTAAGTCTGTTTCCACATATCAAACATGAGGATAATCTCCATAGAGAGTTGGTGAAAGGCTACTCTGGTACCACCACACCCAGCAGACTACTCTTATTTTAGACCATTGTACTCCACCATCTGCCCCCCCCACTATTTGTTTCCTTTCATTTTAGAGCTTTATTATCTCACCAATAGAGGAAAGGTTTAATGAATGATATCTATAGGATAGAAGAGAAGGAGAAATGAAATGAAGTCACTTATGCAACCCTCCAGGCAGCTCATATTTCATTTCTGGGACTAGGATTTGGTGACTACAGAGGAAGAGACAATAGTGGTTGACTGTTTCAGCATAGCACTGTCCCTGGGTAATAAAGGAGCACAGAGTTGGGTAGGAAGGCCTTCAGCCCTCTGCACAGCACCCAGTATTTTGTGACTCTCAGAGGATTGGGACCTTGAGTTTGCTAGGCTCAGGTTATAGGAATTTATTGTGAGGCTATACCTGGCAGTTAGGAAGGCAGCATTTATCTCATGGGAATATAAAAGAAGTATTCATAACACGCCAGTCTTTGCAGAGACCAGAACTAGATTCAGGGATATAGAGGGGACTTTTGTTTTTAGATTTTCATTTCTATGTTCTCCTGTTAATGGCACTTTAAGACCCTCTTAGGGTTTTTGTTTATTTATTTTGGCCTTCTCCATTCTCTTCTTGTAGGTAGAAGGTTTTCTTATTTTCTATTTTGTATTTCCTTTTTTCTATGTCAAAGCTTTTACTGATTCAATGCATCTATTAGAGCAGAACCTATCTTTATTATGCCTTGGAAGAAAATGAAATAAGAAGCCAACTCATCATTTGACTTTGATGTTAATTTCTGATCTTGTGCTTCTGAAAGGCTTTACCATACTTACTCATTTGTTCATTCAGTTCATTCATTTATAAATATTCATCATGAATCTCCTACATTTCAGGTGCTTTTCTTTGTATCAATAATACTGCCTAGATACCATACACACAAAAATCCCTGTTCTCCAGATGCATTCATTCTAGCAACATTCAAACCACGGCTGTTAATATTTGAAATAGAAAAGAGCATGGGACTAGAGTGTAATTCAAGTAGTTACCAATGTGATATCACTTTGAGATCCAAATTTGTTTCTCCCTATGTGTAATCTGGTATTGTGATATCACTCTGAAAGTGATCAGCAAGAAAACAGATGAGAATGTGAAAGTCTGTTTTGAGTTTTTCTTGAGACTGTCCCAGCTTTCATTCTGCCCACTTATTGTTCATAGCCTTCTTTTTGCATTCTCTGTGAGTCCACTATAAATTCCTTATACCTTTGCCTGCATAAGGACCATTTGCTCCTATGTCCCACACTCAGACAGGACCACTCTGTTTTCTTAGATCATGGATGGTTTATCTGGAAAGTGAATCAATGGGCTGAAGTGTATTCATGAGTTAATAAATATTATGTCTAGGTAATATGTTTTCATTTTGACACTGGAATTCTGTTATCCTAATCAACCCGTACCCCCTGCAAAGCACACATTTGTTTTTCAGGCTAATGGAGAAATATTTTGGTCAACAGGTGGATTCCTAATTGCTTCCGAATTTCCACCATTTGGGAAATACTCTTTTAAAACTCCAACCAAAAGAGAAATGAGCCAGAATGACTATGTGTTTTAGGCCAACTGTTGCATATGCCCTTCACCCTCTTTAAAAAGAAGATGTTGTTAATCTAAAATATTGTGAGGTCATTTCCAAATTAGACTCATTAACAACTTAAAATGCAGTATAGTATGAGTGTTTCTTGCGTTTAACATTATAAAGAAGGAGTCTTGGGTAAGACCTCTAAGCAGGACAGGAGCCATCATAAGTAAATAGCTGTTTAAGTACAGAGATTCAATCCAATTACAGTACTGCATTATTTATCATCAGGCTGTTATGCTCTTCCCCTTAGCAATCTTTATTTTAAATATCAGTACATTTATTGCCTTGGACCCCAAGACTCACCACTCTGGGAGTTACTGGTTGCTATAAGGGCAGAGACTACTTTAGAAACAATAGTAGTCTTAAATCTTTGTTTTTCCCAGCTGTCATTCTCTTGTCATAGTCCTCTTTAAAAGGGTTTGGGGTTCTCCTTTCATTACATATGCATAACTTCCATTAGTGTTAATCACATGCTCCATTTTAGAGCTGTTTTGGCCCCTCCGGTTAAATGGGCGTTTAAGCAGTTTTTAATGCATTATATGTACTTATTTTTTAAATGAGTATTATATGCCCAATTGACTGGAATGAATACAAAGTCCATCAGGTGAATACAGATTTATAATTGTTTTTAAAGCATGTATTATTTACTCAACCAACCATGACAGCCCTTTTGGAGTCATTCCAGCTGAGAGGGAAATACATGTATATGTCAATACCAAATAAACCTTCATGAAATCTTTTAGTGAGGTTCTCTCAGCTCAGCTTAAAGCTTATATGGTTAATGATTTCCTTTCAACCTCTCTCTTTTCACAAACAAATTCTCAAAATCTTGTTCACTATTTTCAGCATGCATTCTCATCATTTGTAAACCAGATGAAAGTGACACAATCCCTCATTCAATTTAAATAAATGTAACACATTCACCAAGATATATTGTATATACAGAGAATTAAGCTCTGATACTGAAGAGAAAATATATGCACACTTCTTTCAAGCCATATATAATTGAGCTAAAGTTTAATAAATTATTTTATTATAAATTATCCAAAGTGTCTAAAAATTAGTAAAACTGGGCAGACTCAAAATAAATTAAACATATTCCTCCCCTCTTTCCAAACACACAATTAGACTCCACTTTGCTCTGTGGAATTAAGCATGTTAGATATCTTCTCTGGGTTTATAAGGTTATCCTAAAATTGTTTCCCAGGCCTTTAACATATTTTCTAATTTCAAGTATCTTCACTATTTACAATAAAAATGCATTGACCATATATTAGGGCACTGGATTTAATTTCTGTTAGATTTTAAAGTTCAAGGGAAGTATATCATGCAGTTTTAGACATTGTAGTCAGACCCTATACCAAATGAAAGACCATAGTGTCTAGACCATAGTGTAAACCACACCTTGTGGTAGAGTTGGAGTCCATATTAGCTTTGAGATGAAAATATATTACTCATTGTCAAAACTGTAGCATATAGAACTTTATTTTTTTGGGGGGGCAGGGTAACAGGGATTAAACTTCGGGAGCACCCAACCACTAAGCCACATCCACAGCCCTATTTTGTATTTTACTTGGAGACAGGGTCTCACTGAGTAGTGCTTAGTGCCATACTTTTGCTGAGGCTGGCTTTGAACTTGTGACCCTCCTGTCTCAGCCTCCCAAGCCTCTGTGCTTACAGGCATGCACCACCATGCCTGGCAGAAAACTGTAGCATATAGAACTTTAATTTCTGACTGAATGAAATTTGAGAGTCAAAATTTCAAAAATACTTTATAAAGGCCCTGCTTATATTTAGTAGTTCAAAAAAATATAAATGCTCCAGGACAATGTTCATTTCCATACAGTATACATGTGACAATTGCTTCTGTGCTGGGGACCCTGGTAGCAGAAACTGGTTGATGTTTGCAACTACAAACCTTTAGACCTGAGGTTGAAGGTTCTTGCTAGTATAGTCTTTCCATGTGGCAGGACTTGGAGCCCAGGTGTGCTGCTGCCTGCTGCTGTTGTTCAGTGGTTTCCAAGGGGGGCATTATGATTCACAGATGTTCTTATGAGTCTACCATGAAGAAAAGACTAGTTGGAACAATATGGTTGAGAAACTAGGCAGTGATGGGTGGGATGCAATCTCTTTATTTGAAAGAAAAGCATAAATCCACTATCATAAAATGCATTCCCAAGAAATTATGATGAAGTAAGCTTGCTTTATATCATAAAAATCTCCACATTGAAATTCTTTTATTCATTGTCATGTGAGTGTCTATGTGTGATGCTGGCAGGGCCTGGTGATGCTAAGCAAATGCTCTACTGTCCATTGAAATTCTTAATAATAGATAAATTGTCAGCTCTTAACCATATTTATGTCTGTGACTTAATGCTATTCCATGTGTGATAGCAAAGGCTGTTTAACTTAGTCCTGCTACATACTTTATACCATTCTTTTTTTAAAATTTTTTTTATTTTTTTAATTTATTTTTTATTCTAAGATGTTATAAATGACAGCAGAATGCATCACACTTCATATTACACATATAGAGCACTTTTTTACAAATCTCTGGTTGTATGCAAAGTATATTCATACCATTCGTGACTTTATACCATTCTTTATCTTTGGGATTTTCCTGTTATTCAGGTTCCTTATTCAAGTCTGTCCCTCCTTCATTAACACCTACATTTCTCTTTCTGTCCCATTCTGTCCTTTCATAAATACTGATTACACATTTGCTACATGTTCCTCTCTGAATTAAGCTTTGAATGAAATACAGTTCAAATCTTTAAAGGCTTCATCATTTAATAAGTACTATTACATATAAAATATAATAATCCAATCTAATAAGAGTATAAACAATGTTAAGCAAAAATGCCAGTAGGACAATGTTAGCTGGGATTCATTGGTGGCTGGAACTTTAAAAATTTTGTTTGATGTGGCATATCTACATGTGTGTTAACCTTTAGCAGGCTACCTTTTAAGCGAGAGTCTTTCTTAAATTGAAGAAAAGCCCTTCCTTGAAAGAATCAAAATGATTCCATTAAAAATTATTGGAGAGTTCCCCAATGCCCTTCTGAGTGAATACCTTGGTTAAATATATGCATTTTACAGAATAAAAAAGATAGAGTTAATAAATTCCATACAATAAAAGTATTATATACATAAAAGTAATAGCTTGACCTCAAGTTGGAAAGTACTCTCAGTGTCATTACAAAACCTAACCAACCAAAGCATAATTTACCAAGGAATAAAACTTTGCATGATACTGTAAAAAGATTGCAAAAAATATTTGCATGGCATTTCCTCCCACTTTATTTCAATGCCTTTTAAAATTACGAGAATGTAGGAAGAGCATCTCCAGAGAAGAGCATGCAATCATTTTTACTAACATTCCATATCATCAGTGTATTTTGTTTTTAAACTAGCATATTTTCTTTACTATTTTATAAGCAACTTTCTTCCATTTCTGTTGTCTTGTTCCATAGTACAATGTCCTTTGTGAGTGTAACACATTCTCTTACACATACAGGTCCCCACAGCAAAATCATGTAGATTAACAAACCTGGAGTATTAATTGCTACACTTAAAGAACTCCATAAACTATCAGAGAGGTGAGTTGCAATGTGACATCAACCATGGTGTTTTTCTTTTTCTTTTTTTCTTTTTTTTTCCTTTCTGTGGTTTGCTTGTATTTTAAAATTGTTTTCTATTCCCTGGTCATTTTTCACTTGAAAAACAATATTACTGAAATGTTTCATTAGCAATAAACTACTTCCACATTTAGTAATCTCTAAATATACCAAAGCATTTCATTAGTTAGAATGATCTCTCTGTTTTTCTGAACTTTGTATTAGAAAAGCAACAAATGAATAGCTTCCTTTACATGCCTCCTATGTTACTATTATATTGAAAATAATGAAGTAAATCAAAAGCATCAACATTCAAAAAGTGCTTTAGGTGTATTTTAGAAAATGAATTTAGACAAATTGTGGTTTTTAATGTTTATTGATATTAACACTTTGAGCTTTTGTTCTTTGTTACACAAAAGGGGGCTTCATTGAGAATCTACGTAGGCCCTACCCAACTAAAAATATGCTTTACAAAAGAATACAATAAAAAATGTAAATAATATATGATTGCAAAAATATTTCCCCTGCACTTTCTTCCCACTTTCCTTTTAAAAATGCAGGTGTTGTGATATACATATTTCTATATTATTTTTTGAAAACAGATCTTTCAAAGATTTTGTTCTGCTCTGAAACATTTCTAAATGCTCATGTGTTAAAACATTCAAAATCTACCAACCTACCAACCTGATTAAAAAAAAAAAAAGAAATCTGTTTAGT
The DNA here is from genome assembly GCA_025594165.1 of Tamias sibiricus. Classification (NCBI taxonomy): domain Eukaryota; kingdom Metazoa; phylum Chordata; class Mammalia; order Rodentia; family Sciuridae; genus Tamias; species Tamias sibiricus. The sequence goes on from CM046660.1 coordinate 128,330,601, forward strand.
ATAGCAGATATATGCTCAAAAAGTCACCATTTGAGAATCAGAAACACATTCTGGTTTTCAGAAAAGAGGAAAAGCAAATGCATTTTAAGGAGTTAAAGTATTCTGCCTCTCCCTGTCTTTCTCAGAACCCCCTGAAATTGACACTGCAGCTGAGCGGATTTCATGTTAGAAAGCTGTCCTAAATACACACTGACAGAAGGACCTTGTGAAGGGATGCAGAGCTGTCTGCTTTCTCACACATGCCACCACATGCTCACTCAGGTTCTGCATTGTTTAAGAATACTGTGCAAGGGGCCCTTAATCTTATTCTTAAAATACCACGTAGTTAAGATGAATGCAGACCCATGCACATACAGGTATTTCTTGATAGTTAGTTTTATGTGTATTAGAAAATATAGAATCACTGTTGGCATCTTTGGTGAGTATTATGATTGATCCAGGAAACAGAACATGAATTTAAAAACCGTGCAGGGGTGTTTTAACTTGGTGGGGTTGGTTTGGCAGGTGCTGTCTTAATTTCCTTTCATGGTAAAATGAAATGCTGAGAAGAATCCAGTGATATAAAGAAATAGGATTCCTACATATCTTTATTGGCTATGACACAATATAATCAAAGAATGCACATAATTAAGTGCTGTAGCTCAAAGCATCTTTGAAGTAGGGATTCTGCTGATTTTTTTTATTTTATGTGATTGCTTACAGATTAGTTCTCTATTTGCTCCTAAAGAATATACTTAAACACTCAATCAATGAATAACCTACAGCAGTTTGTTGTAGATTCAATAATGGGGAATGGTGCATTGTACCAGGATAGTCAGATATACCCATAGGGAGTGTCAGTGGTCAAAATGCTTCCATTGCCAGAAGGTAGTCTGAAAATGGTCTAGAAATTCAATACAGCATTGACCCTACATTGTATACATGATCCACAGTCAGTTTCTCAAGCGGACTTGAAGTTTTAAAAAGAGCCATTAAAAAAACCCAGGAATTTTAAAAATATCTATTTTGATTTTTTTGTGTATGAAATAGTTTTAAATGTATTAGTTCAAGTGAGTTAAACAGCAAAATCTAATCATGTTTGTTGGAGGTTAAATGCATCTAAAATTACTATATTTAAAAATAATTTATAATATTTAAAGTTGCATAATATTCTATTTGTGTATGTATAGTTAAATGCTCATCTACTTCACTCTCCTGAAATCTGATTAACAAACAACAAACAACCATCCATAAACACACACTTTGTGATGTCTGTCTGATTTCTATTACATTGTTTTTTTTTTTCTTATTGTGTTAGTGGATTAAGAGCAAATTAAGTGGCAAGATTTCTAAGTAAACAGATTAAAGCCATTTACCAAATGTCACACAAGTATGTTTGCATTCTACTACATTCTAAGAATTGCCAGTATATATTCATCTAAACACATATCAACTTTACTCTCTAATTATTAGAGTGGTTTTATTTGTGTGGTTATTCCAGATTGCTTGAAGATGACAACTTGCTGGCCTAAAATTGGAATGAGATTAGAAATTAGATTTCCTACCAACAGAAAAAAAAAAAAATAAGATGGGATATTCTTAGTATGGGAATTTAAAAATTTCTTGTCATCCTCATTCACAGAGTTTATTCATAGTTTTAGTGCATTAAAAATTATGCATTTAAACAGCACCTGATCAGATAGATTCTAGCACCTGATCAGATAGATTCTAGCACCTAATTTGCATGTTTTAGGTTTCTAATTTTCAAAATTATAAGGGAAGCTTCATTGGCATTTTAAGGACTATAGGTATACTTAAATATATTATAGTAAATATTATTCATATAATGTATAAAGATACTTTCAATGTTTCATTGATAAATGTATATATGAGACATAAATTCATTGAATGTTAGAAGCTGATACTAAAATTTAAGTTTGGTATTTATGCTAATTTGGTCAAATTATATGGGCAAATCAGAATCATGCTGTGATAAGCTTTGCACAACATCCTGTTGATATTTTAATGCAATTTGTATACACTAGATTTAAATAATACTTGGTGATAATGTGAATGTTATTTTTTTCCATATTGATTGACATGCTTACTTTTTTAAAGATATAAGCTACTACTTTGGAAAGTTGTATTAAATCTTTTAATTTATTATTTAATATAATTTATTAAAACTTTCACAAAATCTGCATAAGAAAATGCTGTCTAACTATAGGTGCAGAAATAGTGGTTTTATATGGTTAACTAATCTACACACTGAATTAATTATTGGACTTCCTTCAATGTTAAGATAAAGACTATACTATTCTATAAAACAACTTAGTTGATTTAATCTGCTTATGAAAGATGTGAATGTTTGCAGTGAAAAATGTTAATGCTTGCATATTATGAACATGTCTGTGTGGAACATATGCAAAGTGCCTGGAAGTGGGATCATGAGATGGGGAACAAATGCTAACTCTCTTTCTATTCCACATTCTATATTCATTGTAAGGATTCTAAGGTTTTGTGCCTTTCTATGAGAGAAGACTACATTTTCTAATTTAGGCAAACCAGCTGGGGAATTATAGTGTACCTTGAAAATAACACAAGCTATAGAAAAAAATTTGCCTAAGAACTGAGCTCAAGAGGATTTAAGGACTAAAAATGCCAGAAAAATTTCACTTCTAGACTGGCTCATAATCATAACCTGATACTAATGATCCTGAAGCTGGGTTTTTCGTTTGAAACTACACAGGCTCCAAGAGGACAAGGCTGTGACTTTGGCTTGCTCATAGTTGTTTTTCTAGCTCCAAGCACATGATAGGTGCCCTGTAAATATTTGCTACATGAGTGGACAAAGAGATATAATTTACATCTTCTAATTTATTTGAAATTTGATTTAATGATCCTGTGATTAAAAAGCCAGAACTTTCTATTTCAAATATAAATATTTGAATAAATTCTCTGATTACTGTTTTTTTTTTTTTTTTCCCAATTGAGGCTAAATATTCAGACTCCTCATGTCAAGGAATCCCTAATCTGCATTTCTTATTCTCTACATATCCTTGCTGAGTGGTATTATACCTAGCACAATATTCCTTCCTCAACTATAGAACCAGTGGGAACTCAATGACATAAATTTATGAATCTACATTTTTAAAAAATTGCTTTATAATATTTTTAAGCAAAAACCTTTACCAGGATGTTTGGGGGGGAACTGCTGAAAGGACTTTTCATATGCCTAGAAATTAGTGCATGCTCTACCTTCACTGATGCAAATATTTACTAAAAAGAATGGAAAAGAAAATAACCTTTCTCCGTTTTTGTTCCCCCTTTTCTGAAACCTAAAAGCATTTTGTTTTCCAGAGCTCTATAAAAGTTCAGCACATAAAAGGTTAGGAGCCTGACTTTTTTTCTGTCGTGTATATCTTTGAAAAATTGGTTTATGAAGAGTCATACATCATGTAGCCAGACATATGGGAATAGTTAAAGATTAAGGTAAATAGACAAATTGAACTGCTTTAAATCATTTTCCTGGTTTCAGTTTTATGAAAGAGCTTATGAACAAAAGTTGACATTAAGCAATCACAATGGGCTCTTCTATATGTTTTTGGACAGTGGTAAAGACTTTAGTGTCAGAGAGTGTTGCATCACCAATAGCTACATCAATTTGATTGGTGTCCAGATTTCAAAAATGTTACCTTGTCAAACCATAACCTTTTCCAAGTCTTTCATTTGTCATTGTTTTGTAGATTATATCATTTATTTTACATTACCTGTATCAGAAAGCATGGATCATGGATTATAAGATTTTTTTATTACATACTGGTTGTTTTTTATTTTTTTAATAAAATTAATACCATAGGCATTTGTGTTCAAAAGGGACTAATCAAATATTTTGGAAGGAAGTTTGATATCATGTAACAAACATTACTGTCACTTTACCTAAGGAGACCTTTGGTTCCTTTTTGCTTTAAAAAAAGACATTTCAGAACCATTAGGAGAACATTTTTAATAAATTGAGTAAATATACTGAACTTTTCAGGGTATCTAATACACTAATATCCTGTGGAGAAAAGCTGGCTGCTGAACTTTAAGGTAGGTCCTAGGAATTTGCACAGTGGCATGGTGACAAGCCCCTACTCTTATGAAACTGCTATGGGATCTTTAATGTCCACACAGGAGAGGAAGGATTTGTGATTTTGTGGTCTCATTTGAAAGACCCCTACATAGTAAACTGCATGGAACTCAATTTATCTACCTCAGAAAGGAGAGAAGGCTTTGTAGCGCCTGTACCTATAAATCTAAGAAATTCTGTGAATATATGCCTTCATATTCATGCAGCACCAATCTCCTTAAAAATAATAAAAATAACAAAGTCTATGATCATCAGGTTGATGTCGATAAAAATCCATTAACTTTTCATCATTATCACAGCTGTCGTATCAAAGTGCAAATGTTCGTGGGGCGAGATCACCTGCCCTGGTCGCTGTGCAGAGGTAGATGAAGATCTTTTACATATCTCTTTGTTGGTTTGCCTTTTTTAGAGTATGTGCTTGATTTCAGTACCACAGATGGTAAAAGTGTCATTTAAGAAGACTATAAATATTTGCACACAGATAGGTGAGCCCAACTTATAAGACATCCAACTAATAGCCTTTTCTACAGTCTGAGTAATGTGAGTGATGGAAGAGAGAGAGAGAGAGAGAGAAACTTCTAGGAAATGTTGACCAAGTATTTTCCTGAGCATGATCTGATTCTATGTGAGATAGCACATATGTTTATGCTTTGCCTGGAGACTGATCCTTTATAAATGCATGTTTGTTTTCTTATCATTTGAAATACTCTAATTGTTACTAGAAAAATATATAAGAAACAATCTAGTGAAATTGCTGAAACTCCTCAGGATATAAATGTATGAACTATTTCTCCTTAAGAAATTGGGGTACAAAGGAGGAAAACACTATCAAATATATTTTGATGAATTTCTAGCATTTTTGTGGATTGGAAATCTCTGTGGAATTGAGTACCTCCAGCAATTTTATCCTCAGTCTTTTCTTATTTTTTCTCCAAGCACAAAACTATTTTGGTTTGGCACTTTTGATTCAGTTAAAAGCTGAGATTTCTATTGTTATTTAGTTCAGTTTAACTAAATCACTTTTTTTCCTGAATACAGTATGTTCCTGCATCAAAATATTACTATTAATTCATGATTTCTTATTCCTTCATTATTACACAACTAGCCCATCAACCCAGAAATATATATCCATCATTTAATATTGAAGATACATCTTCCCTGCACCTGTTCTTTTGGACAATGAAATTCTATTTCAAAATACCACCAAACCCAGTGTTTTACATATCTCCTTTAATTTTTCTTCAAGGGGACTATTTTAGTTTGATGTACTCAAGCCTGTAATGGGATTTATTTGTGAAATGGAGGGAGTTAAAATAAAACAACAACAACAAGAAAGAACCTATTGATTTAATTATTTGATGGGCTTCTTTTTTACTCACCTTTACATTTTTTTTAAATTATAGTATATCAGATTCATTAAAAGTTGGGATTCAGAGATAAAGTTCTTTTTCCCACTGTTACTGGAAACAATGTAAATTCAATATTTCATTGTACATTTTGGCATCAAGTGTGAAATAACTTTTATCTTTAAGGTGTTGTCATTAGTTAAGTTTTGCTCAGTTTATTCAAGCAATTTAAACAATTAAAATATATCCCGAAATATCCATAAAATTTGACAACGTATAACTAAAGCAATACCCTAATAGTGTTAATGCACTATTATAACTTTAAAATTTCTTGGATCATTTTAAATTTCTCCAGTATGCTTGATCACACAGAATTATATTAAAACATTTTTAAGTTTAAGAGCACTTTTTAGGTCACTTGTGATGATAGATAAGCTTTTTAAAGTTTCTTAATATTGGCCATAAAGCAAGTGTCAATGAGCTTGAACTGCGTACAAATGACTTTTTCCACTTTCCACAGGATGCTTCAAAGCTATGGGCACTAGAGGGTGCTCTTGGAACTGATACTAACTAGGAGACAACTAAACTTGTTCTCTTAAATCAATACTATCAAGATCCAAAAGTGTTTCGAATGAAATACTATATTGTTATTAGTTTTTGACATTGGGCTCTGTGATTGTCTTTTGTACAACTTCCAAAATAAATCACAAAAACAGTAATTCAAGCTGAGAGCTCCATACTGAACAATTATTTGTTGTTGAAATCAAGATTCTCCTCCTCCATTACCCTTTTCAATACTTTCCCTCCCTTTCTTCTGGAGATATGGGTTGGTGATACATTGCTGTTAATGGTAAGGAAAACAGGCTTGTTAGGCAATTAACGTTTGCATTGCAATTTAAATGCACACAGCCACAAAAGGTTGTTTCTTAAAACAAATGTATCTAGAGACTGCTGTCCACCTTTCTCCTGGTGTTTGTGAGACACTGTAAGTATGCTAGTATACTTGCACATGAGGATGCACCATGCTTATGTTGAAAAATATTGTTTTATATGAAAATTGAAGAATCCCTTCCCCTCCCCCGACCTCCCGCGGTTATTTATAAAGGCGTCAGTGGTAGTTGCCTTTCTTAGACCTTCCCTGCAGGCATGATCAGACTCAAGCAGGCAGCTATTTCCCTTTAATTTTCCACAGCAAGCCAGTAATGCTTATGATTATTGTGAAGTCAGGAAAAGTTTAGTTTCATCAAGTGACATGTAGTGATACAATTAGTTACTTAAGCACTTCTCATAAAATGTTCTACAATGGAACCTAGTTTGTCAGATGCAGCTAAATATTAGCATCTCATATGAAACACAAGAGTAAAGCGGCCTCGTGGAAAGCACAGCTGACAGCTCTCAACATGAGCAGAATGATCACTCTCAATTGTAATCGATTCTGTAAGTACTGAACACAAACCCCCAGGCAATTCAAGAAAATAGGATGATGAAGGACTGCAAACTAATATGTTACACATCTTCATTGATTAGACATTGATTAACCATTATTTTCCTGAATGACAAACAGCTAGTGGTGAAGTAACTGAGGCTTGTGATTTATTTACATCTTAGACAGAGATGACTTCTTTATTCAGCTGATTGTGAGCTAATGCTAAACCAGGAGGCAGCGACAGTTTGAGAATCCAGACTGGTGTTTGCTTTTTCTTCTTCTTCTTCTTCTTTTTTTTTTTTTTTTTAATAAATCCTCTCTGGCAGACTTCCTAGATTTCTGGCATGTTTCTATTAGAGACAGATTTAAACTAGATTTAAAAATGATCAGTCAACTTTCAAAATACGGAACATGTACCTGTGGCATAACTACATTTAAAGGGAAGATCATTTTATGGACTTGGTATTTACAAGCATATTGATCAGTGTTTATTGAACTTTTAATTTAATTCTCTCTTCTCTTCAGTGCCTTATTGGCAATTATACACAATTTTAGAATGAGCTGAATAAGAGTTTGTGTCTGTGGCTTATGTAAGCATACTGTTTTAGAAATATGTGCATCTTGAAATATGAATCATGGGAGGAAGAAAATGTACAATTTAAATAATATTTGGTTCATATAAACTGGAATATTAAACACAATATCAGATTCATGTAGTGAAATCTTGCAGAAGTATAGTAAAATTTCTTAAATCTATTTTAAAACAGCTCCAACAATAAGCCCAATGTAAAAATTCTATGTTGGATTTTTATCTGCAGTACAGATAATTTTTTTCTGTACTGCAATGAAAAAAAGAGAAAAAAGACAGTTACTGAAGTAAACTGGATTATTACTACATAAAACCAAATTATAATGAGACTAGTATCCTCTTCTTTCTAGAGTATTCTATGCATTTTGAAGATTTGTGGGAAGCATTATTTATAAGCAGAAATAATTAAGATGTTCTGGTATTCTTCATAATAATAGTCATGAAGACTTTTGATGTTCCAGAAAGCTTAATAATTTGCTTCTCCATTGGAATTTGATTGTAAATTAGCACTAATTAATGTTCATTTAAGTGTTACAGATGTGTGATATATCTAGTTAGTTACCAAATGAGTAACTGTAGAAAATTTGTTCTGTGAATGTATATGAATTAAGATTAATGATGAGAGTGTCATTTTTAAAAATAAGAGAAATTCATTATCATTTCCAGTGTTGCAAGTCAATTTTAACATGTACATAATTTAGGAAAAAAGAAATTAGTAACCTTATCATTTAAATTAATACAGAGATGCATTCAATACCAGCCTTATTAGTTATTGAATTATTAGAGACATAATTGTAAAATTTCATTGTCTTTTGCCCTCTAATGTAATCCTAACTCTAGGTTAATAAATCAAATCTGTTCTTTATGAACATTGACAGCTTTATCATAATAAATGTATTAATATGCTTTTCCCCCAAACAATTTTTGTTTGTCTCATCTAAGATACTGGGCCTTTGTGTACATACATATTAACGCAAGTCTTTTAGTTAAAGATCTGCTGTACACTTTGGGATTTTAACAATAGGGTAGAGAGAAATATGTGAAATCCATTTCTAAATTTCAAATTTTGACCATTGAAAAGCTAGTCTTTGTTTAAGAAATCTTGCTGCACTTTAAGGGAACACATGGTATGCTTTAATAGAGGAAGAATATCTAGTGAAAATATAGAGGTCTCCAACGTTTATGAAAGAAACTAAGCATAAGCTTGACCCACTGAATTGCCCTTAATTTAAGGTACATCAGTGGACACATGCTAATTATAAGTTGCCTCCATAGTATTATTTTTGAGGGCCGATAAAAGTTTCCCCTTTGCTTTATATGGTGCTCAGAACTTAGGAAAGGGAGTGTTGATTGGCTAGTGAAGCATGAAGAAAGAACAAATGAAAAACCATCCAACATCCACATATCCCAGGGGAGCTGAAACTCCAGAAAGAAGTCTAATAGTGTGCTGTTTCCTTGTCCGTCTGTGCGCAGGTGAGAGCGCCACGGCAGGGGTCTGTGTGTAAATGTAAAAACCAGAAGCCTGGAGTGTTACAGAAGCAACAATGATGTGATATTTCCACTGCAGCTCCCTTTTGGGGAAATAAAAGCACCTCCTTTGGTGTTGGCTCTGTGTGTGTGTGTGTGTGTGTGTGTGTGTGTGTATGCTCATACACGTGCATGTGTGTTTCTGTGGAGCTGAGTATGCTCCACTTTCTTCAAGCATATTTAATATCTTTACATTTTTAAATGAAAATGTAGCTGTCAATTTTAAACTAATTTGGATGGACAGCAATAAAATGCAAACCTCACTTCAAATTAGAATTTTCAGTGAGGATTTCTAATGGAAAGTAATTGCTGACAATAGGAAATGACAAATTACTAATTACTTAGTTCAATTAGACTTTTGTGCCTTTGGTCCTAAGTGGCAAGCATACAGCAAATCTTGCACTTTTATAACAATTAATGACACTAAAACTATTTAAACTGCCAACAGATGTGAGTAAGAAGACATGAATTGAAACTTACTTAATTTACATACTATCCCTATTTTATATCAAGTAAATGGTGTTTAGTTTTTATGCTACAATTAAATATTACTGGTACAGTGCAATTTTCACAGAACTTCATAGGGCAAAATATAACTGTTCAAAAGCTGGTCAGTGTTAATGCTCCCTTTTCTCTTATCACAGCAGTATTTCTCTTTAGAAGATTCTCAGAGTATGAATTTCTATCTATACTGTATCTGAAGTTATACATCAGTGTTAATTGAATAGTTCTTTTGCTTTTTGTTTTTTTTTTTCTTTTTTATTGTCTATTCTGTTCATCTTTAATTTCCCAATGATCTATTTAGCATCCATATAGTTCCTGCTTCCCTTCTTTCCCATAAGGCTAATTCAGGTGTGGTTTTGTAAAAGATTTTTTACACGTTCAGCTCAATTTACTGTACCTGCACTGGTAACTTCTGGTTATCAGAGAACTTAATTTGGCATTCCAAGTGCTATCATTTTTGGTTATTTTGATTTTGCAAATATAGGATTTTAAAAAAATGTTTCTAGTTATAATCAGAAAGATTTTTGTTTTCTCTGTGGGTCAGCAGGTGAATAGACTACTGCAGATGCATGTGGAGTAAAAAAGAGAAAGGCAAGAGATCCAATTATGTTTGTAATGATCAATTTCCCTATTAAGACTTTAAATATATTTATTCTTTTCTCAAAGCATGTAAAAAACCTATTTATCTGTGAAAGGAAAATAAAAATGCTGATCAGTACTGAGGCAAATTCACCTGGCATCATGTGCTTACAGAGTAAGGAAAATGTTTTTAGGCAAGTAATCCAGCCATAAAAAGAAACATAAAAGTATGTTATAGAAAAACAAAATTCAGAATAACAGCGGTGCAATTAAAGACTTTCAAATCATTACATATCTAAGCAAAGAATTGTGTCAAAGGTGAAAACCCAAACTGGCTATTATATTCCAGAATTTTCCTCTAGGAGTTTCTTTAGCCCATAAGATTCTGCAAGTGTCTAGGAATGCAGGCATCAATGTCATCGCTCTTCCCAGTGTTCTGAAGAAGACTGCAAACATCCCATTAATTTCAAATTAAATGTATTTTCCTTATACGTAGGACTAGCTGTTTAAGATGGCATGTGTTTTGTCCCATGTTACCACTAAGAATTAGTTGTGGTTGGGTGAACAGAAGTATTTTTATCCAACTGCCCAGTAAGCAAAAGGGAAAATGTAAATATGTCTTGTTTTATCATCATATGAATGCAGGTATGGGGGCAATTGGATGGCCCTAATACTTAAGAAGGAACAGATTACTAGCTTTCACCAGGGCTTTTGCTCGATTTTTGCATTTTTTCCCCCTGACATCTGAGCAATTAAGCTGTTGTTTAGAAACAACATGGGAAACTAGATCCAAATAACCAAGGTTTGGACAAACCTCTGTTGTTTCACCATAGCTGTAGTTTTCTTTTCTCGTGAGCTCTGTGAACTTTAAGGGCTAGAAATATAACAGAGAGCGTACTAGATAATAGAGGAAAAAGGAAAAGCTTAGGCAGGGGGTAGGAGGCCTGGGCAGGGACAGGAAAGAAAGACTTTCACAAATCACAAGAAAAATGGCACTGGCATTGTGCCTAAAAAAAGATAACGTGGAAAAGAGGCAGTAGCAGCGATAGACTTAGCAAGTATATTTAGAGCAAGAATGATAGGAAGAAAGAAGTGGCCTAATTAGAAGAGAGGGAAAGGAAAAGAAAGGGAGGGGGACAGGAACACAGACAGAGGGAGAGGGAGAAGGAGAGGCAGAAAGAGAGGGAGAGGGAGCAGGAGCAAGTGCAAAGGAAATGTCAGGGAAGAAAACAAAACAGAACAAAAACAAAAACAAAACAAAACACAGAAAGCAAAGGACCTAGGGAAATTAGGAAAACACACTTGAATCTAAGGATACATCTTTACTGGAGTCACAGTGCAACATGAGAACAGGATCTTTTGGATGATTTATACATCCAAGAAATGAATAATTTCTTTCCTGTTTTCTATCATTATCATTAAGACACAAACAACATATAGTGTCACTTTATTAATCTAGATTCTCTTTTTTCTTTTTGGTGGTTATATAAGGAATTGAAAAGAAGATGTATACTGTCTTCAGGAAATACATGAAAATACCATAGACCTACTTGCATAAGACTTGTACTGTATATTTTGTTGACCTGTGTTTTGTACTCAGTGAAAATTTTGAGGCTTTTAGGCTCTAAGAATTCTGAACACAATTACTTTTTTATATAGGCAGGCATGTTAAATTACTCCAAAGGTTGTGAGAGAACTGTGGCACATATATTTTCTTAGTTTGGGGGTTTTTAATATATATATATACATATAGGGTTGGGTATGTAGCTTAATGGTAGAGTATTTGTCTAGCATATGTGAGGCTCTAGGTTCAATCTCTAGCACTGGAAAAAAGACACATATACATTACATAAGCTTAATTAAGGAAACTTAATTAAGGAGACTTTGTTGAATTCCGTTTTCTTTATGAAAACCTTATTTAGATGATCATGCTCCCTATTTTGTTGATTACATTTCTGCTGAGGAATCAGAGGTTGATTCTAGTCGTGGGTACCCTCTTTCTTGACATACAGAAGTATTGGAAGATTGTTGTCATTTCCTTCCTTCTTCCTTCTGTCCATATGTACAAAGGACTCTAAATTGACTGGCATAAGTTTAGTTGGATGGATTGCCCATTGAATAGATTAGATATTATTCTGAATATGAATCTATAACTTCATGGGATGGATGAATCAGCACAGGGTATTCTTAAAATCATCTTGGGAGGTGTTCTAAAGTATTTGATAATTTGTACTATTAAAGCAGTTCTAGTCATATAATAAGTTACTGGTCAGCAGTAGTTCTTCATGTCTCTTTCTGATTCATGATATGAAGCTTTTGTTTGGACAATTTAGTAATGTCTTGATAATTTCTGTAATACACTTCAACCTTGTCCCATGAATAGTTAATTCTATTTAAGAAGTAAAGTGCTTATTACGGCTATTAAATATCATAGTAAAAAGTTGTCCAGTATGAGGCAACTTTTTGACTTACATCCATTTCTTTATTTCTCTTAGGGGCTAAAGGCTAACATACTAAAGTTTAAAATATCTAACAAATGGTTAGCAGTTTTGTTTACTGAGAGACTTGATTTTCCTTTACTTGGGTTTTATGTAGACCCAAAACAAAGGGGGGAAAGCTGAGAGATATCATGTATATGTTTCAGGCAGTCACATGTGGATACCTTGTAGTAAAATGTGTTTTCTACTCCAATTCCACATGTCCTTACAAAGTTATTGTATCCAATTCAAATTTTCTGTACTAATTTCCTCAAATAATTGTCTATATTCTTGGAGATTCAGATTTACTGAATGATAATATATAGAGTTACCGGGTTCAAATTTTTTATTTCTATTCCATTCATACTGTGAGGTTAAAAAAATATGTTGCTATTGTTATAGAAATATCTTAGTAGAAAAATGTATGAATTTATCACAAGCAAAGCAAATGGAATTTGAAATCATAAGACATATACTTTTATGGAATATTTTCACAGTTTCTGCAGTTTTCTGAACTTCAGAAGTAAGTCCTCAGAGAAAACTTATTGTGTTAGCAACTTATAGTCATGGCTTTATTTTCTTTTTTCTTTTCTTTCTTTTTTTTTTTTTTTTTAGCAGTTTTTGCTAATAATTACTGAAGTACAGGTAGTAACTTGTCTTATTTTACATTAGAAGAAATAAGGCTTTGTACTTTTGCATAATAAAAAGCAGAAAATAATTAGCCAATAAACTAAGTGAACTATTTGGGATTTAAATGATTTAAGTTATGTCAAATTCCTTTAAATCAGGAACAGAGAGGTCTTCTGACAGATGGAAATTTATATTTGAAGGCATCCTATTGGAGATGAGTAGAAAGGGAGGGAGATTGATGGAAAAAATACATTAATGGAGTACTGTGTTTTAAGGACAGATTATTATATTCATCCTAGGAGTCTAGCCTGGCCTTTTGGGTAAATAGTAAATTAAAAATTTTTAGTTAAAATATGGAGTATAGTTTATTTAATTTAAGAAAAAATAAAATGGAACTTTTCTGTCTTACTTGAGGGAAATCTTGGAAAAAAAAAAAAAAAACCTTGCCCATTTATCAATTAAGCTCCAATAATTAGACATCAAACTTAAATATATAGAACTCAGGGTTAAAATGAAGAAAACATTCTACTTCTGTATCTTCCAAGACATTCTATGTGATCTTGGACAAGACATTTAAACCTTTGAGTGCTAGAATACTCTGTATAGAATGAAGAGAGCAACATCTACATTTGATACTTTTTTAAGGACAAAGTTGAGAAAAATAACTTCTATGTAAAATATGGTGTGTGATAAAGTATCAATCAAATCATTATTTTTATGTTTTTACTAGTCACTAAGGTATTTCAAAATAGAATTAAAACTCTTGAAGCATTAACACTATTATGATTAAATGTACTTTTTCTAAAGTATTACACTCAGTATCTAAATAATGCTTCTAAATTCAATCATTTTAAATCATTTTAAAATTACATACAAAGAGAAAAAGCATTTCAATTTAAATTTTGAAAAGAGGGAAGAAAAGAAGAAAAAAGAACTAAAAGATAATGCTACTAATAATAAAGATTTTAGAACTGCAAAATATCGTTTGAAAGCTAAACTTAATAATATAAAAAGTAACATGTGACATGAAAATAGATTGAGACCTTTAAATTTACAATATATTATGCCAGGTGCCATGGTGCATGCCTGTAATCCCAGTGGCTCTGGAGGCTGAGACAGGAGAATCGCAACTTCAAAGTCAGCCTCAGCAATAGCAAGGCACTAAGCAACTCAGTGAGACCCTGTCTCTAAATAAAATACAAAATAGGGCTGGGGATGTGGCTTAGTGGTCAAGTACCCTGAGTTCAATCCCCATTAGCAATATACATATATAAATAAAATAAAAAATAAAATATATTTTGACTATAAAATCATTTAAGCAACTTGAGCAAATGTATTCACAATAGATTTACATTTGACTTTGTATTTAATCCTTAAATTTGATCCAAATTGTACTAAATTAGGATCGTGAGCAGAGTACCATAAATTTCAGAAAAAGCAGAAAAATTGGAGAATGAGGTACCAGAATTCTACAGATCCTGCAGGAGTGCTTTCCCAGTCTAACTCCCCTTGTGATCTGAGAATCTTTTACCCAGATCCCTGAGCACTGGTCATTCAAACTCCCCTTACACTCCACATTGATGGGAGGCTCAGTCTCTTATAAGGCAGTATTTGGGGTACAGTATTTCATATCTACTTCTACTTTTCATAGTTGGATAATGAATATCTACTATTGCCAATTTTGCCATATACTAAAGCTTTTGGAAAGTTAGTTCACTCTAGCTTTTTTTAAATCATAAATTTAATTACATTTGAATAACAGCTATATATTGTGAATACAGGGATTTGAAAGGTAGCATATTAAAAACATGGATGTTAGCATGTAGGAATTCATACCTTATAAAGAGACAGCTCAAGACCAATAATTACAATATAGCATACTAAGGGCAATAGCTGGAGTCTGAACACATTACAGAGGCAGGATACAAGAGGATTTAGTCCATTTAATAAACTGAGAGATTTCATTGAGCAATTGAGACTTATGATGAGTAATAAGAAGAAAGGTACTGTAGGGCAGAGAAAAAAAGCATATACAAAGTCACCGAGTCCAATTAAAACTATGTGTGGGAAATTGCAAGAGAGGTTAAATAAACTTTCCTTCTTTATTTTTAATAATAGATTTTTTAAACCAGATTTATTGGGGTATTTTTGACATATAAAAATATACATATTTAATGTATATCATTTCATGAATTTGAACTGAATACCTCAATCAAGGTAATAAACATCACCTCCCAAATTGTCCATGTGCTCTACCTTTTTGTGCTCATGTGTGGCAGTAATATTTAACATAGGATCTACCCCCTTAAAAATTTAAGTGCATGACACAGTATTAAATTATAGTACCATGCTGTACAGCAGATCTCTAGACCTTATTCATCTTGCATAACTCAAACTGAAACTGTATATCCATTGAACAATACCTCCCCATTCCCTCTACCCCCCCCAACCCTGGCAACCACCATTCCATTCTCTACTTCTGTAAGTTGCATTTTTGGATTCTTGCGGCATTAGTCCTGTGACTAAATTATTTCACTTAGAATAATCTTATCCAAGTTCACCCATGATTTTTGCATCTGAATGTAATCCATCTCTGTTGAACTCCTCATTGAATGACTATTCAATTCACCCTGTGAATGAATATTGAGTGCCATTTCCATGTCCCAGTTGATATTCTAAGTACTGAGCACAGAGCAATGAGCTAATCTGTCCTTATTAGGCTCACATTCTAGTGGGGGCAATAAGCACAGTAAGTAAATGAGATATGGAATGTAAACAAATAAATGTTAGGGAATGTAAATGAGAGCTAGGAACTGTGAGGGAAGAGGAAAGATGTTAGAATTTTAGATAGGATGGCCAGGTATGGTTTCCATGTAAAGGAAACAATATAGTGCTAATTGACTTTTGGGTGTTAATGATTCCTGGATAGGTCTTGAGCACAAAGCCTGCCTGTTATGTTCAAAGAGCAAGATAGGGATAGTGTGAAAGAAGTAAAATGAGAAAAAATTTAAAATAGGAGATTAGGATGGGATCAGAGAAAAAAGGGTGACCTTATATATCACTGCAAGGGATGTGAGCTCTTACTGTGGGAAGTGCCTGGGGGATTCTAAATAGAGAATTGACATGAGGTGATTTACATTAAACTA
Source organism: Tamias sibiricus (assembly GCA_025594165.1). Lineage (NCBI taxonomy): Eukaryota > Metazoa > Chordata > Mammalia > Rodentia > Sciuridae > Tamias > Tamias sibiricus. Next base: position 128,346,936 of record CM046660.1, read on the forward strand.
GGATCATTTTGGATGTTCTTTTGAAAATAAAAGTTGGACATGAGCCAAAGGAATAACCAGCTTCTCTGGGGATGGGAAGAGGGGTTTGAGATTTAGGTGGCTTGGATTAGGATGTAGCAGTGCAAGTAATAAAGATCAGCTATCTTCTCTGTATTTTGGAAGGAAAAATGGGAAGGATTAGCTGAAGGCTAGAATGCAGAATATGAGAGAAGTCATGGATGACTTAACAGTTTCCATCCTCCTAAATGGAGAAGACTATAATAGGAGCAAGGCAAGTAGGAGACACCAGCAGCTTCTAAGTTTGAGAGATCAAGTGAATATTTAGGAAAAAAAAATTTGACACATGAGTCTAGAGATACTGGCAAGAAGTATGGGCCAGAAAGATGGGTAGCTTTGGGAGTCAGCAGCATATAGTTGATGCTATTAAAAGGTCATAAAACTAGATGAATTTTCAAGAGAATTAGTGAAGATAGGGAAAAAAATAAAAAAAACAATATAAGGACTGATCTCTAGGGCACTTCAGCATGTAGAGATTAGAGAAGAGGTGGAACTGGCCAAGAAGTCTGGGAATGACTGGTCAGAGAGAGCAGTGGAAATGGTTTCCTGAAAGCCACATGAGTATTGGGGTCAAGATGGACAGGGAACCTAACAGATGCAAGTGCTGCCACTAGACCAAGATGAGGAGTAATAATTGTCATCAGAGTTAACAACAGGAAAGTCATTGGTGATTACTATTGTTTGAATGTTTGCGTCCGCTCAAAATCGATAGGATGACATTCTAACCCCCAAGGATACAGTATTAGGAAGTTGGGCCCTTTAGAAGTCATTAGTCATGACAGCAGAGCCCACATAGTTGATATAATATAGACCTCAGGGAGCTAGCTCAACTCTCTCCACTATGTGACAATACAGCATGAAGGCACTGTTCCAGAAAGCAGGAAGTAGGCCCTTAGTAGACGTTGAGTCTGCTATGATGTTGATTTTGGATTTCTCGGCCTACAGAACTGTAAGAGTTAAATTGCTGTTCTTGTGAATTAGTATCCTCATATTAGAGAAAACATTAGGCCTTTGGCTTTGTGGGATTGGCTTATTTCGCTTAGCATGATATTCTCCAACTCCAACCATTTACTGGTAAATGCCATAATTTCACTCTTTTAGAAAGCTGGGTAATATTCCATTGAGTATATTACCACATTTTCTCTAATTCACAATAAGGTAGGGGGTACTAGGGGAGAATAGCATTACGTTAGGTTAGGTAGTGGGATGTGATGGGAGGGAAGGGGAGGGGATATGGGGATAGGAAAGATAGTAGAATGGAACAGACATTATTACTGCATGTATATATGTGACTACATGACCAATACGATTCCGCAACATGTACACTCAGAAAAATGAGAAATAATATCCTATCTATGTATGATATACCAAAGTGCATAAATGCATTCTACTGTCATGTATAACTAATTAAAACAAATTTAAAAATTAAAAAAGAAATTCTGTTCTTTATAAACTTCCCAGCCTGTGATATTTTGTCACAGCAGCCGTATGGACTAAGATGGTACTCTTGGTGAGAAGAGATTGGTAGAGTGACTGGAAGGAAGATACCTAATTATAATAAGTTCCAGAGATAATGGAAGAAGAAAACTGGGGGCAATGAATTTGAATAGGGTTTTTCTTTTTCCTCGTGAGATTTGGTATGAAAGAAAGGAGAGAGATGAGGATGATCATGATAGGAAAATGAGTCCCTTTTTTAAGATAGGAGAAATTTATGTAAATAGAAATGATTCAATTAAAAAGAGAAAAAAAGAACCACTCAGGATGGAGAAGGGGGAATTGCTAGTGCAACATTCTTGAGTAGGCAATTGGGGACAGGCTAAAGTGGACATGTAGGTCAAGGGGTTGGTCACATTAGAAATGAATTCTGCATATTTTTCTCCCATTCATATATGTCTTGAGAGAAAAGTGTCATATTTCTCTTTTGTTCTGGACTGTTTTTTCAAGGATGTTTGTACAGCAAAGAACCTTGGAAGTTAGAGAGTATCTATTTTCTTTTGGAAAGAAGATAGGTTTTCTTGCTGTTCAGTATAATAAAGATAATGTCTCCCTCTGGGGAAAGGTCAAGAGAAGTTGTTCACATCCCATTATAAAATATTCAGGTTCCCTAAACTCAAAATTCCTCTCCTGTAATACAACCCACTGCATATACAGATGTTGCTTATTCTCAACACAAAGCCTTGTGGAAATTGGGACCAAAGGAACTATATTAGATGGGATATCAAAGAAACAGAATCAATAAATTTATTTATTTATTATAACAAATTGGTTCACACAATTATGGAGGCTGAATAGTGCAAGATCTGCAGTGGACAAGTTAGAGACCTAAGAAAGTTGATGGTATAGTTGTAGCCCCAGATCGAAGACAGTAAGTGGGGAGAAAGAGATAATTCTTTTTGACTCAGACATTTATTCTATTCAGGCATTCAACAGATTGGACAAGACTCACTCACCTACATGAGGGAGGGCAATCTGCTTTCATCAGTCTGCAACTGAAATATTAATCTCCTCCAAAACACCTTACAGAAATACCCAAAAATAATTTTTTGACAAATATGTGGGGCCTCTATGGCCTGATCAGAAAGACACATCACAAGGAAATGCCTGCACACTAGGTATTATACATGACAATAGAATGTATTTTGACATATCATACATACATTGGGTATAAGTTCCCAATTTTGTGGTTGTACATGATATAGAGTTATACTGGTCATGTAATCATTACAATCATAGGAATGTTATGTCGAGTTAATTCTACTCTCTTTCCAATTCCCATCCCCCTCCCTTTCCCCCCACTCCCCCTGTCCAATCTGGTGAACCTCCATTCCTGCCCCTGCTCCCTGCTGCTATTGTGAGTCAGCATCCCCATATCAGAGAGAACATTTGGCCTTTGGTTTTTTGGGATTGGCTTATTTTACTTAGCATGATAATCTTCAGTTCCATTCATTTACTTGCAAATGCTATAATTCCATTCTTCTTTATGGCTGAGTAATATTCCACTCTGTATATATACCACATTTTTTTCTTTATCCATTTATTATTGAAGGGCACCTAGATTGGTTCCATAGTTAATTATTGTGAATGGAGCTGCTAAAAACATTGATGTGACTGCATTGCTATAGTATGCTGATTTTAACTCTTTTGGGTATATGTAGACAAGTGGGATAATTGGGTCAAATGGTGGTTCCATTCCAAGTTTTACTGAGGAATCTCCATACTGCTTTCCTTGGTGGTCACACTGATTTGCAGTCCCACCAGCAATGTATGAATGAGGTACTGAAATGTCTAAGAGTAAAAAACTGTGCTTTGTGTACAAACCAAGACTCTCATGGCTTTTGGTAAGCTAACTTTTCAGACTCAAAGTAAAATAAATAATTAAACTTAAATAAATTAAAATTAAATTAATAAATTTAATTGAAATAATTAACCATAAATAAAATAGTTAATATAAATAAATAAATTTCATAATTCTTGATAGGTAACATCTAGGATCTGGGCAATTTTCTATGTTAACAGAAGGGTAATTAGGGTTTATGGTCATAGATATAAGTGGTTGGCTGTGATAACTCCAGTTACCTCAATTAAATTGGAAGTTTATTAAAACATAGCAGGGATGGAAGAGAACCTATTGATGTTTGGAAGGACAAAAACGTCTGAAATTCTTGTTAAAGAGAGTGAGAATGTGAACAAACAAGAATTTGTACAAATATTATAATGTAATCTTTTGTGGTACTAAAGAATGTGTGTTCATGAATTTAAAGTGACACAGGGTAGTGTGATTGTGACTAGTTCAGTTGTAGTCTTGTTAAGATCCAATCATAGATTTAGGTATAGAGGGTGGAGGTTCAGTGGAGAAAGCCAGGGAGAGCCAAGGGAGCTAGGAGTCTTATAGTAAGAGTGATTGTAATGACTGAGCTGTGAAATCTAAACTGGCTAACTAGGGTAGTGAAGGCATCACTTGGGGGTCAGTGAGGGGTAGTAGAATCAATGGATTGTAGACCTCATTCTCAGGGTAATCAAAGAAATCTGGGCTGTGGTCTAGAGGAAGTGAGCCGGAAAGATTATTCTGGTTATCTATCATCCAAGCTATTCTTCCTAGCATGTGTCATCTAAAGTCTACTATTTTATTCACATCTTGATTTTTTTTTCTGAGTCTCTTGCTCAAAACAATATGGTAATGTTTAATCTATTTTCTAAATATAAGAATGATATTGAAAACATAAATGAAGTCAGTTGTGTGCTTTATTTTTAGAAAAGTCATGTTGGTTTCTAATGATTACTACATTCTTTGTATCATGTTCACATTCCTTTTCAAATGTCCCCAAAATATCTTTTTTATCATGTTCCTGGTTATTTATATTAGTTTCCTTGAACTAATATTTAGAAAATGTTTTCGATGTGCCTCTCATAAAGTAAAATATTTTCATGAATTTGTATACTAACATGTGTTTAGTTATATATCTAGACTATCCCCCAATGGAAATCTTGATCTCCAATGCAAAAGTGTTCAGAGGCAGGGCCTGTGAGAAAGTTATTAGCTCATGAGGCCTCTAACTTCACAAGAGGCTTAATCCATTGATGAATTTATATTTGGAATTATTGGAAATTGATGATAAAAACTGCTGGAAGTGGGGCATGGTTGGAGGTAAATAGGCCAAAGAGACATGTCCTAGAAGGGTATATCTTTTTTTTTTTTTTTTAAATTAAGGTACCATTTATTTGTTTATTTTCATGGAGTGCTAAAGATTGAACCCCAGTACCTCACACATGCTAGACAAGTGTTCTGCTACTGAGCTATAGCCCAGCCCCAACTTTCTCTGCTTCCAGGCCTCCCTGAGGTAATCAAGCTCTGATACACTCTTTTGCCTTGATGTTCTGCCTTACCTCAAATCCACAGCAATGGCACCAAGTGACTATGGACTGAAATCTCTGATATTGTGAGACAAAATAAATCATTCCTTCTTTGAGTTGATTTTATCAGGTATTTTGTCACAGTGATGAAAAGCTAACACAATGTATACATTATGACATGTATTAAAATATAAATACAATAAAATACAAATATGACAGATAATTCTAAAACTTGGTCAATTATAGAAATAGAAAAAGAATGAGGAAAAGGTGAATGTAATATTAATTATTTTCTTTTTTGTTTTAGTAGAAAACTTTCTCATTAGGTTTTAATAATTATATTTTAGTCAATATCAATACTATTAATGTACATGACTATATTAGATCTGATGGGAGCATTATTGGTTTTTAACTCATAAGTGTCTGATAAAAAATGCATAAGAATGAAGATCTTAGCACTATCAGTTTCTAACTATTCAGTTATATTAAGAGAATTGCCTTCTGTTTGTAGGCTACTTTGCAAAAATCTTTTAAGATTTCTTCCTCCTTTTTAGGTGTGTGTTTTGTTAAAACTAAACAATGTGATCTGTTGACATGCTTAACTGGTGTGCTTAAATTACAACAGTTCAAATTGGAGCAAGGTCACTTGTCTTTTTGAACTCCCACAGTTTCGTTGGGTTATCTCAAGAAGCTATACAGTACATATGAGGTCTTACATTTGGGCTCAAAGAGGAATTCCATGTCAATTTGTACATTAATATTAGTATAGCTTTATATATTTATTATTTACAGGTTAAAATTTTAAGAGAAATTGTAGTATTTAACTTCCAACCCTAGTGAATTATCTCATTTTCCCCCAAGTCAATGTCTATAATCTTATTCTGTCAAATTCATGAGAAAATAAACTGTTTCTTTTTCATTGTTCTAGTTTCAAATCTATCATAGGAACTAACATGTATTCTGTGTTTAATAAATATTTGGTGAATGAATAAATCCATATTGTCCCCTGATTTAAAAATTAGGAAACTGTTTGCAGTATTTGGCTATATTTTGTTTTCTATGATTTTTCACAGCAGTTATAAAATTATATCTTCTTATCATCTTTCTGAAATAAAACATGTCTAGATCTAACCCCATATAGAATTTATTGGAAAATTTATGATCAGCCCCCATTTTCAAATGTTCTCTTCCTATCTGCAATGGCTAGCTACCCTTCCATTGTTTTCTGTTTGACTATCCTAAAATATTTTCCTTTTAAAGTTTTTATAGCAATGTATGTTCAGGGGATGTATGAAATAATTTGATAAAAATCTGTTTACCTATCATGGTTCCAAGGATGAAGGTAGGGTATAATTTCCTTAATCACTTCCCACATCCTCATCCCCAACATGCAAGATCTCTAAGGCTGTCTGAGAAATGGGCAACCATGCAATGACAACTTTCTTGCTGGTACTACTTTTCCATCACAGGAAAGAAATTTAGTTTACATAGAGCACATCTGCTGAAATTCCTCAAAGCCCTGGAGTAATTTTGTTCCTTGGTACCTGTTTCCCATGGTACTCATTTTGTAATGATGTAATGCAGTCCTTGGAATTATTTCTTTACTCACTTTACCATAGTTCTCATCACCATTTCCTTCAATATGTACAGACATCTTTACAGTCCACCATTAATTAAAAGAATTTGTCTTAGGTAATTTTGAAACTTGTCATTCAGTTAAAAAAAAATTAGTAGAGGGAAGAGGAAATAAAAAACCAAAGGTATGTTTAGTTGACTCCACCATTTCCCTTTTCATCATGCTATTGCGTTTTTCCCCCTTGTTTTTCTCCTGTTAAGAAAGTGATTCTTACCTTCTTCATTGTACTTTGTCATCACCGTACAGACCCATAGGGAAGTATTGGTTCTGTCATGTATTTTACTGTGCCCACACCCCCTGATGACAACTAGGGGCTTTCTGTCAGCATGCATAGCACATATGTAGCAGTATCTTTCCTTTACACTTTCATTATGTTTGAAGAAAAAATAAATTTCCCATTACCTTGTCAGAATCTGGGAACTATTTAAATCTGACAAAAATACAACTTAGATTCCAGAGGAAGTTTATATTTCAACACTTGCAGTCATCTGACAGTTAAGTGATGAGGGAGGACTTGGAAGCAGGCTCTTTGAACAGATTCATTTGATGATTCCTGTGGTTCATGTTCACATATGATCATCCAGGCCTCTGGAAGTGTGATTTGTTTATAAAGTTCTTAAACAAGTTTCTACTCCTAAGAAAGTATACTTCTTTTAGCAGATTGTGACATATATTCATTGTGAAGATGCAAATTTCTTCTTGGAAGAATGAAGATGATTTTTAAAAAACTTGTGGTTTGATTTTAGTTTATTGAGGTAGTAGGGTTGTAAAAGCCAAATGCAAAAGTAATTAATAATAGTAACAGAAGTATGGTCAAGACTATTTCTTTCAAAAATAAAATTTAGTGTTTTGTTTCTGATTTCAAAAGTCACGCAAACTAACAAGAATAATTGTGAAATACAGAAAAGAAGAAAATTACTGCTTCTGCCAGGTAGCTTTGACAGAATTTTCTGTGCTTTGAAAAGTTTATATAACACAGGAAAGTTAAGTTTAATTTTTGGCACCTTTTCCAATATCTTTGGGAATTAATTATTTATGTTTTCTAGGTCTTGGATTGATTTTAGTGATTTTTAAAATCTTCTTAGAAACCCATGATTTTACTGGAAATTTTATATATTATTTATTGCTGAAACTGTTGCTAACTTATTTTGGGTTTTTATTTGAAATATTTTCCCTCTCTTTGCAAATTCATTTTTTTTTTGTGTGTATAAAATCTTTGATATTTTTTCTTTTAAAAGTGTATTCCTTTCTGCCTTTAATTTATTACTTTTCTTTGTTAAATTAATTTTGTTTCTCAACCTCCCATTGTAATCTACTAAATTAAAATGCCAAGTTTATTGAATTTTATTCTCCTTTATTAAACAATGAAAGCATTTGAGGAGTATTAGTTTCCTTGAAACTCAGCCTGGATTGGATCCTTTGTGTTTCCTTGTATGGCTTTTCTCATGCTGTTATATTGTACATAGACTATAATAGCTTTTGTGCCTTCTTCTGTTACCTGGACTGGATTTCCACAAGGAACCTGGAGCAGAAGTACACCCTGATCACTGAGGCGCTATTGTCTCATGAGCTCTCCCATCTCTTAATGAAATGGTCAGAATTGCTGCACTGTCTCCTTCTGAAAAAACCCCATCACTTTCCAAAATGGTGTTTGCATGTTTCCTGACATCATGGCAAACAGACAATGACAATATGTGTGAAGCCCTATAGGGTCAACAATTGAGGTTGCATCCTGCTGAAATGGCTAGTTTAGGAGCACTGAACCCCAAGGTCTACTCAGCTGTCCCCAGAACTACAAGAGATCAGCATCCCTGATACACCTATAACATACACTTGGAAGGACAATGGGAATTTCTACTTTGAGAGACTGCCAAGACCACTTTTTTCACGATTCATGCAATTATTTATTTTCCTCAGGCAATATCAAAAGTCCAAAACTCTATATTTTTAATATTAAGATGCTGTATCTTAATATTAAAGGACCAATAAAATAAGAATTTAAGACTAGTATTAAAACTCTTGTTGGGTTAAAAAAATAAAATATATATTTTTGAAATGAGAAAAAACCTGCAAAAATATTTAATTTACATAGAGTAAAAGTCTTCCTTTTAGTGTACAGCTTTATGAGGCTTGATGAACACATAGAGCCATGTAAGCATCACCACAATCAAAAGGTAAAACAATTTCATCAATATAAGAAATTCCCAAGAATGCCCCTGTAGCCTACTCCATTTTCATCCCTGGGCCATAAGTCATTACTGGTCTATTTTCTATAGGTTATCATTTTGCATATTTTAGAATTTCCTATACATGGATTTCTACATTATGCATCATTTCAAGTCTGCCTTCTTCCACCTAGCATAAGGCATTTTAGATTCCATGTTGTGGCATGTATCAGAAGTTTGTTTCTTCCTCTTTGCAGGTGAGTAGTATTCCATTGTTTGAATGTATCTGATCTAATAGCAGTTGAAAGACGTTTGAGTAATTAAATCTGTTGTAATGATTTCTATACAGTGTTTTGAGTGAATAATTACAATATCTCTCAGATAAATGTAAAGCATATGCTGCTCCCTAATTAAAAATAATTTATGTACATCCATGAATATTTCATATTGTATTACAAATTCATTCTAGACTGCCACAATAGCACAGAAACCTTACTATGATGTTCTGAAATGTTAACCTTCCAACTCTTTTCGATTTCTCCAGACTAAATTTCATGTGAAGACCTTTGCTTCATTCTCCATTTAAAAAACAGAAGCCAACCAATGCAAAATCTGCCATCTTCCCCCACAGTCCAAAACCTTACTTTTGCACCCCTTTCCTCTTGTTTTTGTTCTGCTAGAAAAGAAGCAATTCTTCCGTCTACCTTCTCAAGGAGGTTATTGCTAGGCTGTTTTTATTTATTCAATGCTTATTTACATTCCTCTACTTACAATTCATTTTCACCCTCACTGCCCATGGAGACTACTTTTCCTGTAAGTCACAAATGACTTTCATAATGCTAAACTCAATGGATTTTTATTCGGTCATTATCTCTTGCTTATTTGTCAAAATTTACCACTTCCTTTTGTTTCATTTTAAAGCCATTGATTGCTATGGCTAGAATATTTAATACAGTCAAATTTAATTATTTCAAGGCATTTGGAGAAGTGCTACAAAGCAGTTTTATTTTTTCTTTTGGTACTGAAGATTGAACCCAGTTACCTCCAAGCTGCATCTGCAATCCATTTAATTTTTTTTTTTTTTTTTTTTAAATTTTGAGGTAGGTCTTTCTAGTTGCTGAAGCTGGCCTACAATCTGTGGTCCCCCTGTTAGCCTCCTGAGTTGCTAGAATTACAGGCATGTGTCACTGCACCCAGCAGTGCAGTATTTATCATTCTCTGTTTGACTCTATTATTAACTTCTCCCCCCAAATATTTAATTTTCAAAACTTTCAGGCATACAGAAAAGTTTCAGAATAGTGGAAAGAATGCTCATACATCACATTGTTTTTTTCAATGGTTAACACAACATTTGATTTCTCTCTATATGTCTCTATGTAAGGTTATTTATCTACTTTTCTATAAACACAAACAAAATATTTTTGTATCATGTGTGTATGGATATGCAACTCTTTCATTTCCATTTGCTAAAAAAGACTTTTATCATTGAATTACCTTATCAAGTTTGCTGAAAATCAATTGATGATATTAGTGTAAGTATATTTCTAGACTATGTACTTATTCCATCATTCTATGTGTCTCTTAATGTTTAGCAAGCTACATTAACTTTAATTTGCATACTGTAAATTTTCCAAACTTGCTCCTTTTAAAAATCAACTTCCCATTTTAATGCAGTTTTACATCTATGAAAGTATTGAGAACATGGCAGAGGTTCCCATATAATCCATATTCAGCTTTCCTCATTATTAGCATCTGGTACATTGTCACAATTAGTATGGCACTGTTGATACATTATCATTAAATACTGTCATTACTTCATTCACATTCCTTAGTTTTCCCTTTATGTCATTTTTTTTTCTGTTACAGATTTGATCTAGCAAACAACATAACATTTAGTAGGCATATCTCCTTAGGCTCCTTTTGGCTATAAATGACAGTTTCTCAGACTTTCCTCTTTTCAATGACCTTGACAGTTTTGAAGAGTGCTCATCAGGTCTTTTATGGTATATATCTTGGCGTGGATTTGTCTGATGTTTTTTCTCATGATCAGATTGAAGAAATGTATTTTCAGGAGGAAGACACAGAAGTAAAGTACTTTTTTTCATAACATCAAGGTTATGTGATGGGTGTGTGCTATGCATACCTTGATGTTTATGAAGGGTATGTACTATCAATGTGATTTACCACAATTGGTGTTTGCCTTGATTACCTGGTCTGTGTTAGGGATCACCTCCTTAAGAACAGAGTATTTATGTAAATTATTTGGAATTTATCTGCACAGGAAATCTCTCTCATTTGTCTATTTATGAAATCTTTTATTTATATCAATAAATAAAATGTATTTATTTATGAATATGTTGTTTATATATTGGTTAATAATGAAATGCTACTTTGTTTATTTTGTTGCTCAAATTGTTCTAGGTTTGGCCAATGGAAATTTTCAGATGGCTTATATTCCCATTGACAATTCCATCATAGTAGGATACTTTTAAAAGTTTGTTTGTTCTTTGGGAGGAGTTTTACTACAGCATGCTCCAAACTCATCATGTATATTTACTGCTCAGTCCTAAAATCAGGCATTTCTCTCAGAATCCCAGGTACTATCACTGGAGAATCGTATTAGAAATTACATCTGAGCCCTAAGTGTGTTTGTTACTCTAGTGATAGTATTGCTTCCAGGCCCTCTTAGCCAATTGAGCAAGGAGATATGAATATGTATATGCATATCTATAAACATTTCTATGCCTTCTGTTTCTTTTCTTTTTTAATTAAATATTTTTTAATTTATAGTAGTTGTATTACAATTCATACTGCACATATAGAGCATCTTTTTACACAAAACAGTTTGTATACAAAGTATATTCATGGCATTCAAGTCTTTAATCATACATTTAGAATAATGATATCCATCTTATTTAACCACTTTTTCTTTTTTTTCCCCTCCATCCCCCCTTGCTCCCTCCCTTCCCCTCCCTTCCCTTTGACCATTCTAGTGTTCCTCTAATCCTCCTATATACCCCGACCCAACAATACTGTGAACCAGCCTCCTTATATTAGAGGAAACATTCGGTATTTGGATTTTTGAGATTGACTGATTTCACTTAGCATTATATTCTCCAACTTCATCCATTTACCAGCGAATGCCATTATCTTATTCTCTTTTATTGCTAAGTAAAATTCCATTGTGTATATATACCACATTTTCTTTATCCACTCATCTACTGAGGGACATCTAGGTTGGTTCCACAACCTAGCTATTGTGAATTGTGCTGCTATAAACATTGAAGTGGCTGTGTCACTGTAATATGCTCTTTTTAAATCCTTTGGGAATAGACCCAGGAGTGGGATGGCTGGGTCATAGGGTGGTTCCATTCCCAGTTTTCCAAGAAATCTCCATACTGCTTTCCATAGTGGTTGCACCATTTTGCAGTCTCACCAGCAATGTATGAGTGTGCCTTTTTCCCCACATCCTCTCCAACATTTATTGTTGTTTGTGTTCTTGATAGCTGCCATTCTGACTGGAGTGAAATGAAATCTTAGAGTAGTTTTGATTTGCATTTCTCTAATTGCCAGCAATGTTGAGCATTTTTTCATGTATTTGTTGATTAATTGTGTATCTTCATCTGAGAAGCGTTTTTTTTCAATTCCTTAGCCCATTTATTGATTGGGTTATTTGTTTTTTGATGTTAAGTTTTCTGAGTTCTTTATATATTCTAGAAATTAGTGCTCTATCCGATGTGCATGTATTAAATATTTGTTCCCAATTAGTTGACTCTCTGTTCACCTCACTGATTGTTTCTTTTGCTGAGAAGAAGCTTTTTAGCTTCAATCTATCCCATTCATTAATTCTTGATATTAATTCTTGCGTTACAGGATTCTTATTAAGGAACTTGGGGCCTAATCCAACATGTTGGAAATTGTAGCTTACTTTTTCTTCTATTAGGCATATTGTCTCTGGTCTAATTCCTAAGTCCTTGATCCACTTTGAATTGAATTTTGTGCATGGTGAGAGACAAGGGTTTAATTTCATTTTGTTGCATATGGATTTCCAGTTTTCCCAGCACCATTTGTTGAAGAGGCTATCCTTTCTCCACTGTACATTTTGGCACCTTTGTCTAATATAAGATAGCTGAAATCATATGTATTAGTCTCTGTGTCCTCAATTCTGTACCATTGGTCTACCAGTCTGTTTTGGTGCCAATACCATGCTGTTTTTGTTACTATTGCTGTATAGTATAATTTAAAGTCTGGTATGGTGATGCCACCTGCTTCACTTTTCTTGCTCAGGATTGCTTTAGCTATTCTGGGTCTCTTATTTTTTCCAGATGAATTTCATGACTGCTTTTTCTATTTCTTTGAGAAATGTCATTGGGATTTTGAATGGAATTGCATTAAATCTGTATAATGCTTTTGGTAGTATGAACATTTTGACAATATTAATTCTACTTATCCAAGAACAAGGTAGGTCTTTCCATCTTCTGAGGTCTTCTATAATTTCTTTCTTTAGCGTTCTATAGTTTTCATTATAGAGGTCCTTCACCTCTTTCTTTAGGTTGATTCCCAGTTTTTTTTTTTTTTTTTGATGCTATTATACCTTCTGTTTTTTAAAAATTTTATTTATTTGCTTTTAGTTGTTCACAATGCATTTATTTTTACATGGTGCTGAGGATCGAACCTGGGCCGCGCACGTGCTAGGCGAGCACTCTGCTGCTGAGCCACAACCCCAGCCCTATACCTTCTGTTTCTTTATTAAGCTTAACACGAGTTCATAAACCAACTCCAATCCATTTCCACATGGTTCATTCTAGCCTCCTCTCCTTACCCTCTATAATCTCTCATTTCAACAGAGAGAAAACTGACTTAACACTGTCTGCATCCACTTACTTATGTGTTCAGTTTCTGTATTTATGCAAACTAATACTAGAATTATAAGCTTATACCTTCAGGGAAGCAGTTTTGTCAACTAAAGTACAGTTCCTTCTAACATTAGTCTTACAGATTCCACTCATTTCCAAAGTTCAGTGAATTGGTCTTAGACACCTGTAATACAGTTTCATTGCTTTGTCACATTTGTGTTTGTGACTTCTAGTTCCTTTTTTTTTTTTTTTTTTAAATAATTGCCTATGTTAAGCTTCTTTGCTGTAAAGTTCTCTTGGTTTTCACAGATGCATTGTATCATGTACCACTATAATCTTACCATACAGAATAAGTTCATGACCTAAAAAATCCCCTGGCATCACTCATTAAACACTCCCTCTCCAACCCCTGGTAGAGTAACCATTTTTCTACTTTATACTTTTGTCTTTACGAGATGTCGTATGTTGGAACAATACAATATACAAGGTTTTCAGTAGATCTTTTTTCCCTTAATAACATACAAGTAAGATTCACCCATGTCTTCAGTTGGTTGAAGGGCTCGTTTCCTTTTCTTTCTTTCTTTCTTTCTTTCTTTCTTTCTTTCTTTATTTTTTTTTTAATCACTGGATGATTGTATTGGTCTGTTTGGACTGCTGTAACAAAATACCTTAAAAAAGGGAGGCTTATGACAACATACATTCATTTCTCATATTCTAGAAACTGAGAATTCCAGAACAGGACACTAGCAGATTTAATGCAAGTTTCTGCTTCCTAGGTGACCATCTTTTTGCCACACACTCACAGGTAAAAGGGACAAGCAGCTCTCTCAGGCCTTAAGGTATTAGTCCCATTCACAATCCTCCCCACCCTTCATGACCTAATTTCCTCCCAAAGCCTTACTTTCTAATACCATCAATTTAGGGTTAAAATGGCACACATGAATTTTGGAAAGCCATTCAGACCATAGCAATAGTATTACATTGTATGAATATACCCAAATAGTTTATCCAGCCCCACTGAAGCTCCTCGTGGTTGCTTCCAGTTATATGATTATGAATAAATCCATTGCAAGTGCTCATGTACATGTTCTTGTGTGTATGTGAGTTTTCAGATTCATCAGGTAAACACCTAAGCATGTGATTGCTGGATCATGTGATAAAACTGTGTTTAGCTTTGTATAAAACTGCCAAATTGTCTTCCAAAATGTCTGTAGTATTTTGCATTCTCACTGGCAACAAATAAGAGTTCCTGCAGGTCTGCAGTATAATCTGCAATTGGTATTTTCAGAATGTTGGATTTTTCAAATTAATTAACTTATTTTATTTGTTCTTTTTAGATATTCATGATAGTAGAGTATATTTTGACATATGTACATGAAGTTAGAATGTTGGATTTAAGTCATTCTACTAGGTGTTTAGTAGTTTCTTATTATTGTTTTAATTTTCATTTTCCTAAATACAAATTATATCTTTTCATATACTTGCTTGCTATCTATATATTTTCTACAGAAAATATCCTTTTTATATCTTTGTTCATTTCTAATTGGCTTATTTTTATCTTATTGTTTAACTAAGAGATCTTCAAATATTTTGAATATAAATCTGGTATCAGATATGTGTTTTTACAAATATTTTCTCCCAGTTTCTATATTTTCTTTTCTGTCTCTCTCTCCCTTTTGCAGTGGTAGGAATTGAACTCAGGGCTTTCTGCGTACTAGACAAGCTCCACTGAACTTCAACCTAACCCCATTTTTATTCTCTTATCAGTGTCTTTTCAGAGCAGAAGTTTTAATTTTAAGAAGACTCATTTATCATTTCTTAATGGATTATGATTTATATTATATTTATTCAATTTACTCATCACTAAATGAAAGGTCACATATCTTCTCCAATGTTCTCCTCTAGCAATTTTTCAAAAAAAATTTTGTTTGTTTTTTAGTTTTTCATTTATGTCTAAAACTTATTTTTAGATGACTTTATTGGAAGGTATAGCATCTGTGTTATTTTATTTTTATATGGTTATCCAATTCTTTCAGTGCATTTTGTTGCAAAGTCTATTATATCTTCATTGAATTGTTTTTAAGACTATAAAAAATTAGCTGCGCCAGGCACAGGTGGCGAATGCCTATATTCCCATCTGCTCAGGCAGCTGAGACAGGAGAATCACAAGAGCTCGGGAGCTCAAAACTAGCCTAGGCAACATAATGAGACACATTCTCTCAAAGAAAATTAGTTGACTATTTTTGAGTGTCTATTTATAGGTCATATATTCTTTTACCTTACTGTATATGTCTATACTGTATATGTATATGTGAATTTACTTTAGCTTTATAGTAGGTCTTGAAATCAATCAATTAGTTCTTACTTTTTTCTTCTACAGTATTTTATTGGCAACTCTAGGTCTTTTGATTCTGTATATAAGGTTTAAAATCAGGTTGTTGATATCTCCAAAAGAAGTTCCATGGATTTTGAGAAAGATTTAGATAAGCTTAAAGATAAAATTTTGAAGAATTGATAATTTAACAATGTTGAGTCTTTTAATCTATGATCATGGAATATCTTTCCATTTTTTTAGACATTCTTTGACATAATTCATCAATGTTTTATAGTTTTTACATACAAACCCTATGTACAGTTTTTTTTTTTTAATTATACCTACGTATTGCCTTTTTTTTTTTTGTGGTGATATTGGAAATGATATTGTTTTGTGATTCCTTATTCTAACTATTTATTGTTGGCATATAAAAAAGTAACAATTGGACAGTGATTGACTTTGGATCCTGAGAAGTTGGTTTACTTATTAACCAGTCCCATTTTAATTTTTTGCTGGTTCTTTGGGAGTTTTCAATGTGAAAATTGTTTTATTTCTTACTTTGTAAAATGTATAATTTTTGTTTCTTTTTCTTATTATATTAGCTAGAATTTTCAGTGTGATGTTGAATAGAAGTAGTAAGACAGTACATCATTGTCTTGTTCCTAATCTTAAAGGGAAAATGTTTAGTTTTTTCACTACTAGATACAAAATACTTGCTGTAGGCTCTTTGTGCACATTTTTTTTAGAATTGAGTTGAAGGAGTTCTCTGAGTTTAAATAGGCCTAGTGTCTTTTCTATTGAATTATATTGGTTAAAACAATAATACAGTCCACTTAATTCAAAGAGAAGAATGATAGGTCCACTCATAATGAGAGGCATTTCAAAGATGCAGCCATTTTTACCCATCATGGTTTGCCTTGAACTGTAAATAGTTTGTATTTGTTCTACATGGAAAATATACTCACTTCAAAATCTCACAGTCTCATCCTCTTTCAGTATTATCATGAATTCCAAAATTTCATTCCACATGAAATGAGGGCTGGTAATTATTACACTGCTGTATATATGGCTTCTCTGGACCTGAACCTGTGATTAAGAGCTAAATTATTTATTTTTCCCACACACACAATATACAATGTTGAGGTACTCATAAAAAAAACAGCAATAGATATGTTTGTTCAAAAAGGAAAAAAAAAAAAAAAACAGAAAGAATATGGTAATGTTTGGCCCATAGCGATTTTGAAATCTAGTCAGGTACATGTGGCCATTTTAATTGTTGGAGTCCAGTGCTATTGAAGGAAAAGATTCTCAGTGCCCCCTGGCTCCTACCTCTAAGCTTGTGGTTCTCGACATTGAATTTATCTTTCCATTCTATAAAACACTGCTTATGTTTGTAGCTGAGTAGTTTTCTCAGCTTTATTTTTATCTACAGAAAATTAGAGACCCAACTGCCTTTTTCATTCTGTCATATAACTATCTTTTTCCAGTTCAACTGGTATAAATCTTTTAAAAGCTTTGTAGACTTTATGTGTATTAATTTACAATTCATTCCAACAGACAACACTACACCCACAAATATCTTCAAAATAGATTCTTCTATACTTAGAGCACTCTGTGAAGTTAAAAAGATGACCTCAATATCTTTGGAAGCCTAATATTTTAACAAATATATTATACAGGGTTTGCCTAAGAAGATTATTTTTTTCTTTTTGTCCTTAGTAGTCATTTGGTCCAGATGAAAGAAACCATGAAAAAAACACCTTTAGTCTTGCTGAGGTCTTAAAAAAGGGTTTCAAATGTTCACCCTTTACTTTAGCTTCACCCTCAGACCATGCTTTACTAAGGGGGACCTGCATGTGACCTCTTCTCTGAGTCTATTTCTTACTTTTTAGTTTGGAAAGATGTCCTGAGATCTTAGTATTTTTCTCCAGGATTTCTTCAGCAGTTTGTCTCTTTAATCTTTAATTTTGTCATAGGAAGTTAGAAAAATTTGAGCCTGCAAATCTTAACAAGATTTCTGAGATCATGAGGTTCCTTTTATGTTTTCCATACTGTTGTAAACAATAGTTTTCATAGCTGCTGTCTCTGTATGTAACTCAACTGTTCTTTATATTGGCCTCTAATAATGTTTTCCTCATTGTCCATAATGTTTCGGTAGTCTCCCTGAGGCCATTCAAAATTTCATCAATAGTTCTGTCCAGTTCCTGTTCACCATACAACCTGAATTCCAAGTACTCTATGTTTTAGAAACTTTGCTTATCATAGCAACACATTTACAGGTACCAAATTTTGTCCTAGTTATCTATTGCTAAATAACAAATACCCCAGGACTTAGATGCTTATAGCAAGATATGATTTATTATATTTTATGATTTTCTGAATCATTAATTTGATAGGGCTTATCTTGCCCATACTTCTCTTTATGATGTTGGACAGTGCTATTTACTAAGATTCAGCTGGTGGATGGGATAGTCTACAAGGTCAAGTTTACTTCACAAACATGCCTGGTGCCTAAGCCCTGATTTGACTCCTGGTCTGGTCTGACTCCTCTGAGACTTTTGAACACAATACATTTATCTTAGCACTGAGTTCTTCTAGTAGATGGATTCAATATTGCAGTTCAAAGATCCCAGACAAAGTATTTCAAGAGACAAGGAATTCAAGAGAGTCTTCTAAGACCTTGGCCTGGAAACTGATTTGAGTATACTTCCAGTATATTCTATTACTCAGAACAGTCACAAAACCCAGGCAGATTTATGTTAAGTGGTTATAGAGCTACTTCTTTTTGGGAAGAGTCTCAAAGAATATTTTGGTCATTTTGAATTTGTCATACCTTCTTTTTTTTTTCTATTTTTAATCAACCACAACAAACTGAGTCTTGAAATATGAATTTTTTTTGTAGTAACTTTTGTATACTTTTCCAAGTTTTGAAACTTGGTTACCAATTAGTAGTCATTCTGTTAGGAAAACTATATTTAAAAATAAAAATACATCTTAAAAATTATCTAGCCCTGTTTCTTGGAAGAACATACCTTTAAAAATGGAGGATCAGAGGCTTCCTGGTCAGTGTCAATTATATTATACATTACTTTTATAATTTTAGCCAAGAATTTTGGTTTCCTCTTTTTAAAACTAGAAATTTATACCAGTAGTATTCATGTAATTTAGTATAAATTTCAGCACTTTGGGGAATACTAAAAATTAAATGGGCAAGATTCATCTATAGTAGTCTAAAACTCAAGCTATCTCAATCAAATTTCAGTTATTTGTCTTTCAATTTCTCAAGGCTTTTATGATGATCATTGTTATGGTAAAAATGTGAAATGTCCTCCCAAACTCATTTGTGTGACAATATGAGAGAGTTTAAAGGTGAAATGACTGGGTTATAAAAGCCTCAATTTAATTAGTGCATTAATCCCCTGATAGGGATTAATTGAGTAGTAACTGTAGGTAGGTAGGGTGTGGCTGGAGATGGGTCATTGGGGGTGTGCCTTTGGGGTATGTTTTGTCTGTGGTAGGGGGAGTCTTTATCTATGTTTTCTGGTACCACATCTAGACCTGCTTTCCTTTGCTATGCCCTTCCTCCATGATGTCCTGACTTACCTCAGGTCCTAAGAAATGGAGCCAGCCATCTCTGGACTGAGACCTCTAAAAATGTGAACCCCAAAATGAACTTTTCCTTGTCTAAAATTGTTCTTGTCATGTTTTTTGGTTACAGTGGTGAAAAGGCTGACTAAAATAATCAAATATATCAATGAATATTCCAAAATATCTAACAAAATCAGAGTCAGGTAATGATATACATCCATAACTTTGGAGGATTATTCTTATCATTTATTTAGTATTTCTAAATCTGTTCTAATCACTTCCATAATAATTAATGTCTACTGCTGATCTTTAATTGAAAAATTCTCATAATATATTTTAAGATAATTTCTTTGATCACCATCCACTTAGGCATGGTAGCTTTCCTCACCTTTTACAGCAACTCATGTCTTTTTAGTTGAACATTTGTCAGATTAAGTAATACCAGGTCCTTTATGTCCCATGTTTCGTCTTATTAATATAGTTTGATATTCATTAAAGTGGCTCCTCTGTGGTTTTAAATTATAAATCTCAGGACAGTTTTCAAACTCATCACCTATTAAATAAAGCTATCCTTTCACTTAACTACAAATGAAAATCTTTAGCTTAGCACTTACTATTCTAAAACACTCTAATTCAAAATAGTTTATCACAGGCAATATTCAGTATTCATTCTGATTTTGCAGGTCCAGAATATTAGGCCCCACTCTGACTTTAATCTTGTGAATTCTCCCCTCACTCCATTGTTCGTCTTGCTGTTTGATTCTGATACAATGGGATCAGCATATGTGGAGCTGTATTCTTGGTAATCCTGAGGTAATAGAGACATGGAAGAATGACTCTGAACAAAGAGTTGAAGCCAACTGCTCTACAATATAAAACTGCTCTTCAAAGACAGGAAATTTCTTCTTTGTGGGAAATGGAGGTACTCAGCAATTGGCTGGAACTCAGGTGTGAGGGAACTGGGAGAACAAGGTCAGATCGTGCCCAGCAACAATTTTGACCCAATTAGCTGTCCAGGAAGTAATGATTAATCTATGGCTCTTTGTATCCTCATACCATTCCAGTATTGGACTTTGGATTTTTATTTGAAGAGAGTTTTTTTTTTTTCTTTCTTTATTTTTTTATTCTAAGATGTTATAAATGACAGCAGAAAACATTACATTTCATATTACACATATAGAGCACTTTTTTACAAATCTCTGGTTGTATGCAAAGGATATTCACACCATTCGTGACTTCATATATGCACTTAGGGTAATGATATCCATCTCATTCTGCCATCTTTTTTTTTTTTCCTTCACCCTTTTGCCCCCTCCCTTCCCCTCCCTCCCCATTGGCCATTCTAGTATTCCTCTAATCCTCCTATGCTCCCCATCCCAACCCGACTGTGAATTGGCCTCCTTATATCAGAGAAAACATTTGGCATTTGGCTTTTTGGGATTGGCTAACTTCACTTAGCATTATATTCTCTAACTCCATCCATTTTCCTGCAAATGCCATGATTTTATTCTCTCTTATTGCTGAGTAATATTCCATTGTGTGTATATACCACATTTTCTTTATCCATTCATCTACTGAAGGGCATCTAGGTTGGTTCCACAGTTTAGCTATTGTGAATTGTGCTGCTATAAACATTGATGTGGCTGTATCCCTGTAGTATGCTGTTTTCAGGTCTTTTGGGTAAAGACCAAGGAGTGGGATAGCTGGGTCATAAGGTGGTTCCATTCCAAGTTTTCCAAGGTATCTCCATACTGCTTTCCATATTGGCTGCACCATTTTGCAGTCCCACCAACAATGTATGAGTGTGCCTTTTTCTCCACATCCTCTCCAACATTTATTGTTGTTTGTGTTCTTAATAGCTGCCATTCTGACTGGTGTAAGATGAAATCTTAGAGTGGTTTTGATTTGCATTTCTCTAATTGCCAGAGAGGTTGAGCATTTTTTCATGTATTTATTGATTGATTGATTATATATCTTCTTCTGAGAAGTGTCTGTTCAGTTCCTTGGCCCATTTATTGATTGGGTTATTTGTTTTTTTGGTGTTTTGATTTTTGAGTTCTTTATATATTCTAGAGATTAGTGCTCTATCTGACGTGCATGTGGTAAAAATTTGTTCCCAATTAGTAGGCTCTCTGTTCACCTCACTGATTGTTTCTTTTGCTGAGAAGAAGCTTTGTTTTATCTCTGTGTTTGGAATCTATGTAATATAACATGAGATATGGTTAACTTTGCCAAGTGGGCAATTATAAAAAATGAGTGCTTACAAAATTTCACAAGGACATGGAAGAGAAAGGGTGAGTTTGGAGGTTCAAAAAGTTCCAGAGATTGGGCTGGGGTTGTGGCTCAGCAGTAGAGCGCTCGCCTAGCATGTGCAGCCCGGGTTCGATCCTCAGCACCACATACAAATAAACGCATTGTGTACAACTAAAGCAAATAAATAAATATTAAAAAAAAAGAAAAGAAAAGTTCCAGAGAACTTCTCCTAACAGGGAATATTCATCTGTTAGAGTGCTTAGTTAATATTTGTGTTCAGATTGGGGAGTGTCACCAAGGTGATATGAAAGGAAGTTCAGGAAATATCATCATGTACATATAGACAACACTAGAAACCTGCTTCAAAGTGGTATTTACAAACCCAATCCATCCAAGATTTGATACACTCGTGTCATTTGTAATTTAATGTTGTATTAGTTTAATGTCTCATAGATTTTGCTTAGAAATGTTATTTAATTTTAGTGTACATTTTCCTTCTATACTAGGTTTTTTTAATGTTAGATATCAAATACTTTCTTGTGGATTAATAAAAAGTATCAATGATGCCTACTTAAGTGGCCTCAATCTGAAAAAAAGTATCAGCTTTGCACATATTGTCAACAATGGACTTATGCATAGTGTGAATCTTAAGTTCCCACTGTAGTGTTAAGAAGAGAACTATAGCACTCTTTTCCTCTTTTAAAGTATGGCATTTCATTTTTCTGTCCAAAGAACAATAATTAAAGAAACACTCCACAATGCATGGTGTCATGGCTATATTTGGTAGAAGGTTACTTGTTTTGATAATTTATTTTACCAGTAATTTTAATTATAAGGATCACTTACTTAAAAGTAACTGTAATATTCACAGAATACAGTTCCATTGTTTTCATTTTGAAGAAGTTGTGTTACATGGGATGAAAGAGACTTTTATTTCTTTGATCTTTTTGTCCTTACATTTCTTTATGTCTGCAACAAATTTGTATATAACCACTTTTTACTATATAAGATATTCAAAGTTGATAAAATGAATGTTCAAAGTCTTCAAAGATTTTAAAAATAAGACTTTAAAATTCTAGCTACTAATCTTTGACATTACGAAAATATCCAAAACAATAGTGTTCTTTGAGTTGATATAATTAAACTGTGAACCAGATACATTTTATTCATTAAATGTAATGCTATTTGGCATTTAGTTCTGAGACAGTAAAGCAAATGATATTTGTATTAACAATACTTCTCTCAATGAAAATATACACTATGACTGAATTATTGCCAGTTGCATAAGGCTTTGTGCTTTTTGTAAGTTTTCCCATTTTAATATTAAATGTAAAAATCAACCATTTTCTAATTATATTTGTACTCATCATGCTCACATCCAAACTTCATATTAACCCTGTTCTATCTTTCTTTGAAGATTTTGTGTATGTGTGTGATACTGGTGATTGACTCCAGAGCATACTAGACAGTGTCTTATCACTGAGTCACACTAAGCCACATAATTTCTTAGAATGTTTCAAAATGAGGAAGTCCTAATTTTTATGTATTTATATCATGGGTTAAAGTAGTTTATATCTTAAATATTGAGTTTTGATTATATTTATTTTAGATAATGTTACTAGTTATTATACACCACAAAAACATTTTCGTTAGAATATTTGTTTTTTGGCTGTGTTGTTGTATCTATTTTACCTTTTTCTTAATGAACATTATAGCTCCATGATCATATTATATTTCATTTTCTTTTGTCTTTGCAGTGCTGGGGATCAAATCCAGGACCTCACATTTGCTAGGCAAGTTCTCTACCTTTAAGTCATGCTTCTAGCCTGCTTTTAAATTTAATAGCTTTAAAACTGATTTTTTATTAACATTATCTTTATTTCATTAGTATATTTGATAAAATGGTTTTTAATGGTCCCATTTTAATTTTCCTATCTAATTACTCACAATTCAGCTAATGCTACTAGGTTAAAATTTATTAAAAGATTATTTGTACCTAATTAATTCTTAAACTAACATGGCCCTTGTGATAGACTGGTCACAGCATTTCAAAAGGACACAGGAGAGCAAGGATGGTTTTTCATATCTCTCAGACATTTTTAATTTAGTACTTGGGAAGTGATTACATTTGTAAAATGGGAAAATCAGAATTAAACTGTTGAAAAATGTGAAAATCTCTTGAGTTTCATTCTCATTCTAAGATCCCAGATTCCCTGATCTTCGATTTTCTTCTTGGTATGGAGCATTTG
This sequence comes from Tamias sibiricus, assembly GCA_025594165.1. Classification (NCBI taxonomy): domain Eukaryota; kingdom Metazoa; phylum Chordata; class Mammalia; order Rodentia; family Sciuridae; genus Tamias; species Tamias sibiricus. Next base: position 128,370,905 of record CM046660.1, read on the forward strand.
AATTTTTGATGTTTATTGATAGAATCAGAATTTTGTCTATAACCCTTAGTTTCTAACCTCCATTTAGAAAAGCTTAGACAATGTCCTCTATTCTTTCCCATCTCATATTATGTATATTACATGCTTACACAATATCAGACATAAAATTATTGGGATATGACTCCAGTAAGGAAACTGAATGTTAACAGATGGTGAAAGCAATACAAAAGAAGTCTATGTGATACATAGAAGAGGATGAGCAGTGTGCTAGCTTATGACACTGTCAGACAAGGATGGTCTTACTGTGGAAGCAACGATCTCAGAAATCTACACTGGCCTTTGAGTTATTTGGTGAGAATGGGGTCAAAGTGGGGAAAGGAGGAGATGTAAAGAGGTAGTAACACAGCTCAAGATATGGATATGGCTTTTGTCAGAACATTAAATAATATCCTCAATTTCATAGTACAGATAATATTTTTAAATAGCTAATAAATTAGTGATTGATGCTGTCCACTACTATGAAATATGGTGCTGTAACTACAAGGTTCATAGTGACTTCCCACAAGTCTTACTTTAAGCTTGTGAAGTTTTTAAGGGAGTTTCATGATTCATGGGTACCCATTAAAATGATCAATTTTTCTTTATTAGAGCATTTTTTTTTCTGCAATGTTGCTTAATAAATGTAACATTGGGATTATTACATGAATTCTGACACTGAGATCTGACATACTGATACATAAATATACCAATTAAAAAGTATATGTTATAGTTACATGATATTTTGCTTCAATAGTAATTATTAGCAGAGTGCATTTTATAAATAGGCAGTACAGAATAATCTTTAACAAGATTTTATAATACTTTATTATGGTTTAAGCCTATCTCCCAAAGTTCCACAGGTTAAAGGCTTGATCTCAGGGCAGTACTTTAAGGTGATACTATGGACATTTTGGAGGTGGAGCCTTATAGGAAGTCTTTAGATCATTGGGAGTGTGCCCTCAAAGGGAACTGTGGGACACCAGTTTTATTTCTCTGTGTTTTCTGGCTCCTGATGCGAGAAGTTTACTCTGTCATGTGACTTGCACCATTACCATCTGTTATCCCCACTAATGGCCCAAAGTGACCGAGCCAAACTTTCTTGGACTGGAGCCTCCAGAATTTTGAGCTAAATAAACCTTTTCTTTTTTATAAGTTGTCTCAGGCATTTTATTACAGCAAAGAAAAGCTATAGACTCAAGTTGTTGTCTTCAGTTAATCTCAAGTGTCCTGCAGAAAATAAAAGTTTAGAGTTGTAGACATTAGATGAGGAAAACAGATTTTTTTCCCACATTGTTTATGGGTGCATTATAGTTGTACCTAATGATGGTATTTGTTGTAACATATTCAAAACTGCATACAATATAATAATATAATTTGGCCAATATAATTCCCCAACACTTTCCCCTTCCCTCCCACCTACTTTGCCACCTCCCAACTGTTGTTACATTTCCTCTACTGATCTCCTTTCCGTTTTCATGAGATTCACCCCCACCTTTCTTTTCCTTTTTCCTCTATAGCTTCCACTAGAGAAATGAAAGAAAACATACTACCTATGACTTTCTGATTTTAACGTGTTTCACTTAACATGATGGTCTTTACCTTCATCCATTTTGCTGCAAATGACATAATTTCATTTTTCTTTAGGACTTAATAAAACTCCATTGAGTACATTACTACATTTTCTTGATCTATTCATCCATTGACAGACATCTAGGCGGGTTCTAAGTTTGGTTCTATAGTTTGTGAATTGTGCTGCTATAAACTGGGTATGCATGTATCACTGTAGTATAATTACTTTAGTTCTTCAAGCAGAGGTATAGGCTGGATCATATGTGGGTCCACACCTAGTATTTTGAGGAACCTCCATACTGATTTCCATAGTAGTTGTACTAATTTATAATCTAACCAACAGTGTAAACATGTTCCTTTTCTCCACATTATCTTCATCATGTATTGTTATTTGTATTCTTAATGACTGCCATTATGACTGGCATGAGATGAAATCTCAGTGTAGTGATGATTTGCATTTTCTCTAATTGCTAATGATGTTGAACACATTTTTATATATTCGTTGGCCATTTATATTTCTTCTTTTGAGAAGCATCTGTTTAATTCATTTCCCACTTATTAATTGGATTATTTGAGTTTTGGGTGTAAAGCTTTTTTGAGTTCTTTATATATTCTAGGTATTAATCCTCTGTCAGAAGAGTAGCTAGCAAAGATTTTTCTTTCTATAGGTTATTTCATCACATTCCTAATTGTTTCCTTTACTGTGCAGAAGCTTTTTATTAACTCCTGAAAGTATTTCCTGAGCTTTAGGGATCTTATTGAGAAACTTATTGCCTGTGTTTACACAGAGTGTCTTGCAGAGAAACAAAAGTTTGGAGTGATAGACATTAGATGTTCTTCTAGGAGTTGTATAGTTTCTGATCTAATTCCTAGTTCTCATTCTTCTATATATGGATAACCAGGTTTTCCAGCACTATTTGTTTAAAAGGCTGTATTTTCTCTAGTGTATGTTTTTTGTTGTCTTTGTCAAGGATTAGATAACTAGATGCATGGGTTTGTCTCTTTGTCTTCTATCCTGTACCATTAATCTGTATTTCTATATTTATGTCAGTGCCATGTTGTTTTTGTTACTATAGCTGTGTAGTATAATTTGAAGGTATTGTGATGCCTCCATTATTGCTTTTTTTTTTTTTTTTTTTTTTTTTTTTTGCTTAAAATTGCTTTTACTATACTGGGCCTTTTTTTTCTTCAAAATGAATTTTAGGACTGTTTTTGTAGTTCTGTGGAGAATATTATTGGTATTTTGATAATGATTGCATTGAATCTATGTATTGCTTTTGATAGTATGGCTGTGTTAATACTAATAATTCTGCCTATCCATGAACTTGGGAAGTCTTTCCATAGTTTGAGGTCTTCTTCAAATTCTTAATTGAATATCTTAGTTTTCATTGTCAAGCTATTTCACCTTCTTGGTTAGATTTATTCCTATTTTTTTTGTTTTTCAGGCTATTGTCAATAGAATTGTTTTCCTGATTTATTTTTCAGCAGATTCATTGTTGGTTTATAGGAAAGCTGTTGATTTTTGTTTGTTGATTTTGTAATCTGCTACTTTGCCAAATTTGTTTACCAGCTCTAGCAATGTTCTGGTGGAATTTTTTTTTTTTTTTGTATCTTCTAGGTATAGGATTTTCTCAGGCATTTCATTATAGTAATGCAAAGTTGATTAATATATTCTACAGTTAGACTCAAGAGTCTCGTAGAGAAAGAAAAATTTAGAGTGTAGAGATTAGACATGAAACAGATCTTTATGGAAAAAAATAAACAAAAATTATGTGGATAAATGAGACTTTATCAGGAAATGAAGAATGAAACTAATTTTCAGGAAAGGAGGAATTCCATAAGAAGAGTCTTGGAAATGAGAAAGTAGAGTTTGGTCAGAGTATGTTCTCTTTCAAAGTTGAAATGAGGAAAAAGGACAGATCGTGAGGTGGAAATTATGTATCAAGAATTTAGCAACACTAACTAGGAAATATCAACAATTCATCACTATTCATCCAATATTTTAGAAAAAGATGAAAAGAAATAATGTTCCTTGGCTTCAATATAATGTTATACTTATATAGTTTACATTTAATATTTATAAAATATTTAAAATATGATCTACACTCTTTATATTGTAAGTATATTTATAAATTATATTTTCTATGTGGTGATGGGAATTTTTGATATATGTCTAGTATCATACCCTCAGAGCAAATGTTTCAATAGACACTACTGATAATCTACTGAATACAACATTGTGTACCATTGTGATCTATTGGCTTTTATGATATTAAAATATTGGCACAATTTCCAAATTCACATATTTGTACTTATGCATTCATTTGTTGGATTATGGAAAAAGTGATTATGTTAAGCTAATCTTGTATTTAAACTTCTTTCAAAGTACTACCAAATATTAGATATTTTACTTCTTATAGTTTGAAATGTAAATCAGTTAACATTCTGACTCTCTAATAACTCTTCTAATTAAAGACTTTTAATGACCTTTATTTTAGTTGAGTACTAAAGCTCTATTACTTGGCATTTCATGATTCTTCTAAGATAATGGCTGTACCCCAAAGTCATATCTTTTCACACAGTCTCCAAGAAACCATGCAGAAAGAGATAAGGAAATAGCATTAGCCATAGCTTATGTTTAGACATAATTAGGTGGACATGACTGCAAGTTACAACTCGCACAAATCAAGTAAATCAACATTCAAAATAAGATAATGTTCTAGGCCTTGCAAGAAAGCAGAGAATTATCAAAGATTGAACAGAGCAAAGAAGGATGAGGAGGGATACCACGGTGGACGCAATTTGAATCACATCAGCCAGGGCTGTGTGAGGCTGATTGTGAAGAAGCCTGATAAAGGGTGCAATTAAATTAAAGGGAGGAGCCTAGACTGTACTTTGGACCAGAGGATGTGTCACTTTCGAGGGGAATAGTACCCTAGGAGATTGAGTAGCAGCATAGAAATGGGAGGTAGTCATCAGGAGTTTGTGTATAAAAGAAAAAAAAGAGGAGGCATTTGATGATAAAGAGCCAATGGAACAGGAAAATGCTCAGTTATTAATTAGACCATCTAGTGAATATAAACCCAAACCATAAGATTAAAAATAGACACATATAGGAATGATGTAAAATAAGAGCTGACTAATTGGAAATCCATATGCAGCAAAATGAAATTAAACCGGTATATCTCACCATTCACAAAACTCAACTCAAAGTGGATCAAGGACCTTGGAATTAGACCAGAGACCCTGTGCCTAATAGAAGAAAAAGTAGGCCCAAATCTTCATCATGTCGAATTAAGTCCCTTAACACAACTCCTAAAGCACAAGAAATCAAATCAAGAATCAAGAAATGGTACAGATTCAAACTAAAATGCTTCTTCTCAGCAAAGGAAGCAATTAGCAATGTGAAGAGACAGCCTGTAGAATGGGAGAAAATCTTTACCACATGTACATTAGATAGAGCATGAATCTTCAGGATATATAAAGACCACAAAAAAACTTAACACCAATAAAACAAATAACTTAATCAATAAATGGGCTAAGGAACTGAACAGACACTTCACAAAGGAATATATACAATCGATAAACAAATATATGAAAAAATGTTCAACATTTCTAGCAATTAGAGAAATGCAAATCAAAACTGCTCTAAGATTTTATCTCACTCCAGTCAGAATGACAATTATCAAGACTACTAACAACAATAAGTGTTGGCAAGGATGTGGAGGAAAAGGAACACTCATACATTGCTGGTGGTCTTGCATATTGGTGAAACCACTTTGGAAAGCAGTATAGAGATTCCTTAGAAAACTTGGGATGGAACCACCATTTGTCCCAGCTATCCCACTCCTCAGTCTATATCCAAAGGAATTAAAATCAGCATGCTACAGTGACACAACCACATCAATGTTTGTATCAACTCAATTTACAATAGCCAAACTATGGAACCAATTGAGATGTACTTCAATAGATGAATGGATAAAGAAACTGAGGAATATACACATAATGGAATATTGCTCAGCTTTAAAGAAGAATGAAATTATGGCATTTGCAGGTAAATGGATGGAGTTGGAGAATATCATGCTAAGTGAAATAAGTCAATCCCCCAAAAAACCAAAGGCCAAATGATCTCTCTGATATGTGGATACTGATCCATAATGGGTTGGGGGGGGGTGGCAAGGGAAGATTGGAGGAACTTTGGATTTGGGAGAAGGGAGTGAGGTAGAGTAGTAGGTATGGGGGTGGGAAAGATCATTGAATGAAACGGACATTATTACCCTGTGTACATGTATGATTGCGTGACTGGTGTGACTCTGAATCTTGTATAACCAGAGAAATGAAAAGTCGTGCTCCATTTGTATACAATGAGTCATAATGCATTATTCTGTCATGTATAACTAATTGGAACAAATTAAAAAAAATCAAAATGAGAGCTGACCAAACTAAGGAAATAATTTAAGGAAAGAATAACCATATTGATAATGCAGATTCATTACAATGTGCCCACAGGAAAGTAGGTACATTTGATAAAAGCAAAAGAAACAGAAAATAAGAATGAAAAAGCTGAAAGAATAAAATGATCAAGAGCAATGCAGACAATCACAGAGAAAGAGACTGGTGTAATTGTTCAACATTTCTAACAATTAGAGAAATGCAAAACTACAATTTAAAATGATAATCTAAGAAAATATCCCAGAAATAAGACATGATTATACACATGATAAATGCTTCCACACACTGAAAAATTTGTTTTGAAATACATTCTAGTAAAATTAGTGTATTATAAAGATTAAAAATTTTTTTTCTTCAGGTTTTTCGGATTTTAAAAGGCCATTTAAAAATAAAAGAATACCAGCTCAGCTCCAGAATTCTTGATAGCAATATACAAATTAAGACAATTGAAGAAATGGAGAAATGTTTTCAAGAAATGCTAGGGTAGAATGACTAAGATTTCATATCCAGTCAATTTTTCTTCAAAAAGTTATGCTTAGGGCGCAATACTGACAAAATTATATTGTTATATTTTGTGCACATATTGATGCATAACAAAAAATTCCATCATTATGCACAACTATAATGCACCAATAAAAATGTGGAAATAGGTCAAAAGTTATGCTAAAGCACTGGATATGGAGATTTCTGGAACACACTAGGAATCCCAAAGACTCTGGGAAGCTAAGGAAGAAGGATCACAAGTTAGAGGCCAGTCTTAGCATCTTAGTGAGATCATCAGCAATTTAGCAAAACCTGGTCCCAAAATGAAAAATTAAAAAAATAAGTAATTATAAGCTCTTAAAAAAATGTACCTTTGCACTGTTTAAGACACAAGGTTGGTGACAATTTGTTATGGCAGCAAGTGATAAGTATCAGGGTTTTCAGGTCTTTCTGTCAGGGAAAGTAAGGACAGAGGAGGCGCTCAAAGTTAAACTCTCCAGAGCAAAGGTGCCGGCATTGCCTTTTGCCCATTCTGAAAGAACTCAGCTGTTTGAAAAAAACGTTAAGACTCCTGGAAGTATAGAGAAGCCATGGGTATTTGTTGGGTACCAACAGTCTTTGCCAAAAACATTTTTCTAAGACCATTTTATGGCACATGGTAGACATTAATATTGAATAAAATAATGAACAACTATAAAAATGAAAAAGAAAAAAAAAAAGGCACTCGGGATATACCATATATATATGGTAACTTGTCCTGGATTCAATCTCCAGTATGTGTGGTGTGTGTGTGTGTGTGTGTGTGTGTGTGTGTTAAAGAAAATAGCTTGTTGTAGTTTGGATATGAGGTATCCTCAAAAGCTCATGTGTGAGACAATATGAGAAGGTTCAGAGGAGAAAGGACTGGGTTGTGAGAGCCTTAACCCAGTCAGTGAATTAATCTCCTGGGGGATTAATTGAGTGGTAACTGAAGGTGGCTGGGGTGTGGCTTTAGAAGGTGGGGCATTGGAGGCATGGCTTTGGGGTATATATTTGTGTCTGGCAAAGGGAGATCTCTCTCTCTCTGCTTTCTGATCATCATGTGAGCCACTTCCCTCTGCCACACTCTTCTGTCATGATGTTCTACCTCACCTCAAGCCCTGAGGAATGGAGCCTGTCGTTTATGGATTGAGACCTCTGAAACCATGAGCTCCCAAATGAACTTTTCCTCCTCCACAGTTGCTCTGGTTGGGTCCTTTAGTTGACTAAAACAGAACTTAAATATATGTGTGTGTAATTAAGAAAATTTATATATATATAATAAAGAAAGATATATAAATAAAATAATAAATAAAATAGCCACAATATATTTCTAAAGAAGAATCTACTTTGGAGCTATCTAATCATTTTGCTATAGGAATTTTTGACAAATACAATGGGTAGTGAAAATTAAAAACGTTTGAATGGATTAAACTATGGAAGAGGAACATATACTTTGTAACAGTGCTTGACAAAAAGAAATAGTACAACTAAAAAGAAATGAGAGGCAAAGGGAGAAAGTTTTAGTAATAAAAGCTCATGAAATAGTATGTCATTAGCATTTTGGAGTGAAAAAAATCACTGTTACTATTTCAAGATGAGAAACAAAATAGGGAAGCTTAAGTAAAGAAAAAGAAAACTAAGGATAATATAAATAAATATTATCCCAAAAGTAATCATTAGAAAAAATATTCTTATCAAAAAAATTTTTAAAATTAAATAGATTGAAAAAAATAAATCATACTGAAAAATGCATCAATATAATACAATAAGTAGTACATATATGTGTGTCTATGTATGTATGAATGAGATGATGCCAAATATTTCAGTCATATTGATATGTAGAAATGGAATTCACCACTTGCAGAACATGGGAAGAAAGACACTTTAAAAGAGGAGTTTGTAGGTACGTTACCCACAGTCCATGTAGATATAAAAGTCAACTTACAGAGGACTTACAGCACAAAAATCAATAGACTTAATTTTATGAATGTTTTAAATGTATTAAAGTTGGAAAATTGAAAATTGAGAAAACACCATCTTTTCATGTGCACATGAATCTTGATTATACATAACAAGTCTAACAATGTGTCAATTTGTTTTAAAAAACTTAATAAGTTCTACAAAATAAAAAGTAATATAAACAATATTTTACAACAAAATGCAGAAAAATAATTGGCATATAATCACAACACTTCATAAAGGCTCTCATCTAGTAATTGCTCAAGCTCCCTATTGAACAATTCTTTGGTCACAATGGAAACACATCCAAATATAATGACGATGGAAACACTACATAACAGAGTCTCTTAGGTACTATTAAAACTGTTACCTGAAGAATTAATAATTTGGTCAATAAAAACCAAAATAAAGAAAATGAATAATTGCCTAAGAAAATGAGGGAAAGCATCAAGTTAAAAGTTGAAAATACAGGGCTGGGGGTATAGCTCAGTGGTAGAGCACTTGCCTCACATGCGTGTGATGGTGTGATGCACTGGGTTTGATCCTCAGCACCACATAAAAATAAATAAAAATAAAGATATTGTGTCCAGCTACAGCTAAAAAAATTTTTTTTAAAGTTCAAAATACAAAAGGGAAATAATATTAAAGCCAAGCCCGGCGCATTGGTACACACCTGTAATCCCAGCACTTGGGAGGCTGAGGCAGGAGGATCATGAGTTCAAAGCCAGCCTCCACAATGGTGAAGCACTTAGCAACTCAGTGAGACCCTGTCTCTAATAAAATACAAAAAAGGGCTGAGGATGTGGCCCAGTGGTCAAGTGTCCCTGAGTTCAATCCCCGGTACCCCCCCCAAAAAAATAAAGTAAAGAAAAGGAGAAAAAAAAAAAAAAACACTAGGATGAAGAAACATGAATGGTTTTAAAAAAATCAGTAGAAAGAATAAATTGCTAAAAAATTAATTTGGAAGGGCAGATATACAATACAAAAAATGACTGTGAAGCACCATTAAACAAATTGATATATTTTGAAAGGGAGACAATACTCCCAGTCCTATGCATAAGAATGTCCCTAGTTGTTAAAATGGATAAATTCCCTGAAAATATAACTTGTCAAAATTGACCATAATGGAGATAGAAAGTTTTAAAATAATAATTTCCATAAAAGAAATAAATAGTTCATCTTTGAATTCCCTAGAGAAAAGCATCAGTCTTATGCATTTACACTAAGCCATGAAGACAAGACAATCTTCATGCTACTTAAATTGTCCCAGAACATAGGAAAAAAGGAAAGAAGCCCTCCATTTTTTATATTAAGCAAGTTATAACATTGATAATGGAAGATTAAAAAAAAGGAATACAAAGACACATATCTACCAATATTGATGCAAACATCTTAAATAAATTATAGAAAATAGAATCCAACAGTGTATTTAAAAACAATACATCATGGCTAAATAAGATTCATTTCATAAATAATTTGATTTTAATAAATTTATCAATATATGATAACATATTACTGGGTGTGGAAAGAATAAAGAAAAGATTATTTTCACAGAAGTTCAGAAGTCTTCTGACAAAATTTAAGAATTCCTTATTTAAAAAAAAATAAGGATCAACCATCTTTGTTAGATAAAGCAACTCCTTTATTGGATCTAGTTCTTGCATTCTGACCAGGCATATCAGGTTGGCTTGTCTCAGAAGCTTAGTGTCCAGACCTCTGCTGGGAACTAATGTGGCTGGGGAATGGCTTAAATGCTGAGTCCTGGAATCTTCTTGGCAATTCTGTACTCACACAAGCAGCTGGGCTTGCTTGGGGCCATTGATCAGAATACTATGTACAACTTCACCATTTGGCTTGGGGTTCTTGGAGCATGGCAGCTGGGTCATAAGGGACTATGTGCTGACACAGAGGATCTGGAGAGCTAAATTTCTAGGGACTGTGGGAGTCTTTGGTCTTAGTCTCAGAAGTCATACAACTTCATTAAGTCATCTTGTTAAAGGCAGACCTAGATTCAAGGAGAAGAAAATTAACCACCATCCTTTGATGAGAGAGTAGCAATTTCACATTGCATAAGCAAATTTAAGATGGGAGACAGTGATTTGACTATTACTGAAGAGTACAATCATTCATGCTCAGCATCTTATTTAGTGGGTAGATGCTAGAGGCACACCTGCTGAAGGGAAGGCAAGATGTGTACTATCTTCACTACTAGTTAAGACTAGATAGAAGATTTTTGCTAATTAGATCAGAGTAAACAATTAACAATAGCATATGAATTAGAAATGGCTACCATGACTATTCGTGTATATGTGTATATGTGTTTGTGAGTATGTGTGTGAGTGCAAACAAGAAAAAAAGAAAGAAAAAGGGGGGGGGGAGTGAGGGAGAGAAATAAACTAATTCTGGCACAAAATTAAGATGGAGAGTACACAGATGTTCATAGAATTATTCTTATTAGGATCTCAAGAAATGCGCAACAATGTACCAGGCATACGGAGGTTATATTAACATAGAGAGGTTTTGTCTTCATCTCATAGATACTAGCAATAAAATATATATATAAACACTATTGATACAGCAGTATCATTATAAAATCTTAAACTACCTCTTTTGAAAACATAGAAGTGTGAATACAGATGATCCGAATATAAAAGGCTTCTGAGAAAGAGGTAGAGCATGAAGGAATTGGGGAAAACATATACTAATTGACAGGCAGGAGCAGGGAGGAAATTCAGCTATGAGGACCAGCTTGGGAAAAATGTGGCTGTTTGTATGGAGAGACCTGGGGAAGTGTTGGTAGCTGGAACTCATACACTGGGAAAGAACATTTAAAAAAAGACACATGTGTAAGCTTGGGGTGAGAGATTGAGGAGGGGAAAGGATGCATATGGAATAGCAGTTCCCTCCACCTCAGCTGTTATGCTGTTCAAAAATGTGCAGAGGTTTGTGACCAAAGGTATATTACAGAAGTCATAATAATACAACAAAACTTTATTAAGCCTACTGTATTCTGAACATTGTGTTTAGTAAGAAATCTTAGGCTTGGTTCCTGTAGCGTTATTTTCTGCTGCATAGCTCCTTCTTTCGAGATTCACAAGGGCTCTCTGTTGTCACAGAAGCCTAAGTGGAGAGCACACAGGGGACTGTGATGTCCCTCCCAGTTGGTGATAAGTGGGGGCACACTGTGACCCACCTCCCATCTGTGTCCGAAGTCAAAGAGGAGCAGAAAGCTCTGTGGGTATTATCGTACATGCCCTTTTCATTAGCATTCAGTTTTGGTCTGTTGCTTATGATGAGATAGGACAAGCATTTTCAGGGTGCTCCATTAAATTTCTTCCTAACGCCTGAATCTCTTCACGATAGTGGGAAGATAAGATGCCCTTGTCCTCAATGTCCTTTTATTATTCACTCCAGCCTGGTTCTCGAGTGTCTCCATTCACCCATTCTGAAGCCTTCTTTTCCTAATCTTTGTAGATTATTTCTCCATTTTTTTTGAAGACCGGGTAGTTGGCTCTTAAATGTTTCCTGCGGTCCTTTCATTTCACTGAATTTTAAATATTTCAGCCAATTTGAAGAGTTCATAATGATGAATAAGATTAAGCTTGGAGCTTAACCTTTTGAAACTGGGTGACGCGTTAACTCGGCTGGAACGCTGGTTAATTTAACAGCAGGAGTTGAATTAACTTGTCACAGCTCTGCCATTGTTAAATTTCCTGCTCCTGATCCTTGTCCCAATCTTGCAGAGCTTGGTTGTCCTGGGACCAGGGGATGAGCCCGGTTGGAGAATAAAGCAGAAATGGGAAAGGAAAGATGGTGCGTCTTGTTAAGAGGTAACAGGGTGGCAAAAATGTCCAGATGAGGCATCTATTTTAGTTGGGGAAGACTAGAAGAGGAGAGGGGAAGGGAGGAGCTTGGAAAATGAAAGGTAATGAATGCAAGGGAGTTAAGTGAGAGTGTAAGGTGAGAAACACAGAGAAGAGACACCAAAGAGAGGAATGTATTAAGAAGAGAGATTGGTGGTATGGCTTGAATTCCTGGGGATGTATTGCATTCCACACATTAGAAGCTGTTAATGTTAGCAGTCTAGCACGCAAAAATGAAATTGTCTGCTTAAAAATGTCCCTTGCATTGGGAAGAAATGAAAGCCTTGAATTATGGGAATAATTTCCAGGATGATCTCAACAAAGAGAAGTTATTCCAAACTTGGCTCAGCAGAAATATCTCTTTTGCATATTTGTAGGTCTTTGTCAAACATTCTGGATTGATGCAATTTAGTTGGAAAAGGGTGAAGACAGTAAAGGAATGGAAGAATTGGGAAAAGAAAGCAATTCAGGAGACTATGAGTCAAAGAGGGGGCAAGGGTGAAAGCATTGCTTTCTTTTTTCCAAGGAAGAGAGCAGAAAGGGCAACTGTAGGGGCTGGCGATAGGAAGCAAAAGGAAGCAGCTGTAGCAGGTATTTCTGCAAAGCCATCTTTCCCTTAAACAAAGTAACAGGCACTGCTGGGATGGACTGTTCCCTGTGTGTGTTGCTTGCTCCACAAGTAACTCTCAAATATGCATTATCTCAGCTTTGCTATTCGCTCTCAGACAGGAAGCTCCGTGCAGTGGAGTAAGCTGCTCGGCCTTCAGGGCAGAGGCCTAATGACATCAGAAATGCAGGCAAAATAACCAGTCTGCTTCTAAGCACCAGCCACTTTGAGGCACATCAGTAGAGATCACCTAGAGCCTATCTTCCTTTCAATTGTTTCAGAGGTGCTTTAACTTAACACTGAAAGGACGTTTTCATTTCTATTTGTATGATTTTTGTTTCAGGGCTTATGTTATTCCACCGATGCTCTAACAGGTTTTCAATTTCCAAGGTAGTTGCCTGAAAAGACCGCAGGCTGCTAGGGAGCCTAACCAGCGCTCAGTGGCTGGATCTGAAGCGGATTACTAAGGATTCCAGGGCCTTTTGCTTCTGTCCAAAATTACTTTAAGGTATAGATATCAGAAGGCTGGGCTGCATCTGATGGATCAAGAGAGTGAAGCAAGTAGAGAAAAGGTGAAAGGGATAAGCAGGAGATAGAGGACAAAAGAAAGATATTTTAAAAAGTGCAATAAGAAAAAAGAATGACGAATCTCTTGTTTAGATTCAGGATAGGAACTAAACTCCCAAGGTATTTTATTTTATTATTTTTTGTTTGTTCTGTTTTATTTTTATTGCATTTATTTATTTATTTTTGGTGCTGGGGATTGAACCCAGGGCCTCGAGCATGCAAGGCAAGCAAGTGCTCTAACCCTGTGCTGCATCAGCCTGTGGAGGCATTTTAAATTCACCAGTTGGTGTTAAAAGGCAGTGAAAGTTATTCATGCAGGTAGCCAGAATGCAGGGCACCGAAAAGTGACCATACTGGAAGGAATTTAATGAATTAGTGCTTAATTCTGAGTTATTTTCAGGTACCAAAAGCATTTTGCTGAATGCAAAGCTTATTTTATGTCACACATTATTAGCAGAGATACCAATGCTGTGGAAAAAACTGGGCAGAATTTGGGGTATAAATTTGCATAGTAGCTTCTGCTGCAAATGTTAACTACAGTGTGACCCCTTTTCAGCAAAGGTAAAATTGTATCTATATACATATATATATAGATAGATAGATAGATAGATATCTATATGAAGTAAAATTTTATATATATCACCATTCAAAAAGTACATAAGTCTCAGAATAAAAATAACATCTATTGTGAATTAGATTAACCTTGTTCAGTTAGCACAGGGATTCAGGGATTTTTCAAGTTCTAGGAGTTTCAAGTTATTCGGTATCTAGATCACAAGCTCCAAGGACAATCCCATAAAGACATTCTAACATGATCTTTGAAAATAAGGTTCTTAGTATTATTTGACATAACTTGAATTTCAATGAAACTAAATTTTTGGTTAGAAAATGCCAATGAAATGAGGAAAATTTAAAGTTAAAAAAAAAAAAAAAAAAAAACAGTAGAGCACAAGCATTTCCTGAAGCCTACCAGATCTAATGCCTCAAATGAATTAAACAGGGATTTTCAAACTATGTTTTATAGAATTGCACATGGAGTAACACTGCATGAAAAATGTATCCCAAGATTTTATGACCATGTGTCTTTAGGATTCAGTGAAGAACTCTCCAAATATAATGACCATGGCATCATTTTGTTACACGAAATACTTATCCTAAATTTTAGACTAGAGCTATTCTTCTGAATAATATTACAGTTTTTCCTTGATTTTTCATGAAGTTGCTCAGAAATACCCTGACCTGTAGCCTATTTGTAGTCAGGAGAGAATTTGACATCCCTGTTCCTACCAGTGTGATTTGATGCTATAAGTTGCATATGAAAATTATTTAGCTATTTGCATGGCTCATAACCATGCAAAATAGGTTGGGCAAGTTATCAGCTCTGAGAGACTTTTATTTACTGTGGACAGTATCTGAGGAATTCTGTGTGTGAAAGTTAAAGAGCTGCTAAGGAGTTGCTAGAAGGAAAGCCAAGCCTCCATGTTTCCACGTTTCAGGTGTATGTTTGTAGCTCGGGGTGGTGGTGGGGATGCTGGCTGCTCTGCCTTGTCTGGAAAAAACATCTATATGCCTAGTCAAATGGCCATGTAGGTTCCTTGGTGCAGCTTTATGTGCCTGTAATTTCCACTGTGACTTTAGACTGTCATCTTTCAGCATATTTTCATTTATTGTTTTTAGCTACAATCAGGGCAGTAATAGGAGAGCAATTCTAGGGAGTGAGCGCACAGATAAAATATGTAGACCCTGGCAATAGTGAGGTCTGCTTAGCCACACCTCATATTTCAGTTCACAGGAATGTGCGTGGGGGTTGACATAAGTACTCCCTGTTGTGTTGTTGCTTATGGCTCCGTAGCCCTTTGAGAAGACCGGAGAATAAAGGACTGCAGAGAGCCCGTGTTGTTGAAGTAGCAGTGTTAGAGAGGGTGCCTACAAGCACCTGAGAGAGTTTCATGTTTTTTAACAAATGTTTTCTTGATGTTACCCTTAAATCCCACCTGCATGTCCTCCTCTCGCCATCCACATCAGTCGAGTTTCTGCTTTACAGGCTTCCTTTTGAGGCATCAGTGAACCTAAAGGAAACCAGCATGGTGGGGATTTCAGGACAACTTGCAGCATATCGCTCTTTCTTGGCAAGCCGCATCACTGAATGGCATTCAGACTCTCACCGCAGGGCCACAGCTGATCAATAATTTCCAGGAGCCCCTTCTGACTGTCAGAGGCGAAAACCAAGGAGTGCCACCAAACCAGTTAGAAATAGTGCCCTGACAGGAAAATTCCAGGGCAGTCAAAAAAGAAATTGTAACATTTGGTTATATTACTATGTGCTAAGACTCTTTCTTGACAGGAGACATTTGGTTCCCATTTGAAGGCTACACAGACTTTAACTAAGCACAGAGATACCCGGGTGATGAATGAGTGTTTCAAACAGCTACGTTAAGAAATTGAAGTTGTCAAATCTACCCTTGTGATTTTGAGGATGAAAGACAATCATCCAGGTATATACTAAAAGGTTCCATTAGAAAACTATTTTAAATGCTGTTATCCTGGTAAAAAGTCTCCCCTAATGAAATGGAAATAATGTTATGATTTCTAAACTATTTTTTTCACATATTTCTGTCAGGAAAGTCTCTCATCTTTCAATAGAGTACAGTTATATTTTCTTACCTTATTTTTTAAAAGTAATAATAGTAGATCTAGTTAGATAGTTGCTACATAATTGAGTAGATTTTCTAAAAGTTCATTAATTTCAAGAAAACCTTAAATAATGTAGCACTTGTCCAGGAACATAAGGTCCTTGGTAAATATTTCTGGGTGAAAATATAAACAAAAAGGGAAAAGGGAAAAAAATCCACTTTCTTCCTTTGTATTGTGTATGTAGAGAGGAGAAGACACAGTGTTATAGACATCACTGTTATCAAAGCTATTTGTTGATGGCTTCATGTGTAAAACAACATGGTTGGGGACAAAGAAAAGGAAACTGAATTTTTGAACTTCATATCCTCTCTTTGTGAATTCACGAACTGATGATCAGACTCCTTACATCGGTATGAATGTTCAAGGTAGAATTTGAAAAGAGATTTAATTGACTATACAGCCCTTTCACTTTCCTCCACACAAGCCCGTGTTTTAAACTGGGTGCAGGGTCACCTGCCTATAAATTCAGACACTCGGGTCTGAGGCAGGAAGGGGAATCATTGGTTTGAGGCCAGCCTGCGTAACACATGGCTAACATAGTGAGGCTATCTCAAAAAAAAAAAAAAAAAAGACTATGTCTGAGTCAGTGACAAAAGAATTTAAAATTAGCACATTATTTACTGTTTTCATTTTCAATTATTTCACCTCTAAAATGGGGATAATTTTACATTAATTTCATGAGTTTCAAAACTGCCATAAGACAAGATAATAGATACAAAGAAATCAACTTTGTAGCCTCTTAATGGTAGTCTTCATCATCATCCTCATACTCAGGTTGGAAATTAATTTATGGAATTTGGTGGGTGAAAAACTCTTTTAAAAGGGATTTTAGTTAATTTTATCAGCACTTTGAAAGGACCCAACTTGATGTAGAAGGGGAAAGGTTGTTGAAGTTTAGATAGCATGGTACGGCATAGCTTGGAAGCAAGCAAGGTCATTTAAATTTGTGGAGACTCATTGGACAGGATTGAGAGGAGGATGTCATGTGGACAGGTTTGTAAAAGTCATGATGGCAATGAATCATGTCTCCATTCATTTATTTAGCAAACATTTAATGAGTGCCACTTTATGCCAGGCAAAATTCTAGGTGCTAGATTTATAAATTTATAAGCCATGATTCCTGCATTCGAGGAGTTAACAGGTAGTGAGGCTTTGGATGATGAACAAATTGCTCTTGGGAATGCAACATGTTATAAAATAAAGTTCTGTAGAAGGTACAGTAGGGGCAATGAGCAAAAAGCTAACTTTCTTCTAAAGGATGCTGCTTAAAATAGTGCTTTCTGTTAGAATTGAAGTTTGAATTTCAGAGTTTGTGGCCCAGTGGCTGACCCAGAGAAGTGAAGTAGCAGGATCAAAATGCTTGACAAAGAAATTTCTTTACCTATGGATGGAGTGGAGAGTAGCGAGGCAAAAATATCTGGAAAATGACGTTTTACATCATCTAGGTAAAGGACAGGGCTTGAACATGGATGGATTTGAGAGGATTAATGGATGGTGAGTGTTGTGTCAAAGGTAAAGAAGAGACATGGTAAATATATTTATAAGCTTGAAAGTTGTCAGAGATAATTGCACCTTTGATATATACACAGAAAGATGAGGAGCCTTGCAAAATGTCAGCTTGAGTGAGTTAATTATTCCCACAAAGAGAATACCAAGATGTCAAGCAATGGGACTGACTGGAAAAATTGAATAGCTTGTGAGTATTTTCTGAATCGAGTCTTTCCTTTTGCATAGTGTTCCCAACAATATTATCCACAAAGATGCAATAAATGAGTCTGAGAAGTCATGAAACAATTTTTCTTTTCGAGTTTGCCAAGATAAGGGAAATAGAAACAATATCCCTCTATCCAGAATGAAATATTCAGACACATTTGTTTCATAATTCAAGTAACCTTTGGTTTTTTTCCCTGTTCTTTTCTCCTTGATTAGCATCAGTAAGTGAATTGACCCTGTTTGTGAATGAGACCTTCAAAACAACAATTTCTTTGCTTAAGTATGAATATGTAGAAACACAGGACAGTTGTTTTAATTGTACCTTCAAAAAAGTGTTTTACCTTCATGCAGGTGCAACAGTCATGGTTATTGTCACCTAAATCCCTAGTAGTGTACCTTTAGTCTCTGGGACTTAATCTGTGCTTCTCTTCTATGTTCTAAACTGACTTTTTGAATGGAGAAAAACATACTACATTTACTTTTTGGTGCTGTGCAAATTTTCTTAGGCTCACAATCTGATAATTATTAATGGATAATTTTTTGTATCCCCTGATACTCAGAAAGAAAAATATTTGTAAAATAGCGTGAAGGAAAACCCAGGTGAGTAAACAAAGATCTGAAAATCTACATTTACTTTTTCAGTGAGGGAATATAGCATGCACAAAGGATTTTAACTTTTGTTTAATGGGAGCAGTGCCTTCATGAAGTATGAAAATTTAAAATTGTGGAGATCAGGAGTGTACTCCCAGAAATGTACTGGCAATTCAGAAAACATAGACCAAGCAGACAATCATTTCATGGGCATAGTAGAGTTAACAAAAATCAGAGTGGTGACAAAAAATAATGAGATGTGCATGTTTATTATTTATGCACTGAGATATCTCCAAGTTCCATGAGAATATTCAGGAACAGTATAGTTTACTGATTAAGGGCATCGTTTTATCAAACCAACCTGCTTCAAGTCCTTATTCCAAGTAATTTTGGAATTTTATGGAAGTTATTTATCTTTGGTGAATATCAGTTCATACCATCCTATACTGGTGACTAGGAGAAAAACTGATAAATGGGTGATGTTTGCAAAGTACTCACTGATATTTGCAAAGCACTCAAAGTTCCTGACATACTGAATGATCAATAAGTGGTACCTGCATTAAAATCGTACATTTGTTTTTCTTGAGCTAATTTTAAGGGTTCAATTCAAAGGAAATTTCAGGTATTTGTGGGTAGGGATTTAGTTACTTCTCCACTCTCTTTTGGTATGCCACCAGAGAAATACAACAGCCTACATACTTTCTTTGGCAAATTGAAATCGGACTGGCTCCAACTCCAGAAGCCTGGTCCTCAAAAGCTACTGGTGACTACTCAGATGCCCAGTACTGTTTGCAGCAGACTGTGCTGGTTAAACGAATGAGCTTCCTGTCATCAGGGATTTCCAGCAGTATTGGGCACTCTAGCCTGAGGCTCTGCTCCTACTGCTCTTATCTGAGGGGCTTAGTCTGTCCCTTCAGAAGTGGGTCCTTTTTTGCTCCCTTGAAAAATTGAGAACAAGCATGAATTTACAGCTTCAGTTCCTGATATGGGGCTTGTGATTTTGCCTCTCCATGGCTAAACCGAAGAATTTATCCACCCTCTCAGAATTTCCAAACATGGTTGTTCATTTCTTATCTCCGGTGTGCTTACTTCAGGGGGTAAAATAGATTCCTTTTTAGATTTAGGGCAATTTTTAAACAAACGAGTTTCTTGTTCCACTTAGCAAATTCCAACCATGGAGAAGGAGGGCACTTGCTTTTCCTGAACATAGCTGATAGGCCAAGGCCAAACATGGAGAGGCAACTTGTACTAAGGTGGTCCATGTTGGGGGCTCATGGTGCTCTTGAGAACACCACCATGTGGAACTGCAACTCTCGAGACTCCAGAGACCTCTCTTCTGTCCATTGGTACTACAGGAAGGTTAGATGCACTAGGATGAAAAGAGGGACTTTAAAGTCCTCTGTACTTTCCATCCCGCGAACTTGGCATATTCTAAATTTTGAATAGATTTTCAGCAGAGATACTCCAAAATGAACAGGCTGTCAAAATCTGGTTTGAAAGGAATCACATTTTCAGAAGCTTGGAACCAGTTTCTGAAAGTGGTGATTAGGGACATTCAGGATCAATACCACCTCTCCTAGTGACTTACACTAGAAGAACGAAAAATAGTCATCTCTTCTGCTTGGAATTTGTCATTTTGTCATTTGTATTATTTAGCATACTAAAGAGATCAAAACTCAGAAAACTGTTAACCATAATGACAAAGTGAATTATGCTGGTCTTAGAACTAGTGAGTCACTTAGCGCTCACTAAGAATTTGGTTCATAAAGAAAAAAAAACTCATATTGTTTTGTAACAATTTCCGAGATTTTACGTTTCTTTTCTCCTTTGAGGAATAGAAAATGTAATAATGATATGGCCGTCATTTGAAATTAATTTCAAAAGCCTACTCAGTTTACTACTTAAGATCAAAGCCTACATTTTTCTGACATTCTTTTGATACTAATTACCATTACAGCTTAATTGACTTCCATCTGGGGAAGGATACACACACACACACACACACACACACATACACACACACCATAACAAGGTTGCTTTATACATAAAGACAAATGTGTGTGTGTGTGTGCATATATATATATATATGTGTGTGTGTGTGTGTGTGTGTGTGTGTGTGTGTGTATGTATATATATATTGTGCATTACGGGTATATATATATATGTGTGTGTGTGTATATATATATATATATATATATATATATGTACAATATCCACACACAAATGTGTATATCCAGATTATGATGTTATCAGCAGCTAATTTGATAAAAAGCAGTAAAATAAATATCCAGAATTGGTTTTGTAGAACATATAAAGTATTTAACAAAATAAAGCATAATAGAAAGCGTGAGGGTGAGTTACAGATTTCGTGTAAGATACAGTTCTGTTCTGGCCACTCGGTGGTTCTGTACAAGACCTTTTGAAATGGAGAAGCAGAAGCTATTCTCCTAGCTCTCTCTCTCTCTCTTTCTCTCTCTCTCTCTCTCTCTTCTCTGTTTTTTTTTTTCCTCACATCTTATAAAACTGGAATTTTATTGCTAGATAATATGGTAAAAAGATTCATTGTAAGGGTTACCTAACAACGTTGGTGGTGTTGATGAATAGTTGCAATTAATACATTCCCTTAATTAGTCTGATACCCAGAAGATGCACCTGGCAGGTCATTTTAATACTACAATTGATTTATAGCTGCTAGAAATGATTTTACCAGCTATCTTCAGAGAGTACAATTAGAGTGGATTTCATTTTTTTTATGCATTTTCACTGAGGAATAAACATAAAAGGTCTATGTAATTCAGAACAAAGCAGCTATAATGTACTAATGGTTTATGGATTTTATTAATATTCAGCTAACATTAGAGGCAATTTTAGGAGAGAGCAACCTATTTTCTTTATGAAGTATTCAGATTTTGAGCATCTGAGTGCTTTGTTTAAAAAATAAACCTTGATATCTTCTGATGAGTTGCTTCTATTTCTTATAGGGAAAATGTTATATAACATGTAAAAAATAAAAATTGTAAGTGTTATTTATTGATTGCATGCACATGCATTTACCTACTGTATGCTTACTTTTTAAATACATGCAAACTTAAAAATAAGTCATTAGGCTTTTGTGTAGCTTAAGTTGTGCTTCCATTAATATAATTTTGGAGCTAATGGACGAACTCTGTTAGTGATGGGCGAGTTGCAGTTTGTTGTTGAGCAGGTAACAGAATATTTCAAGTTCATGATTACCTATTTGGTTTCTAATTCTCTATGTATATGGGATATTAATTTTGATAATTAAAAATCTTTGTTTTTCTCTCACTGTCCAAAACATGATACCATTATGCTTGTTTAGTTTAAAATGATTAGACAATGAGAAATTAGTTCCCCAAATAAAGCTGATATTCCTTTGAAAGTTATTCATATTTTAATACATCATTCCTATGACTAATATGAACTGTACAAAAAAAGTCTTTGTCAAAGGGTTGGTAAACCTCCGTTAGCTCAAAAAAAATGTACATATAAAGAAAGCTCATTTAAAATTTATTTCATGACTCTTGAATGAGGTCCAACTACATGTAAGTTACTAAGCTTAAAAGTGCTGTGTGTTCAAGAGGGAAAAATAAAAGGTTTCTGTCAACATGAAATCATATGGTCTATCAAGGAAGAATGGGGAAGGGAACTCATTGGCTGATTCACAAGTACAAAATCAAAAGCTTTTGAATTCCATGAAAGGAAGTTGAGGGACCTGCGAAAGGGTATGACAAAGAGAGCCAATTGCTCCAACATTTATGAACTACAGATTCTGACTTGGAAATTACAGCCTGTTCCAAACCACACAGAAATGCATCACAGCACCCATAATAAAATCTCTCCTTTGTCAACAATGAAGATTTCCTTGAAGTCATATAAGTAGGTGAACTTGTCTCTTTTTGTTTTGTCTTCCTTTCAGTGGTTGGTAATAGATTTGCAAAATCATTCAGCCTTTTGGCCAGATTTCCTTCTTCTTCATGCTCTGCATTATAAAGAATGCCAGAAATGGTTAGCAATAGAGTTCAGGATCTGGTATTGTAAGTCTTTGAATGTTGGTCATCTACTTATCAAACCTTACAACATAGACTGTTAAAATAAAAAGCTATCCATTCTGGATAACTGAGGTCTACATAAAATTAGTTTTATTTGTCTAGAACCATTAAGGCAAAATGATCTGTCAAGATAGTTTAAAACTTTTGAACCTGTGCTTTTTGTATAAAAACTACAAGTGAAAAAATTCTGTGCCAGTTTGCCATGCAGTTCAGTTACCCACAAAGGTTCAATGCCAGTAGGAAGCTATGTGATGACTTCTGCTCGGATTAAGGGCTCATGGAGACTTGGAAGTTTCCAGGTATTGGAAAAAGTGACATTTTCTTTGGTATCATCCTCGTGTGGCTGACAGTGGGTTAACATATGATGCCCATTGGCAGCCACTGCCTCCTAACCCTTTATCACCATTTCTTGGTTGTATTGCAGGAGTCCTAACTGGTTCCTAATAACAGGACTGGGACTTCAGAAGGTCATTTTACCCATCCCCCTGCTTCTGGGCAGGATGATAGTTAATTATCTTGGCTCCCAGAGCTCTCTCTGAAACTAAATGCTGATGTGTGGATATAGTCATTTGCCTCTGGGGAACATGATGAGGCTATGTTGATAGGTTGTTTTTATTTATTTTTGTTTTTGGTGAATGAAGATTTAAAAGTGAAATTCTTTCCCATTTGATTTTGTTTGCAATGTGGTTTAAATTGTATTCTGCTCTGGTTCTCATGCTGCAGGAGGTTTTTAGTGCCAACCAGGATCACTGACAGCCATCTGTGCCTGGCCGCAGGCATGGAGTCTCCTGGGATATGTCTATACTCACCTGTTGGAACCACAGGTTTAGGCTGCTAATATCATATGAAAACTTTGCTTTGAAAGAAATAGGTATAAAAAGTTAGTTCTGCATCTTGTGTAGGAGTCATTATTCTTACAGTTCATTGGGCAGAGCCTCCTTTTAAACTTCTGTACTGCTGATTATTTGAAACAGCTCCTATTATGTTACAATCTTTTTTTTAACTTCCGATTTCAATAATGAAGAATTGGTTGTCACTGATGCTTCTCCTCCTCATTTCCTACTAGACTGCTTATTAAGATCATCAAAATAATGGAAATGAAAATATGTCAATCAGTGATTTCTAAATATTTTTTAAACATTCAACACGCCAGTCTCAATTACCTACAATAAAGTAAGCAGATACATTTTCTTATTTCAAAGAGTGCTCCCTGACTCAGAGCCTAGGGTCTGCACCCTGTAAAAGACCAGGATGCATGTCACCTCTACATGGGTGAGTTGCAGGAGCTGGCCAGAGACCATGATCTCTCTATCAGCAGCAGCATCCCTATCACCTGGGAACTTGTGAGAGATGGGGACTGTACCCTGACCTAACGGATCAGAATCTGTTCTTGAATATGATCTATAGGTAATTCATTTACTCGCTGAAGTTTGAAAATTACTGTTGAACATCTTGAGACTATCTACCAATATTCTGCATTAAGGGACCAGAGTTGTGGCTCAGTGGTAGAGCGCTTGCCTAGCATGTGTGAGGCACTGGGTTCGAACCCCAGCACCACATAAAAATAAACAAATAAAAATAAAGGTATTGTGTCCATCTACAACTAAAAAACTATTTTAAAAAAGAAATAAATATGTTGAAAGAAATGATTGTAGCTGTTGAGAATGAAAGTTTTAACCAAATTTGTTCTGTTTCAGTTCATGCTAACAATTTTTAAGTTAGGTGACCTTGTAAGAAAACACATCGTTTTATCCATTTACCAGTTTTGGGATGAGTGGAATAATAAACTGTCCTTTTCTCCTTTTTTTTTTTTTTTAATTGCAAGATGCTTGAGTAATTAATTTTTCTGCATATTTACAGTTGTATTAAATAACCTGAGTTATGACTTTTGTTTTAATATGACAGAATGGCCAGTGTCAGTTATTTGTCCCTGATTCCATCTTATCTTCCTTTCCATGAAAGCCCTCTGAATGACTTCACATGTTAGTTACACTTAAGAAAGGAAACACACAAAATAATCTCAACAAGTATAAAAAATGCACAGGAGACATTATTTTTATAAAATACAACAGTTGTCAATAATGATTTTCAACTAGGATTCTGGATGGGTTCTTTTATCTTCATTTTAACTCTGTCTACATGATCATTTTTATAATAAGTACATATCAATCTTACATTTATAAAATTATATTATTTTAAAACTAAGACATGAAGTTTTGTTCATGCAATTAAATGAAACTGTATAAAATTGCAAATAGCCTAAAAGTATGTTAAAATTTTTGATGTTTTATTTTTATATATGGAATATCTATTTCTTCTACAGTAGTTGCAACAGAGTTTCAATAAATGTTCAGTAAGCATTTTTTTTAATGTAGGAATTCATGAGTGAGGAAATTGGAACAAGAACAGAGTTTACTCCTTTGCAGTTAGCATTTATATTGAAGTATTTGAAATATACATGCTTGAGATGCTATTGTCTACAAGGATTGAATTATAGTGGTTAATTTAAACACATGCAATCAAGTCATATTAGTGATGAACAAGTAGTTGTCAATGCCCTCTTCCTATTTCCTTTGTCTCTAACATTATGGCATTTTGTAAACAAATGGTTTAATTAAGCTTTTCCAAGCCTTAAAAACCTATGTAGCATATTGTTCCTTAAAAAAAAAAAAAAAAAAAAAAAAAAAAAAAAAGCACTTTACCCTGAAATTAATTAACATTTAAAAATCTCTAGTATACAATAGAATTGATTGTAGTCATAGAATAGTTGAACTTTGGCTAGAACTTACAGACCACAGAATTCAGAGATTTTTAAATGTATCTACGTTGGGAATCTTTATGCAAATGCGTTCTTAGTCATAGAACAAAATATTTTGGGGTGAGGAACTTCAGGGATCTGTATTTGGAAGTATATTCTGAAACCATGTAATCATAAAACATTTGGATCACTAAGTCAAAGTTCAGTATTTTTTTTTCTAGGCTAAAACGTGCCCCCTAAAATATCATGATTTTTCACCATATACATATCCACCATCTTTTGTGATCGTTTCCAGAATTTAGAGGTAGCTACTCATATTACTTAATAAAGAAGAAATTTAGAAGCTTTGAAAGGACTAGGTCAGCAAACTGCACTCCTTGTGCCACAGACTGCCCATGTGTGTATCACCAGTGAAGGCCAAAGGCAGCCTTGGACTCCAAGTTGAGAGATCAATCCTCAGGTGCTTCTAATGCAAGATAGTGCTATACACATGATAGCTAACAAGTTGGAAGGTACTGTTACATGGAGAGGCAATATACTGTGGTGATCAAGATTCAAGCTCTTGAGGAAGACTAGCTGGGTTCAAATACTGCCTCTGCTACTTAATCAGTCTGTAACTTCAGATAAGTACTGTGGCTGTCACATGTGTACCTTGTAGATGAGTTTGGAGTTTAAGTGAGCAGCTATAGGAAAAGTGGTCACAGCATAGCTTGGCAGTGGTAAGTGCTTGGTAAATGTTAATTCTTTAGAGAACTTAGAGTAAGTGTAGAATAGCTTTAGGCATTTTGTATGTATTATTTATATTTAATCCCTGGCACAAAGAATTATTTTTTGAAAAATAATTCTAATTTTACAGAAAAAAAAAAACGAAGTAGTATAAGAACTATATAAAAGAAATCATGAATCCAGAATGGTAGCCCAAGTCTAATTCAAAAGCCAATCCTATTAAATATATATATTTTTAATTTTTAAAATATCAGTAACGTTTTTAAGAATGGCAAAGTTTTAATGCACAATTTTCTCAAATTAAGGGTGAGTGTTAGGAATTCCTGGCTTCATTTAATTTTAGCCCCCTGGTGACTTTAAACTCAATGCTTTTTATTTTGTTTTTATAAAGCTCTATAAGATAGGAGGCAAGATAATGATTTGCTATTAACTAGAAAGTTATTGAGAACATGTTTAAGCAGAAAAGATCAGTAGTAGTGTCCCTGTTGAAGGAAAGCAAAATATGTGAGAACATGAACTTGATGAAGAATGTGTTCAGTCTCTGTGGGAATCAATTCTCTTGCTTCGTATTTAGCTGCCCTTCTAGGTTTCACCCTTCTAGGTATTATAGTTTCAGCTACATTTTTCTTCTGATACAACATCTAGTAGTATTTAAAGTAACTATTGCCCATAATTGGTATTTCCTACCATATCTTTGAAGTTGATCATTATTTCCCTCTGATGGTATGCCTTCGCAATACTCCCTACAGAGTTCACTTGTACTGTGTTCATCTCCCATCACTTAAAATTTAAACAGGGATGGAAGAAGCATGGTTTAGAAGACAGTATGCATGTCTTATGATCGGCAATTAGGAAATTGAAATAAAAATTTAAATGCTTAATGGGGTTGGCAGTGGCAAACTATGCCCTAATGAATTAGCAATTTGCCAACTTTGCAATAATTTAGAAGAACTATGAATCTTGCAGGAGTGGCTATTAGAAAATATATTATTAAATAAGTCAATGAACTGCATCTAATTTCAATTGACTAATCATAGACCTATCAAAAACTAGATATCATTCCCATCTTCTACTGAAACTTGTTACTACTTAGCAAAGTGGACCAAACTTTAATGGAGAAAACAACCCCGTCTACTCTTTCACTGGAGAAGTTGTCCTTTTCGTTTGGGATCGAGGCATGTTTCCTTTATTGCAAAGGGCAGTTCATATTGAGGCTGTCATTTATATTGATGTTCTTTTTTCAAAATGACACCTCCATGTAATTTTTTTTCTGTAGAAAAATTGGACTTCAGTGTTCAGGGTCATTGGTAAGAGATCTTTCACTGATTCTAAATTCATTTAAAATTTTTAGGAAGAAAGAGAAAAAAAAATAGAAAACAAAAAATCCCAAAGAGAAGTAATGTGTGCCTTACTTGGAAAACATAGTGTATTTTAAATGGGCTCACCAAAGAAAAAATAGGTTTTTTTTCCCCCCCCTCTTTGTTAATTTAATAACAACACATGGGGATTCCTTTCTCTAGAATTTTGTGAAACTTACAATTATCATAGGACGGAGTGCAGTTTGTTTGCTCCCCACAAAAGCAGAGATGATTTTTATTGACCAATCTTTGATCCGAGAGATTAAAGAAAGTACTGCATGAGCAGCGAGAAGGATAACACCGCGGGGGTCAATAGGCTTCGCTGATATTGGAAATGAAAGTGAAGCATTCCATTGGGAGATAGGGTCATTTAGCATTCTTACTGGGAACTCAGGACTCTTTCTTTTTCTACCTTTTTTGGAAAAAAATATTCAATTTATGAATAGATGTCTCCATGACTTAATATCATGGCCACATGGAGGTCATTTGGAGGGCACTAGATTCACCAACATAATTCTGTACCATGCTTTTTAGCCCAAATGGCCTTGGCTGTCACATTCTCACACCCTTGATTGAAGTGCCTCTGGTAGACTTTTGGAATGCAGTCTGAAGGCTTAGTGACTCAATTTCTTTCTTTCTTTTTTTTTTTTTTTTTTCTTTCTTTTTTTTTTTTTTTTTTTTTTTTTTTTTACAGAGAATACATTTCCAATCTCATAGAAAGTTTCCACTAACTATTGTAAAGGTTATATCTCTCTGAATCTGTGGAAGGAGCAAAATTCAAGTTTAGCTGAGTTTTGAGAAAACAGGATGTGATAAAACCATGTTGCCATTATTTGCTATTTTATTACACTTATATTCAATGGAAAACTCTGTAGTCTACCGTTTTGAACTGATAGTCAAAACAGTTGCCTTTTTTTTTTTTTTTTTTTTTTTGCCCCTATTTTCCTAAGTAGAAAGATATTTTGTCCTTTTATTTTTACTCTGTGCCAGGAATTCAGGGTTGGAAGTGTAACATTTGGTGTGATTGTGACTGGGGATAATGCTGAAACACCATTGTTTATAGAATATTTACCAAGACTCCTGAGGCCTGACAAAATGTTCATGTTATGCTTCTTCATTTCTTTGAAAGATTGCCAAAGAAATTTTACTGAAATAGCCACTAGTATCTCTCTTTCAGTTTGCTAAGGCCATATGCAAGGTTCAGGAAATTTGCTTTAAACTTTTGACACAGATTATTTTTATCAACATTTTTATTTGTAAATTTAAAATATCCTTACTCTTCTCTATAAAAGGAATTTTGGTTATGACAGGACT
Organism: Tamias sibiricus; assembly: GCA_025594165.1. Taxonomy (NCBI): domain Eukaryota; kingdom Metazoa; phylum Chordata; class Mammalia; order Rodentia; family Sciuridae; genus Tamias; species Tamias sibiricus. The sequence continues at coordinate 128,399,668 of CM046660.1, forward strand.
CTCATTAGGATGTCAGTATCTTAGCAACTAGAACTAGATGGTTGTTGCCCCCTTAAGTTCTAAAGCTGATTTAGTATTGAGATTGAATTAACAAACTTAAAAGTTTACATTAAAATTACTGTTTCTTCTTATCTCTCAAAAATCACCCAGGTTATTTTTCTTAGCAAGATCATATGAGTAGATCCTATACATCACACCTACCCTTTATCAGATCATCTCCTTCCAATTTAATATTATGATTGATAATGGGCATAATTAGCTTCTCCTTAGGGGAAAATCATATCTTCAGATATTTGCAGGGACATGCTGTTTGAGTTTATATAATGGGGTATAATTTCTTCTTGCTTTTTACTGAAGGTACTATTTTACATTATTTATTTAGATCCTCCTGATATTCAGTAAATTGTTTCTTGGACACACCAAATAGTATTCAACTGTATTGAAATAGTATATACTTCTCAAAGTGCTCACTTGGGGTATTAGTCAGAATTTGTTCCATGACAGTGCTTCATTAAGTGTTTTTAATGTATTAACTTTTGACCAATGTCTCAGAATTAAAATGAATATAATAAATGATTCAGGGACTGAAATTCTTCTCTAAATTAAACTTTTATTTATTTTTGACATGATGCAGACAATTCAATTGGTATCAGGTATATATAACTCAGGACGAGCCTTTTTTGTTGTTTTGAAGAGAGACCTGAGTAACATTTTACTGAAAATTTCAGAAAATTTTGTCGTTCTTCAAATGGGCAATCTCTCATTACTCTGCCCCACTAGAGTAGAAGAATGGTTCTGTCACAAGAAAGTACCCCGTATCTATCTAGCTGTATGATCTGGGTACAAATCAATTGTTGGTGCAGGCTTATCTGAATGCCCAGTGATGGTATGGCATTAATCTTAGTGCTGTAGAGCCTTTTGATTTTCTATATTCTGAAGTGCAGTGCTTACAATAATTAAGATGCCAACGATGAGAATATCTAATATTTCTTGAATGCTTACAATGTATCAGAAATTGTGCTTAATATGCACGATGCTCTTTGATCTTTAAGATAAAGCATCTGGTCACCTGCTGACAAAAATGTGTAGATGATAGAGAATGAACATGTTTATACTAGATATATAAACTGTATATCTATTAAACTTAAAAATACTAGGAGAAATACAGAAATAGTTAATTGCTGCCAACAATGAATCTTAAGCCTTATGTGGAAGTTCATTGGACTTAAGCTAGTTCACCATGAACTATGTTAAGAAAACATATATAATTATAGAACATGTATGAAATGTTGGAAACATAGCATCAAGGACTGCTTCTAAAATGTTTTTATAATATATAAAATATATATTACATATATACTTTATATTGTATATCCATTTGGTTTTCATACACTATATATTTTACGTTTTTTCAGGTAGTCTATGTAAAAAAGTAGGGGACTGGGTGTAGCTAAAATTATCTTTATAAAAGAGTATCATATTTCAAACAACAAATGAACTGATGATCAAGATTCGTTTGTCCTGTTTTGAGATTCCAATTCAACTCCTGATTGTTAAATCAGATTTAGCTGAGGATCTAAAAGCTTCAGAGAACATTTTCTAGAGACAGATTGCTGAACATTTATTTTCCACTCTTTTCCCCTGACAGGGCCATTGTTTTCTGTGCATTGTAGTGGATAAGATGGGCTTTGGAGAGACAACCTATGTTGAAATCTTTGCTTTGCTATGTACTAGCTGCTACGCAATTAAAACTATGCAGTCTTGAGCAAGTCACTTAAGATCTTTCTTCAGCCACCCTGGTTTAAACTAGGACTAATGCTACTTGCCTAATGGAGCTATCACTAAGATTAAATGAAATAAAGTGTAAATATACTGACTCTACAGTTATTGGCACTTCAGAAATGTCAATTGTTATAATTAGTATTGTTGTGCACTAGAAATAGGACAAGGTCTTTGTCCTAACAGTTGAGGTCATGAGGCCAGTGGGCATGATGTGCACTTGTGAAGACTCAGAGTCATTAAGTGAAAAAAGCAATAATTCTTTCTTGAACAATTAGACTGCCAGGAGAGAAGTCTTGGCCATACACCTTTTTTGCAGTATAGAGCCAACCTTGTCCCTTGCCTGTTAATAAGAATGTTGTGATCTATCTCAGAGAACCTCAGCTCAATCGCAATTGTTTGGTTTCTTTTGCAGCCCCATAGTTAAAGGCTGTGGTGCTTTACAGAGGATTTAGGATGTTTTGAAGATTTGCTTATTCCCTGCCTATTTTTACTCTTTTCAAAATAAACACTCCACATCATTAAGTAAAAAAAAAAAAAAAAATGGTGATTATATTACTTGATCCACTTCCCTGAGGGGTTCTTCTAAGGATCAAAAACTTCGGCCTTGATCTGAGAATGTGTGTCTATTCTCTCTGTATATTTTTAAATCCATAATTATGTTTTGAGCTGGATATTTTTCAACTTTGGTATTTTACAAAGCAAAAGTAAAAATAAATTGCATTTTTTAAAGGTGCAATTGTGGCATTTTCAAGAAAAGAAGAAACTCTTTGATATGAACATGAAAACTTTCCTTCTTCAGAAGATTCAGACCAATTCCTGAGTTTTGCCATATTAAGGAAATATTTGTAGTTACTTCACTGAAAAAAGCAACACCAAGAATTAAAAAGTTCCACATAGTCAATTGATGCCTTTAAGAAACTTTTTTCTTTTTCTCCTCTAACCCTGATCTTATAATTATTGTTTGAGAACAGATGATGCATAGATAAATCTTACATTTTTGCAGTAAAAATATAAAAAGTAATAATCATATAATGCGTGTAACTACAGATTATCTCTAATCTTGTTTATAGTTCAGTTTAAACAGGGGTCATGTAGGTGGTATTTTTTCCTAACTTCTACAACTATTGAGAAGATATGACATTTCAGGGAGAATTTCAGATGTTATAAAAATCAGACTTCAGGACGTGAAAGCCTCTATATTAGAACGTCTATTGTTGATTTTCATTTGGAAGATCCAGGAATGCTTTATATTTATTTAACCTTCTTCTAAATGATGAAAGACTAAGTTAAATTTGCTTTTTGGCTAAACCTGTATATGGACATATTATTATTAGTGATGGAACTTCATATGATATCAATTTAGATTGATTCATATCTGGGAAATGGGAGTATTATCTCAGAAATTCTGTTAGGCATATGTGTTAAGAAACATTGCTATAAGCTCATAAAGAACCAAGACTTTCTATACTGAATGCAATGCCATTTTTGCAATAAATTTTTGAGAGTTAGCATGGACCTTGCAGACAAAGGGCACAATCTGTCATAAAAGTCTCTTCAAATACCAGCCATAGCTCTGGAATTTCCTCAACTTGCTACATATTCAGGTGTTTCCACTACTCCCTCAGGTTCAATAATCACTAAGATGAATCAGGGAGGTGATTCATTGAACTTAGAAATCTGTGTTAAAATTAGTATTATACTTTTATTACAAAGGATAAATATCAGCACCATGCCAACAAAGATGCATAGAGCAGCGCCTAGAAGGATCTTAAACATGAAGCTTCTGTATCCTCAGGATGTGTTACTGTCCTGGTAAATCAATATGCATCACTAACTTGGAAGATTGTGTGAGTGTCTTTTTGATTTTGCAGTGCTGGGGATCAAACCCAGGACCCCGTGCATGGTAGGTGAGCATTCTGTCACTGAACTACACCTCCAATTCTGTTCCTGGTGTTTTTGTTGGAATTTTATTACGTAGGTAACACTGACTGAATCATTGGCCATGTGGATGAACGTAATCTCCAACCCTTCTCCTTACCTCCCTCTAGGTTGGGATGATATCTTCCAGCTCAAAGTCTTAATGTACTAATGGCTGCTCTTTATAGGAGGATCAGCCCTGATCTTGAATCTCTCTAGTTCAGCACGATGAGCCACCTTCCTGAATAAATTTGTGTGTGATCTCCCAGACCTACCATGAATAACAAAGACATTCATCACTTGGGAAATTCTTAAGATTTAGAGGTTCTGTTTTAGGACCAGGGGGAAAAAAAAAAGACTGAACAAGTTTTTAATTATACAAAAAAATATTTTTTAAATTATACAACATTGAAATTATGGAGATTGTGGTTTTTGTTATATACATGCTACACAATTTATTAAACAAAAATACATGTATAGCTTTTTTTCTCATATGAATATTAAGAATAATCTTACTGGAATGAATCAGATGAGGCTTGCTTAATTCCAGCTAATGCTATTCCAACAAGTAGAATAACCTTTTCCACTTCTCCATAAAGTTGTATCCCATCACTTCCTTCACAGACTCAAAGTGCATTTCCTTCAAGAAGGCTTTCTGATTTAGTGTACCTTGTGCTGGTTTTCCTTTTTTATAATCCCAGCTGTGAAATAGTATGTATCAATGAATACATATTATCATCATTCAGGAGCTTATTTTTTCCCCTGTGGACATTTAGATACTGACAAGTCAGAAAAGACTGGGCAATAAATTTGAATGTAAAGCAGAATGAAAATAAAGGAAGATTCTAGATATAGGATAATTTTGATTCCCAGGAAGTATCCAATATCTTATGTTTTCAGTTTTTATACAAATAATAGTAGAATGAGGTTCTTTTCTGTCTTGCACTCTTCATGGTTCATAAATACAGTGTTATTCAAAATAAGCAGGCTAGCCAAATTCCCAAAGACCATAATTTTAGAGGGAGGAGGGAGAGAGAGAGGACAGTAAAGAAATCCATGCACTGATAAATTCAGATAATAAGTGATGTAAAAACAAGGAGAGGAAGAATGTGTGGGCCAGGGAGGTGACTTCTGTTTGGGTGGTCAAAAAAGCTTCTCTGTGGATGTGATAGATTGGGGCCTGTCGTGCAGTGACCTGGGGCCGAGCACTGCAGGCAGAGGGAACAGCAGGTGCAAAGTCTCCAAGACCAAACTGCATTTGGTATATTTGAGGAGTAAAAAAGGAAGGCCAGAGTAGCTGGAGATCAGAGAGTGAGGGGGGGGAAGAAATATGAAAGGAGGTCAGAGAAGAAGGCAGAAACCAGAGCCTTGGTAAGGGATAGATTTGATTCTGAGTTTATTAGAAAATATCAAAAGTACAGAAATATAAGGGGAAAAAATAGCCCAATCGTGAACACGAATCAAGGATAAAATGTTGACTCATTTTTCTCCACATCTTTATACTACATATATAGAAATACAAATAAAAATTAAGATCAGGAGTACAGATAAACTTTTGTGGCTTGCTTTTTTCATGCAAAAATCTGCCATAAGCATTTTTAATGTCAATGCACATTGTTCTGTAAAGTGAAGTTAATGGCAATACACTATTCCTTCAGACAGATGTGCTATATTTAGTTCAGTCACTGTTTTTGAACATTCATGTTTTAAAATTTTTATTCTTTCAGTGATTATTCTTGAATATAAAACATTGCAGTTATTTCTGATGATTCCCTGTGTTTAAATTCTTAAAATGAAATTACTAGGTTAAAATAGCATAAGCACTTTTAGGACTTTCCATGTGTAAATTTCCTCCCAGAAACAGGCCACTTTGCCTTCCCTGTTAGTGGTGACAGTTTCTCGTTCATTGCATTCTCACTAATTTTTTTTTAAGTGATGCCAATTTAATAAGTAAAAACTATAACTGACAGTTATAGTTTATTACACATTGCTGACTGTGTAATGAAGTTAGTATACTTTTCGTTTACTTATTAGTCTTTATATTTATTTTTGTAAACTGAATTAAAATATTTTCCAAAAACCTCTTCTTGATTCACCCATTAAAAGTTTTTCTTCCTCCTGTGAACTTTCAGAGCACTTTATCTGTATGTCATTGTGTTATTTTCTCCCTTGGATTGTATCATTACATTAGTGACTCTCAGAGACTTGAGGCTTTGTTCCTGTGTGTGTGTGTGTGTGTGTGTGTGTGTGTGTGTGTATCATAGCAAAGTGCAACACATAGGACAGGTGCTCAGGATGTACTCATGTCAATAACTGACCCTCATATTTATTTTGGTAGTTATCACAGTAGGGCACCTGGTCTTAATTAGGGGTAGTATCTTTATTCTGATATTTCAGGTTCTTTTTCAAAGGTGGTCTTTTTTGATTTGTTCAGTTACCTAAAATCCAGTTTGCTGTATCACAAATTATTATTCCATAATTTCATTTATTTTCCCTCTTGCTTTTTATGCTCATTTGCTTCGATTCCCATAGCAGATTTCTATCAATTGCAATAGTACTAATGCTAGTTTAGTTTACTTAGGTGGTTAAACTCCACTGTGCATCAGAATTACCAGGAGTGCTTGATTAAACAGATTAGGTTTTGATTCTGTAGGTCCAGAGTGGGTCCAAGAATTTGTATTTCTAACATGTTCCCAGATGATGCTAATGCAGCTCATCTTTAGACACATTTTAAGAATTATTAGTTCATATGAGATTTGGCATACTTAATATCTCCTTGAAAAGAAACAGCAGCTGCACCTTTGCATAATTTTGCTAGTGACATTTGTCTTAGCAGAGGACATAGCAATGGTCTTTGAGAAGAAGAGGTTTTGCCTATGGCTTCAGTAGGGACAGCCTTGATGCCTTCTAGTTTCACTTACTGGGAAACCCTCCTGTTGAGAGGGCTGCCTCAGTTAGCATTTTAGAACTTGCTCTGCTTTAAAGAACCAAGTGTGTTCAGAAGAGAGAAGAGAGAACAATGAGAAAGGACACCTGTGATGGACTAGAGAGAGGGGCGTGGGGTGTGATCAAATGACTACCACAAAATCACCTACTCTCCCTACTCCCCGAAGGTAGGAGTTGGCGTTACTGGCTGTCCCTGAGGCTGTCTCAGAAGGGGAGCATCATAAAAGAATAAACTACTGCTTAGGACAGTCCAAGTCCCATGGGGGCATCAACTTCAACAAAATTTTGAAAACTGTGTGCCAGCTTCAGATTGGCAATTTCAAGTTCACTTCACTGTAGTCAATGACGCACCTTCACACAGTAAGTGCAGTAGAGACAAAGAGGTGCCTTGCAACTGCCAGAGAGAGAAAAGAGTCCTCTGAGATGAAATGTTAACATAAGAAGTGGAAATGGTTTGTCATAGTTGCAAGCTGGCTCTTTGGGGTTCACTTTCCTATAGTGAGTGAACTGTAGTGTGGTACCCTAGCAAGAGTCTCAATAAAATTAGAACGATCATTTTTAAAGGGCAGAGGGAGAGAGAGGCATAGAGAGAGAAGGAGAGAGAGTTCTTTCTTTTGTATGTGTGTGATAAGAAGCTTAACAAAAGTGGAAAAATGCTTTATATGGATGTGAGTTTTCATGGCAGTCTCAAGCCGACACTCAGTTGCCTTTATTATCGTCTAAGCTACTTTAGCAAGCCAAAGATAATGGAGAAACAGAGAATGCTAGAAACAACAGTCTGGGGTTGGGGGAGACCTTTTGACAGGGAATGTCTGTAACTAAAGTAACAATATACATTTTCTTTGTGTTTTCCACACACTATGTTCCTTATAAGAAATAAAAAGAATATGTGAGTTTTTCCCAGAGCTGAATTCTTAAAGTTCTTTTGAAATGTGATTTAATAGAAATAGGAACTTTTACATATAAAATAATGTCATATTTCACATTTAGGGCCAGGAAACATCTATACATGTAAGAGAAAAATGGCACAGCAGGAGTGCCTTGAAATTCATTAAAAAACGTTTGTTTTCAATATGTTATTATGGGACAATAAGAACGTACTCTTGGGGGGAAAATCACCTGGGTTTTTTGCTATTTTACTTTTGAAAGATACACATGAGTAAAGCTAGTTCAGCCTTGTTGGAAGAAGTTGAATTATTGTCTCGAATAACTTGCCATCTTATTCAATTGTTAATTTTGTTAGTTTGAATCTTGCTCAAATTTTTAAGTTTTTGTTTTTCTTCTACTTACATATGACTCCAAAGAATCTGGAAAAGACATTAAATATGACCTATTAACAGGTGCTGTTATCCTTTGGACAGTATCCCAAACACATCATACTGCAGCCAGTTCTTGAATGTTAGGGTCTTCATCAAGCAACCAGTTCTGTGTATGTGAATATCTTTGTTGGATTGAACCGAATATCTGATTTTTATAGTTACCTAGACTTGTCTTCCATTTAGGTCCATATTAAGCCAAGAAGCTTCTTTCCAGATACAGTCTTACTAATACTTGTACACAACTATCACATCTTCTTGAATTCTATAGGTTAAAAATGTCATTGTATGGTGCTTGAGGTGGTCTGACTAGTACAGAATAGAGAGGTATGTATTGATACAGAAACAATTTCAGAATAATTTGACATTTGGTGGCAACTCCACAGTATTAATTTGTTTTGAACTTATTAATAGGCATAAGACCCCCCCCATCCTATTGATTATCAGATATGTTACACTCAAGAAGTTACATTTTTCTATACTTCATTTGTGTGTATGGTTCACTGGATACTAATACAAGGTGTTACATTTATTCTTACTTAAGCTCTTTTTGTAAGAGTCTCTTCCTCATCTGTGAAAACCCTTTAAATCAAAATTCTGTCTTTCAACATATTTTATATCATGCTAAACTTTGTGTACCTGACAAATTAGTAAGTGTGCCATATACATTCATGTGTGTACACACATGGGTATTTGTATATGTGTGTTGCATGTACATGTGTGTGTATGTGTGTGTGTCTCTTCTGAGTAGGGTAGCGATTAAGAGCTTATTCTCTGAAATCAAGCAAACCTTATTCATATTCTGACCCTAGCACTTATTGCTTTGGGATATAATCTAACCTTGCTAAGTCTGTTTTCTCTTCAGTAAAATATTTCCTACCTGGATGGGTAGTTGTGAGAATTGAACCTGATCATGTTTATAAAGGTGCTTAGCATTGTTCTAGCATATAGTTAGCAACAGAGTAAATTTCTTAACCTCTCTTAATTCTGTTTCCTGATTTATAAAATAGAGAAAATAATAATAATATTTTCCTCACTGGATTATTCAAGGAAATAAAATGAGTTAATACATTATGGGCTTTAGAACAGTTTGTAGCATATAGAATTTACTATAGGTTTGCTATTATCCTCTTCAGTATTATTAATAGTTACTAGTATTACTGTTATTGACCTCATAGGCAGGTTCTCAAGAATTGCTATGTACTTGTCTATTTTGCTACAAAGTCACCCATTGCTTTATTATATTCATGTTTAAAATTCCTGTGAACTGCTTCCAGACTCTAACTTTAACATATACTCCATATTTGATTACATAGTATTGTTACAAATCAGAATGGGGAAACATTTATTCATTCTGCTATTTGTGTGCATTGCAGGGGGCATAAAGCTAAATGAAAAAAGATTTTCTTCTCAGGGACAGTCCAATCTAGTTGGTATATTTGAGAAGTCTCACTGATTTCCAAGGAAACTGAAAATGATAGTTGTTTTTTTAAGATTAAATTCTTCTAAATAGTTGTCTCTAAATTTGCTTTCTATGAAAGATACTTTATGTAATGATAGTTTACATCTCTCCCATTCTAGCCAATGACTTATACGTACTGAGAACTTACTATGTGCAAAGCAATACTTGGAATGTCTGGGAGTACATTTTCTCCTCCAGGAAGGCCTCCAAGGGCTGGGTAGGGGGTGTTTGATCTAATGACTAGGGGATGTACTGAAAAATTTGGAACAATAATATAATCTGCCAGTGTGGTTTTTATGTGCCTGTCATGTGAAACATGTTTCACAAAAATGTTGTGCTTTTTGCATGTAGGAATGGCTTGAGAAAAAAGTGGAGTTAAAGTAAGTTATTGAACCAAATGTGAATGGAAAAAATTAGTCGAGTAAGTTTGGTTGGAGCAGGGATCAGGGCCATGGATATGTCAATAATAAATAATGAGACTAGAAGTGTGTTTGAATGATTTTCTGAAGTTTTACAAGCATACAGAATTTGTACACACATATACACACATACCACTATATATAAAATTGCCTCATTTTGCTATATTTACTTTTTATACTTAAAAATTCATAACTAGAAAATCATTTAAACTCACTATGTTAATTGTGATTAACTTAAATCTTACCTATTTGAAAGTACTGAAAATATTAACTGACAAAACTTGACATATTGCTTGTTTCCTTACATTAGAATGCTCCATTAAATTTTAGTTTTCATTTGAGGTAAAAATCGTTGTATAGAAATAGCTTCAGAGTAATGAATTCAAGAGCTATGAGTAAAGTTTTTTTTTTTTTTTTTTGTGGTACCGGGGATTGAACTCAGGGGCACTCCACCACTGGGCCACATCCCCAGCCCTTTTTTTGTATTTTATTAGAGACAGGGTCTCACTGAGTTGCTAAGTGCCTCACCTTTGCTGAGGCTGGCTTTGAACTTGAGATCCTCCTGCCTCGGCCTCCCAAAGTGCTGGGATTACAGGCGTGCGTCACCATGCCCAGCCTCAGTAAGTATTATTTTATATTCCTTATTTTTCCTTTGTTGAATGAAGTCTTTTAGTTGGTAAGTATAGCAAATCCAACCCAAAAAAATCCACAGACAACATCATTTTTTAAATATTGTAAAAGACAACTATTGTAGAGGTTAGTTCTGTCACCCAGGCCAATTTTTATAAAATTTTACAAAGTAAAATTTTTACTAATTTTTACATTTTTGGATAAAAATGGATTTTTGAACTATTATTATGAGAATAAGAATCCACAAGGATTATATAAGATATGTAAATATTAAAAATAGCAAACAGGATGGCAAAACAGTTTTGTAACTATCTTATTTTCCAATAACTAGTATATTTGTAGCAAATATTTATTTCATAGCAAGTAAACAATAAACTTTTTTGAAGAAATAAATGGGAATAAAATTGTGAGTCCAATTTTCAAAAATACTTAGAGGCATCATGGTTCAGAGAAATATTCCATTTTCCATCCTCAGGCTGTTTCTCAATAAACTCTCTTAGAAATACATGATATTAATGTTAATGGAGATTCATTAACAGTATGTATAGCTCAGGGAAAACAGAAGTTTATTAAACAATACGAACTTTATTTAGAAACGAAAATCCATCCTTATAATTTCTTGCTAATGATCAAAGATTGAAAATTTAAAATACACCTCAGAGATGAAAGGAATCTTAGAGACCTTGTGATCACATTCACTAATTTTACAGATAAAGACTCAGAAGCGCACCGTAATTGACTCTGCAATCAACTCGTGTCTATTAGTAGAAACTGCCATTCCTGACTCCCAGTTTAGTGCTCTTTCCTTCTGTATCATGCTGCTTTCCTCTTGCCATGTTCTGTGCATGAATGACATAACCTTTTAATTTCACAGATTTAGCAACTATTCTTTAAACATACATTATGAACTACTAAATTTTCACTGGATGGCGATGCTAATGAATATAACACATTTACTCAGGTGTTTTTGTTTTTTTTTTTTTTTTTTTTGGTTTGCAGATTAAATCAACTAAAATTTTGACTGTAACCTCAGAACAACATAAATTTGAGAAGTATGCTCTATTTCTCCTTTAGAGGCCAAAGCATGCATAAGAAAATTATCTTTCCTTTACTTTATGAAATAAGAAGTTGCCTAAAATATATGATCTCTTTTAAGACCTTAACCAAAATACTTTATATCACATATATTTTTTAAAAATTTTACTTACACTCTAATGGTTTTTTCTAGGTGAAACTCGTAACATATTTGTTAAATTCCATTATACTTTATACTGGTACTCATTCACATTTACTATTATCTCTATCACGCATATATACTCCTTTAAAAATTATTTTTTCATGTTTTTATTTGAGTTAAGATTTGAAGAATGAGTGAATGAATAAATGATTGAATAATGATAATCATTGCCTCTCAGAGAGTGAAGGCCATCTTTATTTCATGGGATGTTGCCATGGTTTCAGGGTAGTGGAGAATCTTACTGTTAAAACAAACCTAGTTTCTTGCCTCAGAGGTTAAACATTCATTTCTTGCCAAGCTATTAAACTGGCAATTATGTTTTTTTAAGTGTTTCTGCATCATGTTATGTTCCTGCCTTCATACGATGTCCAACCTGAATTAACATGACTGGAACAGATGCTAAATGACTGTACCCAAGTCACTTGTGTCCTATTTTACACTTCACTTCATGAACTGTGCTAGACCAAGAGAACATTCGCTCTCCAGCTCCAAGTGGCACCATATGTCTTCACATTCATTGGGTACAGACTCGTGATCAATTTACTACCCACCTGATCTCACCAATGTTTCTTAAAATTTAAATGGAAGGGAACATACATGGCAATAAAAGTTGGAATTATAAGAATATGTGTTTTTTTATATTTAAGTTTTTAGTAGAATTAATTTTTTATTAGTGCCAGTCAGGGAATAAGCAGTAATTTTTATTGGCTGAAGTTTAAAACTGTAGAAAGTTTGTCCACTGGTTTTGTACAATGAACTGAGATTGAAGGTGTCTTTATGCAGAAAGTTTGTAACATTCAGACAGAATTAAAGCCATGCTTTTTTGAAAAATCAGAGATTAGGTTGTTACTTTGGAATTGTAACATGCCAGATGACTGGGACAATAGGAAAAACTATATTAAGTAAAAAGAGTAGACCATGAAAGGAAAGAAAGCAAAGCTGCTCTTTGATTGGTGATGGGTTGGAAAGCAGTCTTCCCCAGGTTGTGTCCTTTGATGCAGTAATGGTCAAAAATCTTTAATAACTTCAATTCTCATTGGTCTTATGAAAGTTATTTCTATTTTCTTTCCTAAATGGATGCCCTGAGACAAACTGAAGCATGTAGTATGGCACAAGGTAAGAGCAGCAGTGGCTCCCATCTACGCAAACTGAGATTTGAAATTAAAAAAAAAAAAAAAAAGCAAGACATTAGGGTTTGGAATGTATCTTGTATCTTGAGTTCCAGGACACTCCACCCAATTTGCATTCTGCATAGTGAGTCTGATTCAAAGTTAGACATTTGATCTGAACTTTTGCATAAAATAGGAAATGTGCCAGAAATGGTGCTTTTTATGAAACTACTTTGAAACATTATACCACTACCAGTGAGGAAATAGGAGTCATGATCTAGGGGGGAGAAAAAGAATGAATCGTAACAACAATGAAATAATCAGGAACTCTTTGGCATTGCAGTGTTTTAAAGAGGGTAAGACAGATTTCTTCCTTCTCGTTATGAAAATAGGGTTAGGATCACAACATTTTCATTTAATTCACAAATGTTTTCTGAAACCTGCACCAGTTCTATCCTAGGGTGTTTGGGATGCTTCTGGTGATGACAGCTTCTCCTGGGTGACACTCCCTTTATGTTTGAGAGTAGCTAGGAGGAACTCTCCTATCAGATGCATTATAATAGGAAACTCTGGTTAATTAAACAAAAAAGGACGTACAGATGTATGATTTTGTGGCAATGGAACTGGGTGACCAGTTCCAGATGAAGCTCCCACCCTGCTGTATAGAACCAAACAAGTACATCTCTCTGATTCTAAGAGAAAGAGAAAAACAATACAAATATTTAGCTCAATTCTACCAATTACAGATAAGTAGAAATTATTGTAAAGAGAAGAGGATATCACTAGAATCCCCGACTTCCAGAAACAGCAGTCTATCTCTAAAACACTGCAGATGGCTATATTTTACTTTTATATTCCAGCTAAGCCCCAAATAATTCTCCCATATCATTTCTCTTTTAGTGACTACATATCAAAACTGTATTTTTTAGAAATGGGAAAAAAACATAACATATTATGGGTTAAAACTCATTTACTCGTGGGTACTTGTACCTTACAGAAAACACACATATTTGACTAGTTTGTTTTTAAATATTCTGGGCGAAGTTAAGCCAACCATTTGTGCAGAATTTGTTTACTTTGTTTTGCATTCTGCTAGAATTTTCTTTTTTATTTAATTGCCTAATTTTTAATTTTACCTTCTTCCTGTAGTCTTTATATTGACTTTCAGCTTTCAATGTTTACACACATTAGGTATTTGTGGACAATTCTCATGTTCCCTTAGTTAGCCAACTGCATGTACATTATTTATTCTTTTAATATTTCCTCTAGAGTAAATACTCTGGTTCCTTAATTATTCCTGTTGATTTCTTCTGAACTTCCTGCAGTATGTCTCTCTTTTTCTCATAATGAGATCCCCAAACTGAATGCATATTCTTGCTTCAGTCTCTCCTGAATCTCAAAGAGGGGACATTTTTCCTTTGTTCCATAACATTTTTATTTATTTATTTTATTTTTTTGCACATGCAGTCCAAGAATAACAATGCCCTTCTTCACTTAACAAGTTTCAGTATGAACCTGCTCATAATTACCTTCAGAAAATATTTAAAATATTCCAGAGACATGAACTTGTTCCTCATCTTGTGACTGCAGGTGTTTGGTAGATTTGGGAAATGATCTCTGGTTCTTTGAGGCCAGGGCTTTCAAATTAGTGTCATTCTGTTTCATGATGATCCAACACACTATAATCAGGTGCAGCAGTAAGTCCAGTTCTGCAGCTTTTCCAGTTTTCAATTGCTTTATAATTGATGAAGTGTCAGGAAAAGAAGAGAACTGGCAAAATGAATTCTTTCAGAAGAGGGATGGGGATTTCACCCATGTGAAAGGGAAGTGTCCATCCTTTGGTTTAATCCTCTAAAGAGGTTTAATGGAACTATTTCCATGATCTCCTTCCTTCAGTCATTTACAAAGCTGCTATAATTAATTTCCTCAAAAATGCTATTTTAGAATGTTACTCTTCCAAATAAAAGCTTTTATGTCTTCCCACTGCTTCTATGACACAATCCAATCTAGTTACCCTGGCATTTCAGGATATTGCCAAATGAGTTCAGCTTTGTGCCCACTTTTCCCCATTTAAGAATCCTGATGAGGTGTGACTGGGTGTGTATTTCAACCTTCCACATGCTTGCTCATCAGGTTCTTCTCACTGTACAACTTTCTTCTCTGTACAACTTGATCATTCCTCTAAAAGGCTTCTGGAATTTTCTCATTTCTTGTTCTTAGTAGCATTTATTTGGCCATATTACTCACTACCTTGTATTTTTAGATCTCTCTTTGTACATCTACAGTGTACCTTCCTTTCAAAATTGCACCCTCTTTGTGTATGAGGTTTTCATTTTATTTAATATACTTTTGCACAAAATGATTTCTATAATATCCATAATGTTTTGGGGCAATGAAAATGCTAATTGAGTGTTATGAATTCTTTTCCCAAATTCAGATGAAGTCCTAGTCCCCATTACCTCACAATGTGACTTTATTTGAAAACAGTGTTGTTGTAGACATAGTTAAGATGTGGTCATGCTACTGTAGGATGGGCCCCACTCCTAATCCAATGTGACAGATGTTCTTATAGAGAGTAAGGGAATATGGACAAAGAAACACACGTAGATGCTAGAACAGAGGCCTGGAAAAGAACCTTTCCTAGATCCCACAGAGGGAACATAGAGCCTAACTATGGATAGATTTTGGAATTCTAGTCCCCCAAAAATTGAGAGGATAAATTTCTATTATTTAAGCCACTCAGTATTTGGTGATTTGTTACTACAACTCTAGCAAACTAACATGATTATAAACTAGTAATACTTTATGGGCAAAATACTCTATTAATATGATATGATATACATACAATCTATGACACAGTCTTATTTTTTCTCTTTAAAAAAACTATTCATATTGACTGACAGACAACGATTTTAAATTAACAATAATGGCCTTTAATGTTTCTTTGGATACAGTGTATTGCAAATACTACCCTGAAAACAACAAGCCCTCTCATTATATCTACAATAGACAATTGCCTAAGTATATCTTCTGCTTTCACGGCCTTGACTTGTAGGTTTTTTCCCTCTGAGATTTGCCACTCGTGCTAACAATAGATTTGTTGTTGCATGATGAAGTGACAAAAATCAATGAAAAGGACATGTGACTTTTCTGCTTGTCAAAGGATTTTTTATTTTTTGCTTATTGTGATAACTTAAGCCTACCAAAACATACCTATGAAGATGTGCCTAATTTTTTAATCCATATAATTC